>JAKRZM010000134.1:0-40536 GCA_036379175.1 Heliconius cydno galanthus
TTTTTTGTTATATACTATTTTCTTGTTGTCCTTCCCGGCCGATCCTGGTGTTAGGAAGGGTTGTGAAGTGGTTATAGATTCAATTCTTTTTTACGCTTTGCTATCACCATACGATATGGTATCTGCGTACGTCTTTTGTCTCATCGACTCTGTCTTCAACCTCGTACGCATGACCTCATTCTTAGAATTCCTTATAAGGTTTTTATTTAAAACTAGCGACCGTCCGAAAGTTGGTTGGCGTGGACTTTATAACTCTCTGGCTACTCCGCTAGGGATAAAATGTGAAGCGTGGCGCTAATGACCATTTTCATACTACTTTCATATAGTTTAATTAAATTTAAAGCCAAAATGTCGTGATATTATTTGTAAGTGGAAAAGCTTAAAATCGCCCTTTGTATTATTAGGGAGGAAAAAAATTGAGGCCGTTGAGGTACAGGGGCACAAGGGTGTTACTGAAAATTTTACGATTGTGGGTTCGATTTCGACTCGGAGCGTTGAGTTTTGCCATTAAATACGCAATGTCTCAAAAATGAAACAAAAAGTAGAGAAGTGTCTAAAATAAGGAATGGAGTGTATTAACACTCGATTTCCAGGTATCCTTTGCCTTACTAAGAGTAAAAAACAAAAAAAAAAGTTAAAAAATTTATATATATTACTACCCCGGATGAAAATCGAACTTGCAAACTTCTCGTTTTCAGTGAGAAATGCTTCCACTTTTAACAATTTTTATCTATCAACGAACTTAATATTTCCTTATTTCTTAAATTTATCCTGGTCTATTATGGATCTTCATCAGATTTTCCAGGCGTTTAATTTTTATATGGCTATCACGCTGAGAAACAACTTCCGCTAAGGTAGCATTTATTATAATTTAGCTCAATTATTTTGGTTCTTTAATAGATTTTCCAGATCTTTAATAATAATAGATATGATTTCGAATCCCGATATGTATTTTTAAGCGGTTTTTAAGATTTTTTAGCAACTTTAATGTCCATGGTCAATAATAATTGGAAATGTTAAAAATATAATGCATTTTTTTTCATATATCAGGATAGGTAGAAATGAACTGTTCCCTATTTTCCACCTAATTTGCAAGACCTTCTGTGTTGTGTGGCGAAGCGAAGCGAAGTGGCGAAACATGCCTTGTATTTTTACTAAAGCGGGGGAATGAAACTAATTTATGCCCCATAATGGAACTCGAACCCAAGACTATCATGCTTACTGCTATACCACAATACCACCAGTCTCAAAAAACTTTAAATAAATACTCTCCATATATTTTTAAATAACATTTTTATCTCCATTACTACGTATCAAGGTTTAAAACGGTGCACCTTATCGTTGACCACAAATACATGATGCATCCTCTTAATGGCGCTCTCGAAGTAATGAGAAAACCTAGGTTTTAAAAAACTAAATGCTGTTTTTATTTTAAAAAGCAGTTTTACGCTTTTACACGCATATCAGAAGAGGAAGATAATTTTTGAGACATTCCGTTATGAGCAGCGTAACTCAACGCCGCGCTTAGTCTACCAGAGCAGGAAAATGAAAATAAATTAAATTAAATCCTACTAATATTATAAATGTGAAAGCTTGTGTGGATAGATGTTTGTTCCACGTAAAAATTACTGAACAGATTTAGAGGAAATTTTACAAAAATATAGCTAATACATAAGAATAACAGTTTATGTACACTTTATGTAAATATTATGTATAATTTGGCGACAATTTAAAAATAAATTTAAGCGGGCGAAGCCGCGTGTTGGTCGCTAGTATTATAATAAGCCAAATCAAGCATATTTCCATGTCATAAAACAAACTAGCCAATAAAATTTAAGGCTTAGTGACTTAGTGGACACGAATTTATTCTTATTACAGCCTTTGGTTTCCTCTAACAGTAAATCAATGTTAAATGTAGGAGAAAATATCGATGAGGCCACGCACGAGTGGGTACACCGTGAATGTGCCTGTACTTACACAATGATAGATAAAAACCTCCATTTCTATGTTATGTTTATATGTATGTTATATATATTTATTTTCTTTCCCTAAAAATAGCGGCTAAGGACGTTGTGGCACGGGAGAGCACGCGCGCGCGTGTAAGCGACGGTTGTGGGTTCGATTACCAGTCAAAAGAATGAGGTAACGAGGCACGGCGACGAGGAAACCCACTAAAACGAGAATTTAATTTTTTGCCACGAGAATTTGGAGGAAAATGGAACAGAATTGTCTTAAAGGGAACTAGTGTCTTCCTCATAGGTTTCCACTTGGAGGAATAATATATTTTCATTTTCTCACTCTGGTAATAAGACAAAGCGCGGCCTTGAACGCCGGCATTCAATACTCAATGTTTCGCATACTCGATGGAAAGTGGATAATTTAATGTCTTACCTTTATGTTCCCAGGTTTTCTACGCTCCTACCCTACTACGATACAGTGTTTAACTAAGTAACTAAGTAAAAACAAAAAAATAATAATCTCTAAACAATAATGGCAACAAATACGTAACTTAACAACGTTAAAAATACCCAATTGAAGTAACTCCATTGGATTTTATTTAACTTTCCCCAACTACTAACTAACGCCTATGCATATAGTTGTTTAAAGTTTTAACGAGTGTTCCTATACGGCCATACAGACGCAGAATTTTAACTGCATCATTGTGAAACGTGTAGTTTTGTCACAGCATAGTTTTGCGGAATGATTATTTTGTTTGTATTTTTGTACGTTATGTATGGATTCATTTTAAATTATAATCTAATATATCTAATGTATAGAAAATTCTTTTGTTGATGATTGAATGACAGGTGACGGACAGACGAATCTACTTTTGTACTTACTGTCAAAATTTCAGGAGGGAAGTATAAGATAGCACTTAATAACCATAATTTATTGTTCCTCTTTCACATATACAAGCTTCGTACACTTTACACCGCACACTTTACACTGTTTCTATACAACACTTTACACTTATACACTTATACACGTTTTTAGGGCATAGTTCTAGCAGTGACACTGATTTTAAATTCTTAAATACTAATAAAATATATATAAATAATACTAATACTCAACACACAATAACTCCAGAAATCGGCAATAGGGCCTACCTTTTGAACAGAAATGTTTTTATGGGAAGGAATTATTTTAACCCTTGGTCCCCTCCATTTACCCTGTTTTGTGTGGAATACTACGTAAAGCTAAGAAAAAAATATTATATAAAAGGACCATAGTGTTAAAACACTCTGTTCTCCATGCTCCGCCCAATTTCATCTAAAAAGAATGGACATTTTTAATTTGACCCTATGAAGCAGCTATTGCCCTATCATATAAATATATTAAATGTTTCATTTTCTCGAGTGGAAATAGAACCCATAATCTGCGTTTACAGTCGCACGCTTGACGACTGACCCCATTTCCCCCATCCAAATACCAAAGTAACTTAAAATAAAAACCGCGACTCATATTTAGTATATTAATCAATAAATAACGTATGCAGACCTCCATAACAACTTAACGCTACATTAATGCCATGATGAAGCGAAAAACAAATATAACACCATAGAAAATATTTTTTTTTCTCTCATCAACGAGATGTTGTACGTCGAGTGCTGATCTGATGTCTATGGAAAGTTAAAATTTGAATAAAATGTCGATTTATTATATATTTTTTTATTTTGTGTGTTTTTTATTTTTTTGTTGATACTATATCCTGTATATAGCAAGTAGGGAATTTCCTTTCTCTAAAACCTAGGGTTCCCAATTTTGGAGTCATTGTGAGTTGAGTGTCAGAACTCAATGATGACAGAGCTGTTTTGTTTACAGAGCGAGAAAATAAAGAAATATTACTTCCGAATAGGAATCGAACCCATCACCGTTCGCATTTACAATCAAATATAGTGCCGCCGAGCTTCTCTATATTATATATAAATAATTTTCGTAACATTTACCATAAATACTTTGAAGAATCCTTCCAAGGCATTTCCCGTTGCATCAGAATTGCAAATGATAATACTCTTACAGGCTCACTTAAATAATACATTATGTGGGTAGTTGGAACTCTTCCGAATCTACATGAGTATAATTAATGATGTAAATGTATGGGGCATAGGAACTGGGTCAATAGGACGATAGTTGCAGCTTTATATTTTTTTTGATTCAAAGTAGGCAGAGATAACTCAGTGTGCAAACTCTCCGTTCTATGCTTTTTCGCCGAACTTCGTATTTCCATAGAAATTATGACCTCACACATATTCACGCTTTCTTTCGCACAGCAGGGGAGGCAGAGAGAATATAGTGCTATAACACTTCATTTACCATTTTCCGACGCGTTTGTCTAGGCAGAAAGTACCAATTATTAATCCCCCATGTTCAGCTCAATATTGCAGACATTGCGTGTTAAACAGCGTAACTTAACGCCGCGCCTCCCCATTTCCAGAATTAGAATTGTTTTATTCTAACCACAATAATGATGAAGTTAGAACAGCCCGTTTATATTTAACTAGCCGGCTTTACATTTAATTTCCTCTGCCGCCTAGAATTTACTGAAACCGATGGAGTTCCGCTGTTTGAACTGTGTTAACGTTCCGAGACCGAGTTTGTGAAATGAACACTTTTTTAACTTTTTTTTTTTTCACTGTCACTGTTTTAAACTTATGGTAATTTTTAAATACTTATAATTTATCTCTTTATGTTTTTCTACTAAAAACTTTACTTTACTTTACTTGTATTAAACTGACAAAAAGGATATAGATTCAAATTCTTGTATGTTAAAATGCAGTTGAGTTGAGTTGAGAGTTGAGTGAGTTAAGTTCCCTCAAGCAACACAAAATGCCTCAGCAAAAAAATACTGACGAATCATCTATTCTTCTATACAATTATATGTAACAAATATATGTAACCTAAATCGTCAACTTCTACACGTTAAACGCTAACAATAGATAAGAATAAGCCCACCTCGTAAAGACTTACTCGACATTCAAATTGATAAAACATCTTACGCAGAACAACTTCTAGAAGATTAAAGAACTTCAAATCCAATTTACTTGTTCACCTACCTGGGTGGAATAAGCGAGCTCGTTACGACAGACGTACACTGGGCTTTATGAACTAGTTAGTTAGATTTATGTAGTTCATAGTACAGTTCTTCGTTCTGGTTTCGAGGCAAAACGCGGCGTTAAGCTCTACCACTCAACACGCAATGCCTACTGAAAATGGGGAACGGACTGTCTTAACACTAGGTTTCGTTAACAACGAAAATAGAGGGTGTTATAAGTTTGACGTAAATATGTACATATGTCTGCTTTAGCATCGTAGCTCCCTAACGGATTAACCGATTTTGATTCGGTTTCTTTTTTTATTAAAAGATTACTTAATTGAGAGCATTCTTAGCTATAATTGAAGAAAATATCTTCACCTGTATGATGATTTAGCTGTATCGTAATATTTTAAAGCTCCGTTTTTTTATTTGAATGTGAAACTGTTTAATATTTTTCGTTCAATAACAAATTTATTGTAGAAAGTGGAAGTTCCGATTAATCGGGGAAAATGTGAATCTAAAAATAATGTAAGATTTTTTAACATTTTCAAAATGCCATTCCACAATAAGAACAAAAAGATATTATATAAAAATTTATATATATACATTTCTGTTCTCTTTTTACATTTTACTACATTTTCTAAAAAATAATAATAAGGTATTGTTTTCTAATAAGGTTCTCTCAGTGTACCCTCATAGAAAGAACACATACAAGTCACCGATTACGTCTCACAGCCGCCAAGTTGCTTGTAATGAAATACCAGATTACTCGAAACTCGTATTGCCTTTGATAAAGTGGGTGCAAAACTTAGAAGACAATGGAACGGAAAATATCTTCATTATTATTAAACAGTATAACGATATAAAATGTATAGAAATAGAATATATGGTCAATTTTACCTAGTGACATAAAAAAATTTAAGTGTCACGCTGTATTCTGAATAATGTACCCTGCTACATTATTCAGAAAGGCAGATTGAACCTGAGAACATAGTGTTCGGACACTCTATTCACATTATAATACTTTCATTCACCGCTTTACGCCGAATTCAACAGGCATTGCTTGTTGAGTAGCCGATTTCAACGCCGTTTTTTGGCTCCTTACCAGAGCTTCATTCCCCCCGAGTAAGAATGGAACCTACAACCAACGCGTTAACCCCACGTGTGCACATACGCCAAGATTGCCGGAATGCCAAACAATCTTAAATATAATATACTCTATTTCTCCTAAACTAAATTCAACCCATCATTATAGCAGAATACTGTAAAGCTTTAAGTTAAACCTCAGTTAACACTATTCACTCTTATCACATACTGAAGAGTTCAAAACTAATCTACTTCATTAACCAAATAGTACAATTTTGTGTTAAATCTACGTTTAATTAGTGGAGCAATGGAAACTTGGTGAAATAATCAAGAGGATATATGGAGGAAGTTCGTATGGAGGAGTTCGTGGGAATAACTGTTAAGTTTTATTGCGACATCTTGTTTCATTATGATAGTTAGTGAATTTTCGTACGGTGTGGGTTTGATTTCCCTCTCTCTCTCTCTCTGGTGGACTAGGTTCCCTCTGCCTACCCTGCTATATGCAGGATACAGTACACTGAAAAAAAGTGACATTTCTGTCAAAATTTATTTGATATGTTATCCTAAAACTCAACTCGGCAAATGTGAAAATCTATATATCATAGAGTCCCGTGTCAAGGCACTGCGCTCTCAATTCTGCCGGTCCAAATACAAGACATGTTGAATGGTAGAGCTGAACGACGCTTTTTGTCTTATTACTAAAGCTGGGAAATGAAAATATTGAATATTTCAATGGCTCAAATGAGAATATAATCCACAACCGACTTCTTCGACTTTCCATCATTCTGAAGAAATAATTTTATAAAATTGTTATTTTACTGAATGATTGACAGAAGTACCTAAGTTAAAAATGTTATGTAGGTAGTAAGGCATTATTTGTCATAGATATTTTGGAAACAAGAAAAAAGATTTTTAATTTTACAAGTCCACGCAAACAAAATTAAAAGACCGACGTCGAGTTTAATGCAAAAGTATAAAAGAAATATTTTCTTCCTAATATAAAGCGGTAAATAACAATTTCTGTCAAAGTCCAAACCCACGACCGTATGTCATCCAAAAGCACAACTCGGCAAATGTCTATAAAATCGGGTCACCTTGCCGTCTCCGCAGCGAATTCATCTCGGTAAGCGAGAGCTCATTTCCTACGAACTTTGAAGCCAAAATTTGAAGTTTTTTCTTGTTTTTTTGTTACATTCAAATTTGTTGGAAAGTTCTTTGTAGGAACATTCTTTTTTGTTTTAGGTTCACACTGTATCCTGTGGATAGGCAGATGGAACCTGGGAACCTAGTGTCGGGAACACTCTCTCCGTTTCTATTAAGACTGTACTACTAAAAGTTTCGACTGTAAACGCGACAATTTCTGGATTCGATTACCCCCCGAGGAGATGAAAGCCTTCGGAATTCAACGGAAAGTGGGAAACGTGAGAGTTTTAATGGGAACGGACTGTCTTAAAACTAGGTCCCCAGGTTCCATCTTGCTACCATGCTATATGCGGAAAAACAAATCCCAATTATTTTACGAATTTCAGGAATTTCCATTACATTTCCTCTATGAAAAGCACACAGCAAAAGAGGAAGGGTGTGAAGCAAGCCAGATAGATGCCTACATTAATTTAAAAGTTATTTTTAACTGCATGTCATGGTATGTTTTAACCCACATTTGCTCCCTCGACAACTGTCCTCTCGCCTGGAACAGGGTCACCTCTCGTACTACAGTGTATGTAATACGTGCCTTTTAAAATGTATCTTTTTGAATTTACTATGTGATGAGTATGAAATAAGTTTTTGTTTAACTTCACGCTGTATGGCATATAGCAGGAAAGGTAGAAGAAACCTGGGAACCTAGTGTTAAAACCCCAAATTCCCATTAATTAACTTCCATTCTACATTTCTGGAAGCATTGCGTGTTGAATGGCGGTACTCAACGCCGCGCTTTGCCTCGACACCAGAACGAACAAATGGATATATAAACGTAAATAAATAATAAATTTCCTCGAGTCGGGATCGAACCCACAACCAGTCGGGTCGACGGGCCTCTATATTAGTAGGAATCGACCCATTGCTGTCATCTTTAGTTTCATACGCTTTATCTCATAGAAGAAGACAGGTCACAAGGACACAATAGTCGATACATACAAACGGAACAGCGCACAGTCATTTAATTACAGTGCCTTTTGGGACCAAAAACTAAGTGTTTTTTTGGCATTTTTATTGCGATTCCGAAAGCTAGTTAGTAGTTCCGTATCGCATGCACTTTGAAGTTTTAACGAGTGTCTCCTGAATATGGCCAAATTGGTTTCGAACACGCGCGGAATTTTAACATGGGGGTAAATTTAAAAATTAATTTAAACAATTTTTGGTACTCAAAATGAAATATGTAAGCAAAAAATCAGCTTCACGCTGTATCCCGCACACAGCATGGTAAGCAGAGGGAACCTAGTATTAAAACACTCCGTTCTCAACTTTCTGTCGAATTTTGCAGGCATTGCGTATTGATTGGCGAAACTCAACGCCATGTGTTACCAGAGCGAGGTAATAAAAATATTAAATATTTAATCTCGAGTGGGAATCAAATCTACAACCTGTAGCGCTTATAGTCAGATACTTCGAGCCTCCTATTATACTTTTTCTCAAATTTGTATATTAATAGGGAATCCAGGATTTGGCGACAAATGTGGAACTTAATTGTCTTAATGGGAGCGATATATCATAACACTAGGTTCCCAGGATCCCTCTCTACCCTGCCATGTGCGAAGTACAGAGTGTAAAGAAAAAAACTGTAAGTAGGTAAATTAATTAAATGCAATTTATAAGTATTATCAAGTTGGCGATGTTTTTACAGAGTGAAGTTGGTGAGAACTCGTCGGGAACGGTCCGAGTCCTTATCTCGAAACGTTTGTATCAAGTTGTGATTTAAGAGGCAAGTAACTTTGCCCGCGGTTCCTTTTCTTTAGAAACATGGTGAAATTTTATGTTTTTTTGTAGGCGGAGGGAACTTGGGAACCTAATCGTCCTGCCAAATTTTTGAGGCATTGCGTTTTTAGTGGCGTATACCAACGCTGGGCTTTTTATAGCCAAACATTATTGCTAAGAATTATTTAGCAAGACAGAATGCTATGTATTAAATATATCTACGAGTAAGTTCGAATCTCGATAACTTTAAATTTTTATACGTTTTACAAACTAAAATATTTTATTTTAGTGAGGAATAACTCTATAAAATAACATAAAAAACCTGCAAATACAGCTACAAAACAATTAAGAAATTTAGATATACTATTATGTATATCTAAATTTCTTAATTGTTTTGACCCACGCCTACCCTAAATGACTTTGTCCATTATCACCCTTACGAGCATTGAACTCACGACCGTCACAGGTCTAACAGACCCCTAGAGCTTAATATAAGTTTTCAACTTTATATAATCCAAGACAAACACTTAGGTAAATTGCGCTATTACAGTTTACGGCGACACTAGTTTCATTATGTTATAAAATTGCTACGAAGAAAGGACAAGATATACAGTAATTAAATAAAGAAAGAATAGAGATAAATAGAAAAAATAGAAAACCAAAAATCGATTTGTATCTGTACCTACTCATTTATATACAGCAGGGAAAGGCAGAAGGAACCTAACAGTCGAAGAAACCTAGACTTCTCAAGATACCTTCCAATTCTTAAGACATTGCGTGTTCTGTAACAGAACTCAACGCCGCGCTTCATCATATTATCAGAGTTTCCGAATATATTCCATGACAAGAGTAGAAATCGAACCCGCAAAAACCACCATACACATAAAAACTGCCTCAAAATTCCACACAGCCACAACTAAACTAGTGTTCTAAGCTTATAATTCGTATGTAGTCCATTGCGTTTAATCAAGAGGTTCTCCAGCTCTTAATATTTGCACTGGACTGGAAATTTATCGGCTTGCGGTCCACGCTGGCGGCCGTTGGGACGGTGCTCCTATGTAATACTGGAGTTACCTGTCTTTTAATGTTTTAAATTAATATATTCATATGTTTTTGTATACTTTTTAGTTTCACTCTTCTTGTCTAAATGGAAATAATATATTGCTACTAGTGGAAATCGAACCTACAATCATCTGTGACATGCAGCTCCACGATGGCTGGCTCGAGAAAATCTTAGTACCTTTTCTTTCTTTCTTTCAGCTTCACGCTGTCAGATACTATGCCATGCGCCACGACTAGTGTCCTTTTTTACCTTTTTTTCTTTACCAGTAAATAATATTTTTTAAACTTGAATATACAGTTCCTGAGATCAGCTTGCTTAACCCAACAAACTCTCCAGTTTTACCCATTTAAAGATCTACTACAACTACTTCCAACATAAGTAACCAGATTCTAGTACTAAGGAACTAAAGTAACTAAATTCCATCCCTACATTTAATACAAGCCGTGGAATGCAATCTTGTTGTCTTACAATTTGTTAGGTTCATAATAAAGACCTGGTGAAAATTAAAACTTTTAACGTAAATTAAACCTTAACCTGTTAAGCATAAAGTTTATTTTTCAATATTTTAAAATACAGTTAACTAAGATATGTTAGGGTAAAGCGTGGTGGTAAATGAGCATGCGAGGATTTCTTACGAGGAGTTTCAGTTTCTCATACATGATTGCTGATCTCTTATGTCTACCTAAATGTTACTCACAGTTTTGAATCTACGTTTAAATACAATTAAATCGATACAAATTTACATACTATGTATGCACCTTATGAGACATGCCTGCTGATTAGGAAGAAAGTGGGAAATGGAAGTACCTTAATGGGACTAAAGTTTCTTAACACTAGGTTCCCAAGCTTCCTCTGAATACCAAGAATAAATAACCTAAACTTTACGCTTGAAAAATTTTACAGTTGTTTTAGCATAGCATGGTCAGCACTGGACGTAGTGCTGAGGCTCGCTGTATCTAGCACTTAGCAGAGTAGGCAGAGGAAAACTGGGAACCTATTGCTAAGACACTATTCCCATTAAGACACTTCCATTCCCTACATTCTGTCGAATTCAAGACGTCTTGTTACTAGTGGCACTCAAAGCGCGCTTTACCTCGTTACCAGACCGAAGAAATGCAAATATGAACGACTGTCCCCACCAAAACATCTAATGTTTATAATAGAAATGACCTCATCGCTATAAAAAATCCATATAAAACTCTCAACATCCATAGAGAAATACTTTCAACGGTATTTACCTCTACACTATTAGACTACATCGACTTCGCCGCAAACACTAGAGTGATTTAAAATATGTTTGCACTTAATTAGAGATGAATATTTACGCTATTTAATTGGATGTAGATGAGTTTGTTTGGTTGAATGCACTTAACTCGGGAACTATTGGTTCGAATTGAATATTTTTTTCGTGTTTCATAGTCCATTTGTTGACAAAGGCTATAAACTGTATGAAATAAAGTTAATCGTGGCGTTGTTATTATTATTTTATTGTAAAGCAATGTAGGTATCTACGGTCAAATATACCTTAAAGAATTATATTTTTTAGCTTCACGCTCTTTCCCGCATATAGCCCGTTAGGCAGAGGGAACCTAAGTGTATAGTGTTAACACACTTAGGTCCCCATGGTCTGCAATTTTCGAGACACTACGTGTTGAATGACGAAACTCAACGCGTTATCTTGTCACCAGGGCGAGGAAATAAAAACAACTCATTCCCTCGATTTTGAATCGAACCCACAACCATTGCGCTTACGTTTTAATCGCACGCTGCGCCACAATGGACAAAAATTAGGAATCTGTTATATAATATGCAACTATAAGGATATTAGGACAAAGTTTGCTCGACGCTCACAAACTGCTGGACGTTAAGTTTCAGCTTGAGCTTACTGACTTTACTGACAATCACGACATTTGATAGCTGATATTTGATAGTGTTTATATTTTTGGTTATTGAATCTGTATTTATTATTTATTTGTAGGGTTAAAAAATAATAGCCTTAAAAGGGGGAAATTTGGTTTTATTTTATATAAACCACTAAAATACGGTTAAGTACTTTCATATACTCAGTTATTCAAGCGGAATTCAAACCAGTGACCATATTATTTGTTACGTAAGTACTACATAAATTATCCGGACGATTTTCATAAAGCGACATGCGGGCGTTTAATATATTCTAAGCTGGAGTTTCATAAGCGATATTGTAGTTAAGTTACACTTATATACTAATTTTATGGAACGGAAGCCGTCGATTCGATTCCTTCTCGAGGAAATAAAATATTTATCTATATATATAAAAGGACTTGTCCTCACTGACTGAGGTAAGATGCACGCACAGCCGTAACCGCTGTGCGTAAACGAAACGTGAAATTTGGACAGATGTTTACTTTCGTAATCTGGACATCCACTAAGAAGGGATTTTAAAGAATTTGAACCCTAAAGGGGTGAATAGTTGAAAGTTTGTATGGAAAAAAATTTAAATCGGCACCGATTTTTATAAAGTTTGAAATTTAGATTTCTAAAAGTATTTAATGTGAACACATGTTTCATGGTTTTCTAGAATTCTTCCCCTAAGGGTGCAAATAAGGGGTAGAAAGTTNCGAGGAAATAAAAATAACCCATTCGCTCGATTTTCAATCGAACCCAAAACCATCCACACAACCACATTGACCTAAAATTAGGAAATCTGTTATATAATATGCAACTATAAGGATATTAGGACAAAGTTTGCTCGACGCTCACAAACTGCTGGACGTTAACTTTCAGCTTAAGCTTACTGACTTTACTGACAATCACGATATTTGATAGCTGATATTTGATAGTGTTTATATTTTTGGTTATTGAATCTGTATTTATTATTTATTTGTAGGGTTAAAAAATAATAGCCTTAAAAGGGGGAAATTTGGTTATATTTTATATAAACCACTGAAATACGGTTAAGTACTTTCATATACTTAGTTATTCAAGCGGAATTCAAACCAGTGACCATATTATTTGTTACGTAAGTACTACATAAATTATCCGGATGGTTTTCATAAAGCGACATGCGGGCGTTTAATATATTCTAAGCTGGAGTTTCATAAGCGATATTGTAGTTAAGTTACACTTATATACTAATTTTATGGAACGGAAGCCGTCGATTCGATTCCTTCTCGAGGAAATAAAATATTTATCTATATATATAAAAGGACTTGTCCTCACTGACTGAGGTAAGATGCACGCACAGCCGTAACCGCTGTGCGTAAACGAAACGTGAAATTTGGACAGATGTTTACTTTCGTAATCTGGACATCCACTAAGAAGGGATTTTAAAGAATTTGAACCCTAAAGGGGTGAATAGTTGAAAGTTTGTATGGAAAAAAATTTAAATCGGCACCGATTTTTATAAAGTTTGAAATTTAGATTTCTAAAAGTATTTAATGTGAACACATGTTTCATGGTTTTCTAGAATTCTTCCCCTAAGGGTGCAAATAAGGGGTAGAAAGTTTGTATAGAAAAATCTTTAAATCGCCACCGATTTTTATAAAATTTGAAATTTAGACTCTTAAAAATATTTCATTGAACACATATTTCGTGGTTTATTAGAATTCACCACTAAATAAGCAAGCGAAGCTTCCGCTAGTTGTTTTATATTTATTCTTCCCTGGCGACTAGGCAAAACCGTGGCGTTTAGTTCCGACACTCAACACGCAACGCTTCGAAAATTCGGCGGAAAGTAGCGAACGGAATGTCCTAATACTAGGTTCCCTCCGCCTACCCTGCTATATCGCATAAAGCTGAAGAAGAATAAAAAGCTGAACAGTTTGTTTGGTTTAACACGCTAATCTCAGAAACGAATAGTTCGGTTTAAAAAAAACTTCATATTTCTTCATACAAAATGAAAAAGAAATTAAAAATCATAAGTGACAATAAACACGATGTCAATCTCAGCTACACCCCGTATAAAAGCAATTTCTAATATATTGGCCAAGTTAATTAAATTACATTTTTCAATCAATTTAATCATGCTTTATAAAGGCTGCTCCATTATATATATTTTTTATTTTATTTTCATACTCTTTGACGATCGAAAATCGGGGCTTCAGTTAGTTAGACCGCCGTTCATTTTTATAAGAATTTTTAATAGAAATTTTCATGTTCTTATATTTAAGTCGCTAATGTTGCTATTAAAATTGCCTCAACATTTGATCGTTCTGTGTATTGGACGTGATAGTCGTGGATTCTAATCTAAATTGTATATTGCAATATTGTTATCATATCGTGGCCATAAGTTTTCTGAACGGAACATAGAAACCTACTGTGAAGTCACTCCGTTATCATGAAGACACTCCCAAGGAAAATATTAAACAATTTATTTTCTCTAGTGGGAATCGAACCCACTACCTTTCGCAATTCACAATCACACGTTTGTGCCCACACACTACAACCGGTGTCAAAGAATCTGTTAAATAATAACAAAGTTCAACTTAGAAGTACTAACAAGATTATTTCTATTTGTTGAAAGCTTACAAGTTAGAATCTAGAAAAATGTTCGCGCAAACTTTTAAAACCATAAAACTGGATACAAAGTGCATTTGAGTTACTCTGTTTAGTCGCAAGAGTGATTTATTATGTGATAATAGTTTTAACATGTTTGTAGGGTTGTTAACATGGTTTTTAGGGTTCCGTACCTTAAAAAGTAAAAAGGGAACCCTACTATTCGCCTGTTAAGACATCTCGAGAAGGGGACATCTCAATCTGCATGAAGGTATCAAATTGAATTTAATATCAACTATACAGGTCAACAGTCTATTCAAACACAAATAAATGAAGTGCAATTTCAGTTAACGCAATCAAAAGATACGAGCATTTATGCATCGTTTTTGATGCATTTTATATGAAACTAGCGAACGCGCGCAGCTTCGCTTGCGTATTTAAGGGTGAATTCTAATAACCCATGAAACATGTGTTCAATGAAATATTTTTAAGAGTCTAAATTTCAATTTTTTATAAAAATCGGTGGCAATTTAAGAATTTTCCCATACAAACTTTCAACCCCTTATTTGCACCCTTAGGGGGTGAATTCTAGAAAACCATGAAACATATGTTTAATTGTATGCGTTTAAGAGTCTGAATTTCAATTTTTATAAAAATTGGTGACGATTTAAAAAAAACCTATACAAACTTTCAACCCTTTATTTGCACCCTTAGCGGGAGAATTAGAATACTTTTAAAAATCTAAATTTCAAATTTTATAAAAATCGGTGCCGATTTAAATTTTTTTCCATACAAACTTTGAACCCCTATTTCACCCCTTCAGGGTTAAAATTTTTCAAAATCCCTTCTTAGTGGATGTCCAGATTACGAAAGTAAACTTTTGTCCAAATTTAACGTTTCTACCATCAGCGGTTACGGCTGTGCGTGCGTCTTACCTCAGTCAGTGAGGACAAGTCCTTTTATATATATAGATAACTCACGTAATAAAAACCTATAAGGTACTTCCCCTGGACCTACAGTTACGAAAAAATGAGAAAATTCTTTATTTCATAGACAAAAATCATTCAAAATTTATATTTGGATTTCATTTTATACAAAATGAGTGAATATGTCCACAGAAGTAAAACAAACAGGCTTAGTAATTAGATATTGTAGCAAAGGTGTTGTAGCATTAGTTTGACACCGACTTCAAAATTATAAAATCTTTGTATAATTATTTTTCACTTTTTAGTTCGTTGTTAGAAGTCGGTTTTTCTTTTTGTTAAAAATTAATTTATTACTTAAGTTAGGCTTTATAAAACTCTGGAGAACCAGTCCATTCCTCACTTTCAACACATTTTCCTAAACGTTTCGTGTCGAATGGTATTCCTCAACACCGCGCATCTACCAGAGCCACCAGAACCACCAAAGCGAAAATGAAACCAACTTAACCGAGTTGGAATCGAATCCACACCAATCCACGACAACTTCAACTATAATTTTAAAGTAACTCTAGGTTTGGCACTTTGATTTCAATTCGATACCATCCGTTAGAAGACCATCCTATTACTCACTAAACCTCCCAGAAATCACTATTAAGATGTAAATTTAAAGAGACGTCAAACTTCACCTCCCTTTATCTCCGAGTAAAGGATCAAGGTGCTAACCACTGGGCCTTTGAATAAGCCTGATTTATCACTCCCATAGAACAAGTTTCAGTTTAATTAAGGTTTTAGACGGTCGCTTTATGACCTGCCTTCAGAAACACTTAGATTTATATGTATATTATTATGTTATATTTTGGACCTTTCTGAATATCAGAGAGGCTGTCGTGATGCAGCGAAGTAGGAACTGCTTTCAAACGAGATTATTGTGGGTTCGATTCCCATACAAAGAACAATCCAGATCCAGATTCAGCTTCACAGAGTATTTCGCTGGGAGCCTAATGTTAAAATATATCGCTTCCAATTTCCGCAGCATTTTGGAGACATTGCGTGTTGAGTGGCAGAACTCAACGCCGCCCTTTGCCTCGACAACAATCGAACCCGTAATTTTTCGTGGTTACAGTGACGCGCGTGGCCATGCAAGAAAATCAAATATCATATTTAAATGATTTTCGTTTTTCGGCTCTGATAAACAATTCTCAAAGTTGAATTCGTCACTGCATCACAATGTCTCGAAGTTTAGGCGGAAAATGGATAACGGAATATCTTAACACTAAATCCTCTCTCTCCTGCTAAAATTGCTTTATTTATCTACTTTGCCATATACATATAAATGAATATAAATTTCAAGTCATATAACACAATAAGAATTTATAATTTGCTAAACAAGAAAATTTGTTGGTATTTTTTGCGTCTTATGCCCAGGAGCAATTTAACTTTCATCATTAAAGTTTTATTCCAGCGGAATTACTTCTTTCCGGCATTAATGGTATAAAGCTTGTGCACTCGAGGATATTATTCTTTTTAATTCTTCTAGAGCTAACTAGTTCGAGGTGGAATGAAATTAGTTTCTATTAAACTTTTTTTCTTTGGTGGGAAAACTTGATGGCATCACAAACCACATTGTTTTTACTTTCTGGTCATTTGTAGGTATCTTGTGACGTAACTTAACACTGTAATTTGACTAGTCAAACGAGACCAACGTTGACTAGGATTTGAGCTCGTTTAGATGATATCAGCAAACTCTATATAACACTAAACTATATCTTTTTTATCGTTTTTATAGCTTTAGGGGTAAGCAGGAGGAACCTGGGGAACTTATTAAATACTGTAATAACTACTTAATATTATATTATGTATGCATTTTGAAATATATTTCCAAATTGTATGCAGTATAACTGATGTCATATTGAGATACCAGGTATAATTTAGTATAGCCTACCCGCGGCAGTGTTTCCAGGTTGGTAGGTACGATATGGGTACCTTCAAGAAGCGCGTCTATCTCCACCTCAAAGGCCGGCAACGCACCTGTAGCGNTCTTTCCGGCATTAATGGTATAAAGCTTGTGCACTCGAGGATATTATTCTTTTTAATTCTTCTAGAGCTAACTAGTTCAAGGTGGAATGAAATTAGTTTCTATTAAACTTTTTTTTCTTTGGTGGGTAAACTTGATGACATCACCAACCACATTGTTTTTACCTTGTGACGTAACTTAACACTGTAATTTGACTAGTCAGACGAGACCAACGTTGACTAGGATTTGAGCTCGTTTAGATAATATCATCAAACTCTATATGACACTAAACTATATCTTTTTTATCGTTTTTATTGCTTTAGGAGTAGGCAGGAGGAACCTGGGGAACCTATTAAATACTGCAATAACCGCTTACTATAATAAAATGTATGCAATTTTGGAATATATTTCCAAAATGTATGCAGTATAACTGATGTCATATTGAGATACCAGGTATAATTTAGTATAGCCTACCCGCGGCAGTTTTTCCAGGTCGGTAGGTACGATATGGGTACCTTCAAGAAGCGCGTCTATCTCCACCTCAAAGGCCGGCAACGCACCTGTAGCGCCTCTGGTGCTGCACGGGGTTGTGGGCGGCGGTGATCATCATCAGGTGACCCGAACGCTCGTTTGCCTTGTCCTTTTTCCATAAAAAAAAAAAAGATAGGTGAATTATTTAGCTTCACTTTGTATTCCGCATATACAGGTGGGTAAGCAGAGGGAATGTAGCGTTAAGTCAATGGTCAAAATCAACGCCTGGTTTTTATATTATTACTTAAGCAAGGAAATGAAAATAACTAATTCCCCTAAATGAGAATCGAACCCACACTTTGCTATCTCGATCACAATCAACTGCAATACATTTTGAAATATAATTTCAATAATTATGTTCATAGTTGGTACTATTCATGCAGTATGCTAATAGCAGTCATCGCTGGTAACCACTAAATATAAGCTGCATCATAGATATATCATGTAAAACCTAATATAAATGCTGCATCATTTTATACTAAACCAGTAATAAATAAGGTCAATAATTGAGGCCGTAGTGGCGTAGGGACACAAGCGTGCGACTGTACAGCCGACGCGACGGTTGTCGGTTTTATTCCCAGTCGAAGGAACGAAATAAGTATTTAGTATTTTAATTTTCTGGCTCTGGTGACGAGGCGAGGCTCTGAAATAATCTTCTTATATACGTGACATTTGTGGGTTCGATTCTTATTTCAGGAAACTAAAAAATATAGGTGCCACTACGATATAAAAAGATAAAATATATGAAAGTTGTTAATACAAAATTACCATAGCAACAAAATGGAGATTTACTTATTTTTGCACAGCTTTTTTTAATGGGAAACGCAAACAGACCGCCAGTGCGAGAAGCAGGTAAATACGTCACCGACAAAAGGTACTGTGGGATTCACCGGTAAACCCGATTCTACCCACTAGAACCCAACGGAAACCGAAAGACCGCTAGAGCATCTCCATCATTCCATGCCTCGGTGGAAGGCATGTCTATTTCAGACCACCCTCGTATTCAGGGTTCCTTACGGTTTCTCCTAGGGTGCACGGGGCATCAATGACTTACACATCTAGAAAGCCTGTTTTTTCGAAAAAATTCAATTAATGTTTTGTTTAATCCATTTGTTTTAACCGTCCTTAATTGACATGGACGCTGGACAGATCGACGATAAATATTCATAAATCCAACAACCGGCGATAACTCACGGCTATTTAAACTTGATGACAACGTGTAACACGATTAACTGTGTAAAATCATTTTAGTTTCAATATTTATAGAGAATATTAATTATTTTTCAATTAATTTATGATATAATCTACAGTATGTAAATTTTTGTTTATACCTTCGCTTTTTATTTTTTAAAGTTTTTTTTTTAAAGTGAAAATAAAAGTGACTAATCACTATGCCTCTAGCTTATATGGCGACGCTATGAATTGTATAATATAGGCAATAATTGTATAAAAGGTCACAAGTGTGCAATTGTTAACCCAATGTTTATGGGTTCAATTCCCATCCGGGGTAATTAAATATTTAATATTTTCATTTCTTCGCTGTAGTAACAAAGAAAAGGGAATCGTTAAATTCCGTCATTCAAAAAAATTAAATCACGGAGTTTTACAATAACAAATCAACCAAAAAAACCATTTAACATTCTTAAAAATTTGGTAAGCAGTTAATTCTACACGGATGAGTGGAGCTCACAGCGTCGTGAACTTCGCGAGACGTACTCGCCTCGTGACAGGAACAAACGATGGCTGAAATTACAGGAATTATCGTTAGAATACGAATATCTACTGAGGACTTGAATGAGCGCGTTTAATCTACTCCAAGGTAAAATAACCTTGGGTGATTCCTTTGATTTTCGAGTTTTTTTGGTAAAATTTCATTATAAAATTAGTTTTAGCCATTTATGATTTTAATCACGAAACAGGCTTTGTATACATACTTTAAATTTTAGCTGTACGACCTGAATCCTATGGAGAAATGTTTTTAGTGGTGCACCACTTACTATATAGGCAGTCATGTACTACATTTCTTTCTAAAATGGCATTCGTAGCCTGTTCGTATCCTGATAGAAATGAAGAGCATAAACGCTTTTCATTTCTATCAGAACAATAAAAAAAATGGTAAAATATTGCACGAAATTTATCATTAGGATCTGAATATCTACTAAGGACTTGAATGAGCTCGTTTAATCTACTCCAACGTGTAATATTCGTGGACCATCCACAAATCCTTTGGTTTTCGAGGTTTTGGTAGTTTCTTCACAAAATTTATGGTCACATCACGAATCAGGTTTATAGCTACAAACGCTATTTATATATATATTTTTTTATATTTTAAAGTTTTATTCTGCAATCCACGAAAAAATCATAGTTAACATAAATTATGCACGTGTAGGTACGCTAGCGGTGACACGAACAAACTTCGCCGGGGGATATTACGTTTTGTTGAAAGCTCATTATTTTGTCATTTCCGCAATATTGAGGAGCGATTGTGATAATTAAAATTTAAATTTATGATTATAATAGTTCATTGTATCTATAAATTTTATTTCCTATTTTTCTATTATAATATGATAAATAGATATTCTGATATGACTTAACACTGGGTTCCCTCTGCCTACCCTGCTATGTGCGGGATACAGCGTGAAGCTGGATTTATATACATTTATAACAAAACCCTATCAACAGTATATAGCAGTGATAGTAATGACAATACGACAACATAAGACGCGTGTTAAAACAACTAAGCGAGTGGGAAACGTAACTAGGTACTAAGTAAGAGAAAAAATCTGAACTGAAACTAGATTTAATTACATAAGAACTTGGCAACTACGCTACTTTGACTTCGCTTTCGACACACGAGTGGTTCGTTTTACAGACGGTTGTGGGTTCTTATCTTGTTTGAATTTGAATTGTGGCAACTTATTCCCCATTTTTCACAATATAAAAGATTTTTTAATTTATTCGCTCTATTTAAACAAAATGCAACGTGCCTTGTCTCTAAATGGGCGAAGCTTATCTCCGTCCCCCTAGAAGATTATTTTCTTTATAGACCTAAATGCATGATTGATTCCGTAATGAGAACGGAGTGTCTTAACACTTGATTACCAGGTTCCCTCTGTCTGTCCTACTATGTGCTAACTAAAAATCTTTTTAATTCAATTACAAAGCGCCTTACTTCAAGTAATAGATTTAAATACTACACAAGAACTTGGCAAGTTCCCCATTCACCGCAACCCCGCTGTCGACGTACGAATACGAACTGATTCATTAGAGAGTTCATAATTATGTATGTAAGATGAATAGAATACTTGTTTTAGATGGTGTTGGAAAGTTGATATCTTTAACAACAGAAAAGATTTCGGCAAAACGTGGGAATCGTAGTGTCTCAATGGGAACGGAGTATCTTAACACTAGGCTCCAAGGTTCCCTCTACTTACCTTACTTAAAACCAAAATATGTTATGTACATATTATGTTAGCTTCATCGTATTTCATCATGTCATATCAAACTGATATGAGCACTTTTTTTAGCTCGATTGAAAAGTACGGCCCAATGACTGACTGTAATGGCAATATTTTTGTGGATTTGAATCCCATTTGGAAACTTCCTCGTACCAGTAACATGATAAAGCATGCCGTTTAGATTCCCCACGCAACATGTCTTGAAAATTCTGTCTTAATACAAAATTATGGTTGCCTACTATGAATAACCCAGCTAATACCTACTAAGCCATACAATATAAATAAACATTTAATATTTGTTTTTTCAATGTTTCAGTGGGAAATTTCAGTGAGATTTACATTTTAAATGAGCGTTCCAATGAAAATGTAACCAAAAGTAATGAAATTCCAGAATTGCGAGACTTTTCCCTAAAATCCTTTAAGCCAAAGGCGAAACGTTGAGAAAAATTGCACAGTTCAAAAGGAAGATGTCTCTTACACTTAAGATGACTGGGCTACCACCAGGATTCACCATTTGTGAATCTCTTGTATTATATACAATATTTTATATTAATTGCCCATCCAGAGGATGTCCTGACAAATATCTGTCCGATATTTGTTTGTGGGCATACGGGTACGCGACCCCGGATCCTCGAGCCGCCACTCTTACATCCTCATCCAGTCCGTAAGAATGGTGTCCTAACTCCCCCCCCTTCCCCTCCTACTTTCCTTAGCTCCCTCCTTTTACCTATCCTACCCCTTCTATTTTCCTCTCCCCCCGGTTTTTCCCCACAAAGGGGTTTTGGTGGTCAGACGGCAGTCGCTCCATGTAAAAAACCGCCATCCGCCGACATAATGAAAAGTCGAACAAAGAAACTGGGTACGGCTAGGGCGTCGCCGCTAAACGACGCGCAGGCACATCGCCCTACACCTGCGATAAGTGGGCAAGGGCTACCGTGTCAAGTACGGGCACGGTTAAAGACGCGAGTACCCAGGCGGAAACTCCGCTTTGCAACGTGGAATATTGGCTCTCTAACCGGACGATGCAGGGAACTCGCAGATGTACTCATGAGACGTCGGGTCCAGTGTGCTTTCCTCCAGGAAACTCGCTGGAAGGGCAATAAGTCCCGTAACATCGGACAGGGTTACCGGCTTATATACACNGGAGCACTGCACGAGTGGCGAAAAGTCTGCTACTCTGACTTTTTGCAGGTCGATGTGCAGTGCGCCCGCCGCCACTGCCCGATTCCAAACTCCGGGGGACACACTCATAATAAGGTGGCTACTCAAGGGGTTCCTTGCCTTCCGACGGAATTTGATCTCGGCGCGGAATTCTTCGTCGGGAACACCTTCGAAGACGCCCCGATTTTGCTTCCTAAAGGCGCTTAGGATGTCCGCGTCTGTGTTGTACGTCAGCACGTCGCGGTTGGTCCCCAGGTTACCTGTGGCTATCCTGCACGCTTTATTCACATAATTGTAAAGCGTGAAGCTAAAAACAAACTTTAGATGCAATGGTCGTAGGTTCCATCCCCACTCAGGGGAATAGATATCATCACACCACGAAACCCTCGCAATTTGGTGAAATTGGGAAACGATGTATCTTAACATAAGGTTTCTTTCCCCATACCTGCTACAAGCAATAAAAAGGCCAAGACATATCGATATTTTTATAGGAATATCTGTATGGGAATATATTTCATTCATTCATTCGTGATATAGGAAAAATAAGGTAAAAATCCTAGTATTGTTAAATTTATAAAGTTTACCGCCGCACGCCGGCTTTCGAAAGGAGCGCAAAGTTCGAACAGATCTTAGAACTTAGCTCTCAACTCCAACGGGCGCTAGTATTTAATTAAACGGTTTATACGGCATTAATGATGCACATTTTACTTTGATTATGTGTTTTAGTGTTGGTTATGTATCGTTATGTTTAACCAACGTCGAAAATAGAGGTTTGGATACGTTTGACGTGCCATGTATGCTATGTATGTGCGTACCTGTATGTCTGTCTGTGACATCGTAACTCCCGAAAGGATGAAACGATGTTGATTTAGTTTTCTTTTGTTGCAAAGGTGACTCTATCGAGAGTGTTCTTAAGTAATCTCTTTTTTAGTTATTTGTTTAATTTCGGAGATTTTTAATAGCATTGTATGAAGCAAATTTTTAAATTAGCCTCACACTGTGTTCCAAATATAACAGGGTACGCAGA
Organism: Heliconius cydno galanthus; assembly: GCA_036379175.1. NCBI lineage: Eukaryota > Metazoa > Arthropoda > Insecta > Lepidoptera > Nymphalidae > Heliconius > Heliconius cydno. Next base: position 23,685 of record JAKRZM010000134.1, read on the forward strand.
GGGTACCTAGTGATAAGACATTACACATTGTTTTGTTATCAGAGCAAGAAAATGAAAATAATATTAATGGGAAAAAGGGAAATAATTTTTGAAATCGGTTCACAATTGACTTAGAAATAAATTAATGGACTTACATACAAATACAAAAATATAAAATTAGGTATTACTGAATTAGGGAGTGTAGGGAAGCACTAAGAAAGGATTTCCTGACATTACGGAGGAAATGGAAAAAACAGAGATTTTTCCGTTTTACCACTTTGACGTCTACGCAAAAAAAAAATGGCCGAAGACTACGAGTTTATAGGTAATGTGTTTATATGGACCTACATATTTTACTCCAAATTTAAACTATAAGCTTTTTGAACTATGAACTTGCAATTACCTTTACATTACCCACCCTGCTATACTCCCAGAGTATACTAAAATTAACAAAAGTGAATTTCCGAAACGAATTTCCGCTATAACGTATAGGTACATGGCACGATAGAAGAGTCCATCCAGTACGTAGTATGTAATCAAAATAGCAAAGGCTACTGATGAGAGACATCAAAGCACATTCGGAACTTTATTACACCGTGTCCGCTCATAAAAGGGGGGATGGGGGAGCTTGGTAATGAATAGAGGTGGCTTGTAGTTCAATTTTATTGAAACAACGTTTAATTTTTAATGCCAGGAAGAACGTTTAATATTTAATATGCTGTGTACTATGCCTTTCACTTAGAGTGGTTAGATGTTCCTTTTATATTGTCTTGAAATATCCCGAATCATGTATTTAATATTTCCATCCATCCATCCATCAGCCTTTCAACATCCACTGCTGGACATAGGCCTCCCCTAATTCTCGCCACTCCGTCCGGTCCTGCGCCCTTTGGTTTTCTTTTTAAGGTCGTCGGTCCACCTGGTTGGAGGGCGGCCTGTGCTCCTTTTGCCGAGACGGGGTCGCCATTCGAGGACCTTTCTTCCCCATCGGTTGTCGGCCCTCCTGACAATATGGCCTGCCCATTGCCATTTAATATTTATGGAATGGAATTTAATATTTATTTAAATGAACAATTCGGGGCAAAGAAGTTAAAGACCGGTTCTGGAAAATCGGACTGTGGGTAAGAAAAGAGTGTCCTAGCATTAAGTTTCTCATGTCTACCTTGCTATATTCAGGTTACAGCGTAAAACAATACTTTCTCAATATCAACACTTATACAGTCTTACTCTTAGAGGTCTAAATGAGTCCAAATATAGCTAGGCAGATAAATAAAATTAGTGACAAATTGCAAAGTCGTCCAAAATCGTTAGAGCCAACGCTCCCAACATAACATTTTAGGCAAAATGTTCTTTCTTCGTGCCCATTCAGTTCACCCAATCCGTTGACCCGGAAAGGGGATATTTTAAACGGGACCCTTTTTTTTGACCGGATTTTTTTTTAAATCGACACCTGGTACCCGGGTTTAACTGGCTTAAATGGTTTTTTTGTTATTTTAACGCATACAATACGATTCTCTGATAAACCCATAGTACTATAATTCAATACTCACTGCATATATTTATGATTGACGGAACTAAACGCCGTATTAAGAATTTCAATTTTAAAAAGATTTTTAGCCCAAAATAGATGCTATACTTTTTTTTAAGCTTTACGCTGTACCCCGCATACTACTAGCTATGCAGGGAACCTCGTGTTAAGTAAGACACTCCGCTCCCCACTCGGCAGAACTCAATCACGCTTGGCCATGTGACCAGAATGCAGAAACGGAAACATTAAATAATTCATTTTTCATTTCCCTCGCGGAAATCGAACCCAAAACCATCCGCCTCAATAGACTATTCCATACAGGCAATACAAATTCTTAGCTTAATTGGCTCGACCATCGCGTTCTATTTGTATAAGCTCTAGCGCTTCAGTCTTTTAAACTAACTAACCCGTATACTGGCCGTGATTGAATTGGTGTTTGAACCCCGAACAAACTATACGTAGTTTGGCCGTTTGGTTTAGATAATTAGAAAAAGGATTCCTGACACTGTGTTTATTTGTGTTTCTCTGATTTATAAATTGTAAAAAAGTATGTTTATATGGTTTTCTTTTATAAAATTTTGCGTTTTTCTTTGAGTTTCTCAATATTATATTTTATAACAAGAAAAGAAACAATCAGTGTGCTGTAATTCACTTGAAACAGTGGACTTAAGAACCAAAAGTAGCCTTAAGCCTTTAAGCCCAAAGGTTAACCTTTGGACCATTTAAATGAACTTCAACCATACCTAACTAAATTCGAAATTATTTTACTATGGCTTCTTTAACATTTCACATTCTTCGTAGTTGATAGTCTCTAGAAATTATTTTATTTATAAATCAAATCAGCTTCACGCTTTATCCCGTACATAGCAGGATATGAAGAGGGGACCTAGTTAAGGCACCCTGGTTTCCACTTTCCGCTGAATTGAAAGAATTTCCCAGTAAATATTTAATGTTCCATATAACAGCTAAATTTCTAGAGAAATAATACTTCTCGGTTCTACTTCTATTATGTACAAATTAACACTATATCTATTCCTGGTCACCTTGTTGATCCCACTCACCGCCAAATCCTCGGAGTGAGAATCTTCCTGACAACCACCACTGTGCCAATGCGCCATGACGGATAATTAATAATACCTACCTTCTCTACTACCTATAGGTAGTAGATAGATAATGTCACTATAGTTCCAAATTCAATTATCTCTGAAACATAAATCAAGAACTCTTGATAGCGCTCGCCTAATCTACCTGCTGTTACGGTTATGTCCATACATTAGATATTCTATTCTTCAGTTTATAATGGGAACTCAGTTCAGGTCATCCAAAAGTGCCGTCTGACTATTTAAAATGGGATCATATTAAAATCTTTATATGTTTTCTAAAGATATATTAGTTTTTTTTTATTGTAATGTTTTTGGTCTTTGTGTATTTTTCACATCTTAAAAACTTCAGAACGGATTATTTACTGAAACTTGGATTTTTCTCAGTAGATTGGATTACATATGATAATATTTTTCAGTTTAAATGAAATATGCATAATGAGAGTACCAGAGAAGCAGTTCCTTGAGCACTGGCCACTGGACGGAGTAAGTTTATACATGAAGGCGCAAATTACCTTCATTAATTCTAATTTTAGTTACAAACACCTTGTGGTTTGGTTAGTGACTGTCAAAACATGGTCGATGGTCGCGTATTCGAAATATCATTAAAATATGTTTAACTTATATTTGTGGATGAAAAGAGTGAATGTGGATGAACTAAGTGTAAACATTTTTGTGTGATTTTTTTTCATAATTTTTTTCAGCTTCATTGTATCACGAAGGCAGGTAGGTAGAGGGAACCTGAAAATAGTGTTATGACATTACCCTATTAAGTCGCTTCCGCTCGTTCCAACGAGTTCGTGAGGTATTTTGTGTTCAGTGGCAGAACTCACCCCTTGATGTTCCATATTGCAATTATACAATAAAAAAAAATATAGAACGAATTCAAACAGAAAGCAGAGAACAGTGTCTTAACACTAGTTTCTTTTGGCCTATCCTGATAAAAGTGAGATAAAGCGTGAATTTTCTCCTTAATGGGCACTTCCACGACGTCACATCAATAGCAAGTGTTAAAAATAAACTCTAACAGGAAGGTGCTATCTTCTTTAACGATCAAACATTGCCGCTGCATCAACGATAGCATAAGATCTAACACTAGATTGCTTACATCAGCTATTTACTATGCTTTGAATTGTATATCCATGATATTGGAAAGGTGCTAAAAGTTTCGAATTTTTAAAACGGAAAAGGAACCTAATGTTCATAAGGGCGCAGAATTATGGGTTCGGTTTCCATTCTCAGCCACTCAAAATGTTTTTTTTTTTAACTTTACCGTATATCCCGCATGTAACTGAGAAGACAGAGAGAGATTAGTGTTAAGGCACTCTTGACCTTAATTTCCGCCGAATCCTAGAGGCATCGCATGTTGTGGCGGAACTAAACGCCGCTCTTAGTCACGACATCAGAGCAAAAACAGAAAATATAAAATATTTAACTTCTTCTGTATTTATTTCTCAAATGATAGTCACCCTAGTTATAAGTGCGGTTCGCGTGTGGCCTTATTGCAGTAGCCCCAAGCCGTAGACTGGATAGATACCCCGCTAGGGTTGTAATTAATTCGTTCATTTGAAATTACCATGACCCCTATTAAGTAAGTTACCTGATAATTGAATATACGAGTACGATACCTATAGACAAATTTTAAGAATTTTTCAATTTAATTATGTATTTATAATTAGATGTATCAGTTGGTACATGTGTTCCTGATTAACTGGTAAAATAAGTAGAGATATTGAATTTTTTTAGCTTAACCCTGCATTCCTCATATAGCTGCATAGACAGTGGGAATCTGGTGCTAATTTTATTATAATTATTTTTTACACTACAGACAAAGTGGGGAACGGAATGTCTTAACATTAGGTTCCCTCTGCCTACCCTACTGGATACTTCGTAAAGCTGTTTTGATTTTATATTTCCATGCCTTAACACTCACTTCAAATTTGGTAAAGTTTGAAAGTGAAAACCGGAGTGATTTAATACTTCACAAAAGAGAAAACGTAAATTTATTTATCAATCCAAAAGTAATTACAAAACTACTACAAGTTTCATACTCTATTAACAAATACCCACATATTTAATGACCCCAGTTCAAATTCCTGACCCCTCTGACATAAGTTACCTATATATAGAGTCAGCGAGGTTCCAAGCTCACCTGAATATTGGATTAACTAAATTAGTTGTCATTAATTTTGTGTAACGTTAGACAGACGGATGATTATTATTATATTATATAGTTAATATTTTGAGGACGTTGTAGCGCAGTTATAGCGCCTGTCTGTGGACGCGATGGTGTTGGGTTCGATTTCTATTAGAACGAAATGAATTATTTTCATTTTCATTCTGGTAACAAGGTATAGCGCGGTGTTGAGTTCCGCAAGATTTCAAGATTTGGACATGAAAAAGAATAATACATGATATTGTATATTGTGATGATAATTTATTCTAAGAACTCGACTAACTATGATCGCAGATTTAGTGCGTTACCTCATAGATTCCCTAGATAACCTATAGTTTTCTTCAATGAAAACCATTTCTTTCTCAAAAATATGTTTTCCAATTCGAACCAGTAGTTCCTTAGAAAAGCGCGTTCAACCAAACAAACACTTGAGCTTTCCAATGTATAAATATAAATATTGTATAGAAATGATTAATTTGCAAATATTTTCTAAGCAAAGGCCTATCTCAGTAAAAGGATACATAGCCCTACATTCTATAACAACTCTGTTACAGCAAAAGTCACGATTCATAAAAGTCGTAATCCGTTCCCCTTTCCGCACTAATACCATCCGACAGCTTTCCTCGCTATACTCGTATATCGTTTGTTGGATCTCAGAGTTAGAGCCTTTATTATATTTTCTTAACATTCCATACAATTGTATTACTCAAAATAATTTGATTTTTCTTATTTTTCTCCGTATTAGGCTGTTTATACACTATCGGATAGTATTATTTATAACAATATTTACTACCAGCAGTGGACGAGGACAGGCTGATGATGATGATGATGATGCAATGGAGGTCTAATTGCTGCAAGCAATCTTTAACAACCTTAGATAGATTTGGATATTGTATCGTATTTTGTATTATGTCTATAGGTTTTTAAACTAGAAGTTTGCAAATAGTGTAAACATAGATAAAATATTTATGATACTTTTTGTTCATTAAATAAAAATTATATATAATATTTAATGTAATATTTAAGTTCGTGGAATCATCTTTATAATCATCAACTATATAAGCCACAAAGATCTTGAACGTTGCTTAAATAACAGATACAGTTTATAAGACTGATTTTAATACCACAACTAAAGAATTTTGGAAAAACTAAATTTAACATTGAACCTGTAATATCTGACTAAGTGGAAACAGCCACGACAGGCGTCACGCCGCTCTGCCCCTAGCCCCAGCCGGTATCCCCAGCTGGAAGGTAAACAAATGAACATCAATAATATTAGATTATCAAATGAGCGGTGTTTTCGTCAAATAATTGGTTCGGAGTGGAACGCGAAATAGGCTTAGCTGTCCCATGCTGGGTGTTTGATGAGGATTCCCTTTCAATTTCCATGTTTGTTTGATTTCTTTTCTTTTTTTAATGAGCTTTTCTTTTTTTATTAGTTGATAATATGGAAAATATTTTTTTTATTTCAATTTCTCCTACAATCTAAGTAATTGTTATTTTCATAATTAAAATCGTTGTCGCTGCATTGAAATTACAAAGTTGAACTTTGGGCTGTAGGTAAAGAGAGTGATGATACACTAAGAGAGGACTTCTCGAAACTAAAAAAAGATATACAAACAGAAGAGTAAAAAAAATCCATTTTAAGTATTTTTTTATAAAAAAATATTTAGCTTCAAGTTGCATCCCGCACATAACAAAGGGAACCTAGGCACCAAGTGTTAAGACAATCGTTCCCATTAAAACACATCTGTCCCCAATTTTCCACCGAATTCTAGAAGCATTGCAAATTACAATAGTAGGTACAGCCAAGCACAATAACTACAAACGTTATTTACTAGCAAATAGTTAACTTAATGAAGGTACAACTACCCGCGTTTAGCACAAAGCTACCAAATCTCATTGTACACAAGGATATACTCATATAGTTCTTCAAGTTCAGTGCATTGTAACAGCAACTTTGCCACTAAGTCCGCGTTATCTCTCCGTTTCCGCGACGCCGTGCTCCAGGAGCCAGGATTTCCTAATTCCAGTACTAGACTTATCTGGAGGTAAGTTTCGGCAATACAATTAATTTCTCGAGTTTGTTTGACTTTGCTTCGTCGTTGGATTCAATTATGCTGGGTTCAGGTTTGTTAATTAATAAATAATTGTGTTGAAAGTTGTACTCGCTTTATTAATCTTTTTCAAGAGTGGTTGTACTCTCTTTCTTACTCTTTTAAGCATGACATTGAGTTTCTCCACTTAAAAAAATTAAAATGTTGTCTATCTAATTTTATGGTGTCAATTCTTTGTGACGTAAATATTTGTCAATTTTTTCCCTAACGTGCCAAAACAAGTATAGCTTAAAAAAAAACTAAAAATAAAGCTCCAAATATGGGAAGTACAGAGGATCTTAAAACTAGGTTCTTAGGTTCCCTCTGCCTAACCTGTTAAAAAATATGTTTCCAAAACTCAAAGCCCACTATAATCACAGAAACTCTGAATTCATAATAGATTACAAGTATACATAGGTAAGTACCGTCCTTAACGACTGTGGAAAAACGAATCCAATTTTAAGACGACTACCGTTTGGGTTCTTTCCACTTGGCACTAAAATCTTTTTTATAAATTTATATATTTATATATATATTTATATATATATTTATATATATACATAGAGGCCAGTCGTGGCACAGGCGAGTGATTGTAAATGCGACAGGATTTACGACAGGTGGGTTCCATTCTCACTCCAGGAAATTATTTGTCTAATATTTTAATTTCATCGCTCTGGTGGCGAGACAAGACGTTATATTTCGCCACTCACAGTGAGTTCGCTTTTTCTGCATGAGAAATCTAATAATGGTAATACCATAAGCAATGAATTTTATGTAAAACTACAAAATACAGGTAGTTTATAAGAAAAAATCCTAACTTAATTACAGGGTTGCTACGCCCCAATTAACAGGTGAATTTGTAAACCAAGCTCTCGCTCCCTTTGTTTGCGCTCGCGTTTCAATATTTATTGAATTTATTTCGAAATGGTTATGTGAATATTTAATATTTTTTTCATTTGAAAATATAATTTTGTTTATACTTTTGCCATTTTTACCTGCAAATGTAATAGCGTTTGATATTTTAGTACAATTTCATTGTAATTAAGACTGATCTATGTTAATATTATAAAGTTGTTTATTTGATTGAGCGCGCTTATCTCAGGAATTGCTGGTTCGAATTGAACAATTCTATTTAAGTTGGGATAAATAAACTATCTATTTATGGAAAAAGCCTATAATTATTTCTTCACATGAATCGTCTCGAGGTAACTCACTGTACCTGCGGTCAGCGTGCTCTTAGAATGTATCATGAATCGTATTAGTTTTGTAGCTTAGCTGTATCCCGCTTCACGTTGTATCCCGTATCATTATGTGTTGAGTAGCGGAACTCAATACAGTGCTTTGAACCGCCTATGTGTGAATATTTCATTTCTTCGAGAGGGAATCGAACCCATAACCTGTATCGTTTACTCACTTTGTGCGCGTAGGGGCCTACGCCACGACTGGCCTAAAATATACATTTATATATATATTACACAAAAGGGGTCAAAGGGGTTAAAGTTGAACAAACCCTATAAACCGTATCATCCCTCATTACAATATAATTGAAATAATCATAAATTAAATAAACTGCTTTTGCGGAACATAAAAGGTTTGGATGTGAATTGAAAACCATTTTCATTAGACTAATGCTATGCGACCTTTAGTCTGATGATCCACTGGGGTCTAATATATGTACAATAATATTTTACAGATTTGTTTTCTTTTTTCATCGGACCGATAAGCACATAAGATATTGTATATTAGATAGATAAATATAAGTGATGCCAGTCGTGACGGAGTGGCACAAGTATGTGACTGTTAGTGCAACAGGTTGTGGGTGCTATTCCCACTCGAGGAAATAAAATGTTTTGGGAAATTGGGGAACAAAGGTGCCTTAGTGGGAACGAGGTGTCTTAAAATTAGGTGCCTCTTTATTAGAGCGAGGTAATGCTATAACCTACCGCGTTAACAGTCACACATTAGTGTTTCAGCGTCTGGACTCTCCTCAAAGATACTCTTACTTATCTATTATTGCTATAGCGCTATAAATCCACTGGCCATCAAGCCCTGATAGAAGTTTTATAAAGGCCGCAAATGTCGAGAGGAAATAGAATGGATTTTAAACGAGATTCTGTGAAATCGTTCGCATTCAACTCAATGGAAACGAATTTGTGATGTCGAACGTTTATTGCTACGTTTGTACATAGAGTTGCATGGGCTTGTAACTATCTGCACTTCTTTATAGTTTATGTTGTTGACATGGGCATAGGATATGGAAGGGAGAGGGGGGGGGTCGTGTCCACCCCAAAATAGTCTTATGCCCACCCTATTTGCTATGAAAATTTTTAAAAAGATCTTTACACGAATAAGTATATCTGTTCATAGCTAAGCTTCCCCAGAAAATATCTCTAGTTACGCTCATGGTTATTATAAAAAATAATAAAAAACCAATATATGTTTAATGCATTCCAGTGCTTTACTAGTGCTTTATATAGATAGTAAGTCCTGGCTCCATCGTCAGACTGGGAACTGCGAACCTAGTGCTAAGAGACCCCATTCCAATTGAGACACTGCTATTCCCCACTTTCCACTAAATTCTGGAGGCATTACGTATTAAGTGGCGAAACTCAACGCCGGGCGTTGCCTCTTTAGCCGAGAGAAAAAAATAAAATATTAAATATTTCCTTACTCTGATAACAAGCCGCAGTTCAACACTCTACGTCTTGAAAATTGAACAGAAAGTGAGGAACAAAGTGTCTTAAAAGAAGTCTCCACTCTCCTATATATGGGATACAAGCGCGTAGCTATTTTTATTCTTGTTTTAAGATTCATTTAAAGTTCATTCATTCATATGAAATAGTATTAAAAATAAACTTTTGCCTTTGTCGCCGTGCTTCTATAAATATTAGATGCTATATTCATATAAAAAAATCATTCGTTATAAATTCAATGTGACGGCTGCAGTTTCCAAAGTTTTTTCATAGTTGTGCTTCAGAGTTCCGTGTTAAAAATATTCATAAAATTATTGTCTTTTATCCAAGTATAGCGTGATATGGTATTTTTTTGTGTTATTCAGCTTCACGCTCTATCCCTAGCAGTATAGGCAGAGCGTACATACTGACGTTCGAGATATTGGGTGTTGAGTGGTGGAACTCAACGCCGTCCGTCGTCGTACAAAACCAGGAAAATGACAATTAATCTTTTTATATATATTGAATATAAAGTCCCATGGAGCGTCATGACGCAGGGGCACCAGCACGTGATTGTAACGCGACGTATATGTCTTCGATTCCCTGTCGTGAAAATAATTAATTATTATTTATTAGTATTTTCATTTCTTCGATCTGATAACAAGGCAACACGCAAAGCCTGAAAAACTCTTATTCTTAACACAAGCTTCGGCTACATGCGGGATGCGAATGAAGCTGTACATTTCATATGTACAGAACAATAATGGATATTTAACTCAAACTTTACAAATTTTTACAACTTTCTTTTTACTTAGTAGTAGTAGGAGGTATGGAGATAATTAAGATAAGTAGATTAGCCCTAAACCTTATTAGAATTTCTTGAGAGAAAGCAGACTGAAGCCAGTACACTTATATTAGAGGATTCTTGACGTTTTCTTAATATTGTCACTGTATTTTTAATAATATATGTACATTTATAGATCATTTAAATAAACTGCAGCTCGGAATTTTACGACATGAGCCTCTAAAATTGAAGAAAAATGAGAAACAGAGTGTCTTAACACTAAGTTTTATTTTGTTTACTATTTCTTTATATAGTGTTAAAGTGGGAATCGAACCCACATATATCAAGGCAAACGTTTTATAACATGTAGAAATTAATTTACAGCGCAGGTATAAAGCTCAATCAGAAGTTAGAATGATGAACGCAATCCCCGGTATTGGAGCCACTAATCAATTCTCAATATCCATTACCAGATGAGTAGCTTTCCACGTACATATAGACGTACATATATACATTATATGTATATATATATATATATATATATATATATATATATATAAATACTTGAATTGCTTGAAGTTTCCGCCGAATTCTGAAGGCATAACGTGTTGAGTAGCGAAAATCTTATTTGTTCGAGTGGTTCGAGTGGGAATCGAACCCGGAACCGGTTGCGCTGTGCTGCGCTACAAGTGGCACCAAATGAATAAATAAATAAGTTTATAAAAAAAAGTATATTTTTGTTTATTTTCGACGAGTAGTATAGAAACATATAAAGAGACAGATTTAATATAAATTATTAAATAGATCATAAATCAATATTAAATACAATCAAAAGTACAATACTATACAACCCGACTATATGTAGAAGGCTTTCAACAAAATGTACGCATTAAACGCCAATCAGCATCATCAATCTCTTAAGCGTATTACAAACTAACGACAGAAATGAGACAATATTGTATTATATAATTTATAAATATATTATATTTTTGTTAAGGCACGATTGTAAAGGCAACGTTTGTAAATTTAATTTCCATTTAAGGGAATAAATTGATAATGTTTTCATTTCCTCGCTATGGTAACAAGACAAAGAGCAGCGCTGAGGTCCACCAGTTGATATAATGTCTCAAAAATAAAGTAAAAAGTAAGGAAGAGTAATGTCTTAGCACTAGGACTTCTGTGCCTACTCTGCTATATGCCCGCATATATCACGCATATTGCAGGATAGGCAGAGAAACCAGATATTAAGATACTTTATTCCCCACGCACAGTATAATTATCGAGACAACACGTGTTAAGTAGCAGGACTCAATACAGCTATTTGTTTGTCTTATCATCAGAGCGGAGAAATGAGAATTCAATACCCTCTAAAATTTAATTATTTTTTGAAAAGTCTAGCATTTGCAGACACCCTATAAAGTAATTGGCAAAGGCGCGCTGACCGCGGCGCGGGCGTTCGTTAGCGAATCCGTGCCAATGACTGGCGCCATTAGCTTGAGGTTTCTCCACCCATTTCCCTGTTCGCCACTACTCAAAATCATTACACGGCCGTCATTTTGTATGGTATTTCCCCTTGAAAAGCTTACGAACTGGGTGATTATTGATATTTTATATAATTGTTTTATAAAGATCAGGTTCAGCTTCACGCTGTATCCCGCACATAACAGAGTAGGCAGAGGGAACCTAGTGTTAAGATACTCCATTCCCCACTTTCTGCCAAAATTTTCGTGGCATTACGTGTTGAGTGATGGAAGATAAGATTTACTGATATAATAATTTGAAATTTGTTAAAAATGAGTATGAAGAAAAACACCTTTATCGCAGTATCCTTCAGACAGAACCTAATAATAAGAAAACACTCCATTCTCAAATAAATAATAACTTTTCTAAAATATATAAAAACATTTTAACACCTTGCCTTTAAACTACAACTACTATCGACATATAACATATAAATACATATAATATATGCACATACGTAAAATACCATCTAATTATTATCATTCAAAGTGCTCACAGAGCAAAATTATTGCAATTGGAATTCTCGTCTAAATTTGCGCTTCAATTGAACTGGATCACCTTTGTAGTACCGTGATGTGTTAAATATTTGAATTTCATGATAGTCGTGGATTTATAGCTATTAAACAAATTTTAAGGTTCCGTGCCTTTATAATAAAAGAGATAAAACGCAATCACTATGTTGTTCGCCTCTCTGTCTGTCAAAACCATTCTTCGTCGTACCTCGTAGAGATATTAAACTGATATCAATTATCCAGGTCTACCAGCGCTTCGAGAACAAAAAATAATCCTTAAGGGAGGATTGAAGCCCACAAACATCATGTTCGCAGTCAGATAATGAAGACTAGCACTGTACCATGAAGACCTCAAAGATATAACAAGCATTATTTTTTTTTGTTTGTACGCTGTTCTTACGCGGTATGCCGCACATAAAAGGGTAAACAAGGCAGAGGGAACCTGGAAAAAAGAATAAACATTCAGTTCGAAGTAGAACCTTTCCCCACTTTCCTCCAAATATTTAATTTCTGCGTGTGGAAATCGAACCCAAAACAATCGTGTTTGCAGTCATACGCCTGTGTCCCTGCGCCTCTACACTAAAAACAATTAACAAATATTGTTAATTACAACTTAATGCTACTTAGAGAAGTAATTAGTATATTTCTTAAAATTCTTTTTAAAAAATGTAAAATAACAAGACCTTAATTTACATGGAGTCAGCACGTTGCACTAACAAGCGCAGCTAAGAATTACTGTCTACCCCGCTCTGACACCTAACTTCATTAACTGTTGGAAATTGCTTAAAAAACTATATTTTTATATTTTCAAGGGAAACAAACCGTCGAGTGAAAATTTAAATTTTATAGTAAAAAAGCTATAAAAAATAATTTAGCACACACACAAACTAAACAACAAATTTATCACAAATATCGAGGAAATAAAAAGAATTCATTACCCCGAAAGTGAATGGAACCCACTAGCCTCCCCCTTATAGTCCGCCTCAATATTATTTCACATCGTAATTTATCAAAATGTCTCATATCTTAAGAATATTCTTAATTTAATACTTACTAATATACTATAAACTATAGAATTCTTTAAAAAAATCCAGCACGTCGCGCTAACAAGATCCCCTCTAAGAATTACGGGGCGACCGCCATGACACCGCACTTCATTAGACTGCATTATACTGTTTCAAAGAATTGCCTTAAAATAGCAAAAAAATGTTGAAACTCAAAGATAAAATATATCTTGACAGAAATATGATAGTTTTGTATGAAATTTAGAATAATTTATATTTTTTACTTAGTTGCAACTAAATTATTAATATAGTCGGAGTGTAGCAGCACACAGTTTGACGTTAACGCGACGGTTGTGAGTTTGTGTGGATTCCTAATCGGGGAAATTTCTATATTTATTTTTATATCCTCGCTCTGGTAGAAGAAGCACGAAATTTAATTGAGATTTTTAATAAACCTTACACCAAGAATAATAAAAAGCTACAATAACTAGAAACTATGGTTTATTTGTCCATTTTAGTGTACTATATTATAAATTTACATAAAAAAACCGGACTAATAACATTAGGTTCCTTATACTGCTGGATACACAGTGAAGCTAAAATAATCTTTACAAAATCATTAATTTACCGAAATTAAAGATTCAATCCACATAGTAGCGGTATAATTATTACAAAGCCGTCCTTTTTGTTTTCTTTCTCGAAATTGTTCCCAGAAATAATTTTTATAATTTCATCATTATATTTCATCGGTACACTTGAAAAATACAGATACGGCGATACAAGAGAAAATATTTGGATGTTTGTCTTATTTTATTAGTAGGTACGAAATATTTTTTCGTGAAAATATAATTTTAAAATGCCGTCGGTCGTGATACGTAGTTAATAATTCACTTTGACAGACGAAATGCGGCGTTGAAGTCCGCCACTCAACAGAAATGTCTCGAAAATCCAGTGACAAGTGGACAACGGATTGTCTTAACACTAGGAACCCTCTGCCTACTTCTTAGTGACAAATAAAATAATTTCTAGGCTATAAAACCCCAAAATCGCGTCATAACTCAGCTTATAGCGGGAGAACCGTGAAATGTGCAGTATGCAGTTGTATGTACCCAATCAAGCCGGAATGTTTGCGAGCTGGCAACACTGCGTTATTTATCGCCGTCGAATATCGATGCATATTTCTGGAATATGTCAACACTCGGTGATTTGTGGTTCGGTGACGGCTAGGGCGCGGTTATGGCGTATGGGGAATATTTTTCCGCAAAATTTATTTTATTTAATCTTTACCTTCTTTAATAATCTGTGCCTTAAAATAATAAACAGGACTCTCATACGGTCACTTTAGTGTGCGTCTTTCTATCTGTCTGTGCGACTGTCAAGACTATTATTTGAAGATATCAAGCTTTAATTAATATAAAAAATCCAGGTCTACAGTTCCTGAGATGAAATAAGAAAGCTTCTAAGTCAATGCAATCAAAAGATATGAGTATGAAAATCATCACTTAATCGAAATGTTTTTATTTTTTTACAGAATAGGTAAAGAGAATTAGGTGGGAAAAACAGTAAGCTATGTTTATTTACTAAACAAAAATATTTTCATGTAATCCAACAAAAAATCTATTAAAATATATCTCGAAACTTCTAATATACGGATTAACGGCCTTCACCGTCAAAGCGACAAAATGTTTATAGTATCTCAAATATACTAGAGAGTGAGGGTAGATCGTATATGCGGTGTGCCCCACACTGGTCAAACTATGAAGAGTATTGATATAAGGATCCGAGAACAGACATGTATTCCTGGTATCTAGAACGAACGTATTGAAGTCGGCGGTCGACATACAATGTACTTGTTATATTGCAACTCAATTTGTTGAATTCTGGGGAAAGATGATCTGTGTGTACATTTGAGGAGTAACGAATTTGTTTTTTTTTTCATATTCCCGGGTAGGTTAAGGGCATTGGGGAATCTAGTGTTAAGACACTCCGTTCTAATTAAAACACTTCCATTGCCCACTTTCCGCTGAATTCTAGACCCCGCGCCTTCCCTCGTTACTAACACACACACACAAGTGTGTAAACGGCTTTATGTGGGCTAGAAACATATCACACCTCACAGCTATATTTGTCACTCGCATGTCCATTATTGTTCCGTTTTTTTGTACGAATCATGTGCGCCACGGAAATTATTATTTTAAACTTTTATATGTAACTTTTTGGTCATTTGATTTAGATTTTGTCTGTCTTTTGTTTACGTACGTTGTACGTTTTTTTACTACTATTAAATTATTTATAATTTTCCGCTGTATCCCGCATATAGCAGGATAGGCATAATAATGGCAACAATCGCCGTAATTTGTCTTGTTACGAAAGCGAGGACAATAACTTTTAACCGGCTTAACCGATTTTAATTCAGTTTTCGCTTTTGTGTTTTGGCGAGTTTCCCTTAATATTTAGTTTTTGTTTTATTTCAATTAGTTCATGAATAAAATAATATAAATATCAGGTTACAGCAAGTTGCTACGAAATAACTATTAGATTAAATTAATTAAAACTTTAGTTTTCAATTTCTAAATATTGTCTTTAATATGACAATGTTATTAGAAAACGGGAACAAGCGGGCGGGCATTCAGATAAATCGGTCGGTACTGCAAGCGGGTCATTAGTAAGTAAAAGTATATATATTTATAAAAATTTACAACTCCAAAAAAAATTGTAAAGGTAGACAGAGGGAGCCTAGTGTTATAACACTCCGTTCCCCTACTTTCTATTACTATTAAGTAAAAATTTCAAGAACAACTCTTGGTATACAGTATTCAGGAAATCTGCCTCCAAATCCAATTGTAGCCCCTGGGATTTATAATACTGGACCCTTTGTACAATCAACGAATACAAAGTTTGCTTAAATAAAGAACGTTTCGAGACGGCATTGTGTCTGTAATATCAGCGATTGATATAGGTTTGATTCCCAGTCAGAAAATTTAAATTTATAATATTTTCAACTTTACGTTTGCGTTTGTCCACATAAACATGGGGAACCTAATGTTAGAACACCCAATTCCCTAAATTGTGCAGATTTTTCGAGACATGAGTGTGTTGGTGGCGGAATTTAGCGCCGCGCTTTGTCTACCACTGCGTAATGAATCATTCCCCGACGATCGAACCCACAATCATCACGTATACATTCATTCATAAATTGTTTTTATTTTATAATAGATATATATCAACTCACGTGTATCTCGCATACAACAGGGTAGGTAGAGGAAACCTAGTGTTAGGACACACCGTTCACCATTTTCCCTCGAATATTTCGAGGCATTGACGCACTCAACATCAGAGCGTAGAAGTTAAAATATTAATAAACTAGCGACCCTATTGCGGCTTCGCCCGCTTTTACTACTGGATTATTCATATAATGTATGTTTGCAAAGCACTTAAGATAATGTGAAAATTAATTAAACCCTAATGCAACCCGCATTT
>JAKRZM010000134.1:40634-77910 GCA_036379175.1 Heliconius cydno galanthus
CGACTTAATGGTGAAGACCGCATCAAAATCCGTTGGGTGCTTTAGAAGAAGAAGAGTTAGAAACAACAGACAGACACAAAAAGCGACTTTGTTTTATAAGATATAGGATAGGATAGGATAACAATTCTTTCCCTCGCGTGGAGATCAAACCCACAAGCGATGCTTTAAGTTACCCCATTGCGACAGGACAGGTCTCTCTAATATATATCTTTACAATTTAGATATATTTAATTACTTTATAAAACGTCAAAAGCCGTCAGATGACGTAATCTCCGCCATCGCCTCTTGTTAATTCAGTTATCGGATGCCGGCAACTGAAGTCGTATAATATACAAAATGCTGATTTATTATTGAGGAAAAACTAGTAAATAGGCCAAGGACTAACGTATTTTTAAGTATCCATTACTACATTTTTATAGGCCAGGGCGTAAATTGGAAACGAATGATGTTTTTAATGTTAATGTAATGAAGTTATAATTTAATTTTATTTGTTAGCTACATTAAAAATTCGCTCTGATAGGGAGGCAGAGCGCGGCGTTGAACTTCGGCTCTCGTCCGGCGGAAAGTGGGGAACGGAATGTCTTAACACTATGTTCCCTCTACCTACTCTACTTTATGTGAACACTTTACTAACTCTTGTATTCCACTTTGAGCAAGCAGCCGCCATTATAAATATAAATTAGTTTGCAATTTTTCAATGACAATATTTTAATAATTCATTTGCGACGTTAGGCTCCGTCACTCACGTAATGTCTCAAAAATTAGGCATGGTGAAAGGAGTGCCTTAACCCTTGGTTGGCTCTGACTACCCCGATATATGCGAAAAAAAGTGTGAAGCTGTTTTTTTAGGGTTCCGTAAAAAAACATTACAAACTTATATTCGTCAGCTTTTTTAAGTTGTACTTCCCGATGACCTACAATCCTGAAATTGCTACGAAACCCTCGGTAAGCGTGACTAAATCGGATTTGACTAGTTTTTTTTTTAATATAATAGTTTCCCCAAACGGGCATCGTATCTACAACCCTTACATTTTCACCCAATAACGGTCCTACAGTACCAAAATCGGAATTCGCTATTAAAAATTAATATTTAATTTTAACTCACTGATGTCCGAGTCGGTGTGTCAATTAAGATTTATTATTTCACGGTTGCTTACTCGGCGACATTTTGATTAACGCCGCGCGTGGCTGACGTTTGACTGGACAATATTTTAAATACATATATTATTTTGCTTCATCAGAAGCTATTATGTCAAAATTTCAAATATATTGTCGAAATTTCTTTTAATTTTACCCACTTTGCAAAGTTTAAGATGGCTATTTTTCCGTTTAGGAGAGTTCCTACCTTTTCTCTCCAAAAACACTCTCGAAAAATTAGCGAAAAGTGTAAATTATTGTTATTTCTTAACACTCATTTTCCTCTGCCTAACCTCCTATTATGTGAAGAATACAGCATGTTAATAAAAACCGGACCACCACAACCCTGAGTTATCTCATTCCTTGTTATGCAATAAATTAAGAAAAAGGGTAATATTATATTTTTCTTAATTTTTAAACGGGGTTTCACCATAAATAGGTATAAATAGCTAAGGCTTATCTCCGACCGCAGTTGGTTACATCAGAATAAACGATAAACATGATATTATATAGCCTTCTCTGATGAATGAACTATTCGACACAAAAAAAAATTCAATTGTCAGAAGTTCTGTAGATACTTATAAACTTCAGCATGGCCATTCTTAAAAACGTGAATATTATTCAAATTAAATGGACATATTATTTTTCAGTATTGCTCTATAAAATCTTAAATATTTGCCTAGTAGGTCCTCTCTGCATGTATCGCGCTAGAGCTTTAGCGCCTTACATTGGATTTTATTATTGAACTATTTTATACTATATAAGTGCAGGGGTTCTCAAACTAAGGGACGTAAGGGAAAAGCGAGGGGACCGCCAGAATTTGTTATTTTAATTTTAAGCATATTTAAATAATGAAACTCTACATGCAACATGCAACAGTTCAACGCCAAGTAATATTAGATGAAGTTTTAATTTTTTTTTAGGGGAGCATAGTTTGGGAACCCCTGTTTTGGAGAATTTTATAAGTTTGAAAAATGCCACAAATGTGGAACTTTAATATGAAAGCAACGTCGCTGTGACGCATTAGAAGAGTTTATTACGTTTTGAAATATGTATGTATCTTTGTAAAATGTGTATTAGAATATATCTACTAAACTTATATTAGACGAAAATATTATGAAAATATGCAGAAATATTTAACTCTTCACTTTGGACAGATTACAGCAATCTATGGTCTTTTCTAAACTACTTATATAATGATAGATAGATTACTTTGTTGCACTTGAATAAAAATATTGCAATTTACGATATAGCTTGTATAATCTTAAATAATATAAATCTTAGTATAATCGGTTTTTTTTTGTTTTAATTATATTAAAAAACTGTAGGTTTCCGATTCTTACTTTTACCATAATTTACCTTTAAAATCCTATCTTTTTTTCCTCTAAGCAGTAATACAGAAATAATGTTTTTTTATTTTTTTTCTTAAAAGAAAACATTTTCTTTACATCCCAAAATGAATAATTACGCGGATATTGCGTTCTAAGATCCGACTCTAAGGGATGAATTAAAAATTAATAACCCTTTTGAAGATTTTACTTATTGTACAATGACACCCCTTGCCTTTAATATTTACTCCTTTATGAAACGATGTTGCGAGCTGTTTTCATACATTTTGAATATTGTCGTTATATTTTTAGCTTTCTCTTTTTTCTTATTTACAGGTTTGCACTTATTTATAAGTGACAATGATATTTTTAAAACAGACCAGAGCGAGCATTTTACTATCGTAGTCGTCTTTAAGTTTATTTTTTCGTCGTATTCTGGAGGCATTGTATGTTGAGTGACGAAACTCAACGCCGTGCTTTATCTCGATGAAAGAAATAGAGCAAAGAAATGATATATTAAACATTTTATTTCCCCGAGTGGATATCGAACCCACAACCAGTCGCGTGTACACACTTTGTGCCCCTGCATCATGACTGGCGTCTAAGATTTTTTTTTAAATTTTAATTCAACATTCATAAGCTAAAACTCAAATAATATGTGAACATGCAGTAATCCATATACATTTCAATGAACTTGCAACGTCTGTAGTAACGCGAAATACTATTTGCGGGGCGTTCGCTTAGAAAACGATTTGTCACTTAGTCGACTGACAAATAGACAGGTAACTGAGGCGGGGTGCGAGTGCGGGATTCATGTTACCGTTTTGACTCTTTAAATGAAGAAATCCAAATTGTAATAGGAAAGGAATGACAGAAAAATGAAAAATCTCTAACTTTTACTAATATTATAAAGCTGAAGGATTTGTATGGTTGAGACAGCGTAGAGTTAAAAAAATCATTCTATTCTCTATTTTCTGCCGAACTTCCAAACTTTTTGTTGTTGCGTGGCGTTACCTACCGCCATTATCTATACTTTTTTAAAGAAATTGTTAATACATTTTAAGCATAGATAATTATGCACACACTAAAACGGTAAATGCACATATGTAAATAAGCAGTAATCTGTATGCATTTCAATGAAAGTGCGCCGTCTGTAGTAATGCAAAATACTATTTGCGGGGCGTTCGTTGTAATAATTAGTCGACTGACAAAAAGACAGGTAACTGAGGCGAGGAGCGACTGCGAGATTTTGGCTTCTACCCGGTTTTGGCTTTTAAATAGAAGAAAATGAAAAAGACAGGACAATGAGTTTTCTATAGGTACCTACTAATATTACAAAGCTAAATATTTTTCTGGTTGAATGCGCTAATCCCAGGAACTACGTAGTATGTAAGAATCATACATATTTACAAATATATACATATTCCAACGAAACACTAATTGCTAAATGCTAGCAAAAAGGTGAACAATCAACTTAAAACCTCTTTTTTCCACCAACTTTTTACTCATTAAGAGCTGAGTTCATTTCTTCCGGAATGTAAATCGCTGGCCTCCCGAAGAGCAATTAACTAAGACAAATACTGCCGGCGCTACACTGACTGGAGAAAAACAGAACTAAAGAAGTATATTACTAAATTTATAAAACGTTTACACATTTGTTTTCGAAATTGGACTGGAATGTTCTTTTGTTTTTATTAAAGCGATTCATTTTTATTTTAATATTTAATGAAATACTAACTAGAAGCTTTCGGCTTGATAAATCACCGCGTTAAGTTCCGCAAATAACGGACGCTATATCTCGAATTCGGAGGGTAATCTGAGAGGAAGGTCTTAAAATACTAAAGTGATAATTTATGATGCAGTTGACACGCAGGTTGGATGATGTTTTGGCCCGTAGCCGTAACCGTAGTAGGTAAAGTGTGGCCTCCGCCTCAGTATTTAGTTTAAATAATTTTTCACGTATTAAAGTTTAATGAGGGTAGTTTTGAATAATAAAACGAGTTTTATCCTCACCATTTTTATTGATTTAAAATCCTTCACACTCTTTCCCGTTTAGTAGCTTTATTCCCCACTGCGTGTGGAGTGGCCCAACTTCACGCCACGGTTTTCTATGAGTACGAGTTACTTAAATTTAATTTCATTTTTTCGCTCTGGTATTAAGGCAAAAGCTCGGCGTTGAGTTTTGACACGCTATGCTTCCACAATTGAATTGAATAGGGGGAACGAAATGTCGTAACACCAGCTTCCCACTGATTGAAGCGCGTCTATATCCACCTCAAAGGTCGGCAACGCACCTGTAGCTCCTACGGTGCGGCACGGGGTCGTGGGCGGCGGTGATCATCATCAGGTGACCCGAACGCTCATTTGCCTTGTCCTTTTTCCATAAAAAAAAAAGATTAGCTATAAAAAAAAAGAAATCTCGTTAAAAGTTTATAGAACAATATAAATACATACATGTGTAATATGTGCAAAGCTGAATGTTTACTATTTACTTATCAACTTGAACACAAATACACGAGCAGTGAAAATGGGAAATGGAATTTACAATTCATGATTCATACTTTATAGGGCTATGAATCTAAATCCTTACTTTTTTTAGATTCACGCTTTATCCCGCATGTAGCAAGGTAGATAGAGGGAACCTAGTGTTGTTTAAACCAGATCAATTAACTTCCAAATTTCTATAGAATTTTCGACATATTGCATTAGTGAAACTCAACCTCGAGGTACCCTTGGTGCTAGAGCAAAGTATTAAATATTTCATTTCCTCCAGTGGGAATTGAACCCACAACTATTGGCATTTGTGACTATGTGGCACGACTGGCCGTTGTCTTATTACGATAGCTTTGAAAATTAAAATAATTCATTCCCCCGAATGGGAATCAATGTCATTATCTTCGCAGTTACGCCATGCCAGTGCTCCACGATGGCTACAGGCCAGTCCTATTTTTTTACACATTCTGGAGAAAATGTGTTGGGGGGTTAGTTTAACAGCAGACCACACATTCCTGCGAAGGAAAATCGAACCCAGAATCATCCTTTCTACTTATAACTACCATAGACCATTATGCAACGATAGCGTAATTTTGTTTTCAATACAAAATAAAGAGATTTGATTGATTTATGTTTGATCGGTTTTTCCAATTAAGCTCGTATAATAATGAAACGCGTCCATAGTTTCACTAGACACGTGCCACATCTGTTTTTGTCTATCCGTTGTAATGAAATTCTATAGGACGATATACCTATATACCTATTATAGGTGTAGAATAAAAAATTGAAATATTATGAAAAACTAAACAGGCAAAGGTAAAGGTGAGACACAAAGTGTAACTGTAAAACCAACTGGTGGTGGGTTCGATGCTCACTCGAGGAGATGAAATATTTATTTAAATTATTTACCATATCTTCGCTCTGGTGTCAAAATAAGTAAATATTTTTTAGGCTTGATTTTTTTTCCTTTTATCTCGCATGTATGTGGGGTACAACTCTAATGAAGCAGAATTATAAATGCGACGGTTGTAGGTTCAATCCCATTCTAGCCTAACTAACAAAACAGAGCGTGTCGTAGAGTTTCACCACTCATCATCTAATTTAAAAACTGAAAACTGAGATAATTTGAAAAACTGACATTATTTGTGAAATGTGGACAGCGGAAATGTCTTAATGGGCACAGAGTCTCTTAACACTAGGTTCCCTCTGCCTCGAAGCTACAAAAATTATGCTTTTATAAATTCATATTATATTTAGATAATATTACAACGCCACCTATTAAGGATCGCTGTAACTTCGTAGTTGTAGAGAAATATAAACTTCTTAAGAGTTGTATAACACTGGCTACAGATGACACTGATTTATTGTATTTGTAAAATTACTATGATATTTTTACAAATACACCTAAAATAAAAGTATATATTCTAAACACTTTTTTTAAATTCTACGCTTTTTCCCGCATATAGCAGAGAACGCAGAAGAAACCTGGGACCTAGTGTTAAGACACTCCCTTAACTATTGAGACACTTCTCTACTTTTCCGCCGAATTCTTGAAGCATTGTGTATTTAGATAAATATTTTATTTAAAAGGTTATAAAAATATAATTATTTTTTACTACTAATTATATTTTTATACAAATCAGGCTACAGCGCCATCTATATAAAATTTGTAAAAGTTATTATTTTTTAAAAAGAAATATTTTATTAGTATTAGCATTAGTTTACAGAAACAAAGATGGCGGTTATAACAAAAAAACATGATTGACATAGACTATGTCAGAGAAATGGAAACACTTTAATTGTAAAAATTAACCAACTTTTCTTTATTATATATTGCATAAAAAAATCTATTTTTTATTATACGAAAATACTGTAGGCCAGTAAAGGCAAGCCAGAGGCGGGTGATAGATTACAATTCCCCTCCGGAAGACTCAGGTCCGTGGAGTCGTTCTCTCTCCCTCTGCCTTCTACCCTGCCAGCTAAAAATAAAAATTAATTAAATAAAAATTATAGCCTATGAAAAAAAACGGCATCTCAAGATCGTTCTCAAAGTTGAGAGCAGTTTATAAATACGGGCCCTAAAGTCGCTAACAAAGCACGCAAACAAAGTTGCGGGGAACGACTGGTTATAAAATCCTACCCAAATGAATGAAAAGAAATCAGATGTCTTCTTCGGTTTTTATTGCTTATATATCATAATCTATTTCACTCGGTCAACGCACGACCTGTTAACCTAGCCAGTGGGGCGAAACATATTTTGTAATTTTAATTATTTTAAAATGTTACTTTTTTAGCTTACCTAATTCAAATGAATCGAAATATATGTGGGTTATGTATTAAATATGGAAATACTAATTTGAAATATTTTTTTCTTGTAATCACTGAGAAAGGCTGTAGAAAGTTATTTGCGCACAGAAATAAAAATTCTAAATAGTGGACTTAAAAATTATAGTATACAAAACCTATAGTTTCTGAGATCAGCACATTCAACCCAACAAACTCTTCAGAATTATAATATAGTATAGATAATTTAATAAGTATTACTGACACATTTTCATTTAAGAATCCCAGTTTTAACTGTTTACATACTTATTACAAGTGTCGTCTGGTACAAAAAAATACCGCTACTTAACTTTCATGTACCTTAAAAGGAAAACATCAACCGTCAGTTAATTATTATGCCTCCTTTACAATTAACTTTTGTTAAAAAACTGTCAACTGTTTAAAACACTGTCAACTTCTTCAGAAATAACAAATAAAAAAACAGTTTCACATTTTTTTTCGCATGGGAGAGTGGGCAAGGGAATCTAGTGTTTAACAATCGTTTTCGTGATATTGCGTGTTGATCGGCGACTATTTTAGTTACGATTAGTTTACGACCCCATTTCTCCATGGCGTCAATTGTGTTATTAAAAAATCATTTATGTAAAATATCCATAGTATAATAGGTCCTCAATACCTCTTTTTAGCTTCACGCTGTATCCCACATATAGTGAGGTAGGCAGAGGGAATCTAGGAGCATAGTGTTTAGATACTCCGCCCCCATTATGACACTTCAGTTCCACCAAATTCTGGATTCTAAGCTACACTTTTATTAACTACATTGTCATTTATGTTAATTGAAAAAATCTACAAATTGTAAAAAACAATTTATCTCAATGATTTAAAAATAATACTTGCAGATCTCTAAAAGCTGTCAACATGAATAATGGTTAATCAGACTTTATTGGTTCATCGATAATGTGCTGCATCTCGCTAACAATATAAAACGGTACTTAAAGGAGGTCGCAGACAAAAAGGTATAACTGTATAATATTATAAATTATAATTCCGCTAAACACAATTATGATCTTTGTAAAAAAATAATTAATAAAAAAAAGATATTATTCTCATTTTATTGTATTATGTATATTATGTATTTTGATTAATATATAAAATTATAATACTTGCTTTTTTAAAATTATTAATAATATATAATAGATTTAAAAATAAAAGCAATAATAAAACTTGTTTTTATGTTAAGTATCACTAACAATTATACATATAAAATGATTTTGAAAAAATAAAATATTTTCAAAATATGGATAACAAATATTTTAGCCGCAGTATATTTTTGTTTTACTATATTAAAAAAAACATATATTTTTTAATACAAAACATAATGATGCTCATGTTAACACTTCAAAATAATCATTACAAAATAAGCATAAAAAAAACGTTTTCAACATCTGCCCATACGCATTCGCGAGTGCGCGAGCGCCGGTCAACTAGTCGAGCGCATCTCTCTTACAGACTCAGATCTATTTGCTTTTACTATATATTATTATAAATTTTTAATTAGAACAGTAAAAATTACACGTAAATTAACATTTAATTAAGAAAATATATATTTAATTTTTATTTATTAGGCTGCATATTAAACGATCATGTATGTCAAATTTGACAAATTTTAACTTTCGCGCCAAAATTGTTTTGACAGTTATGAAATGTGAATAGTGTTTTTATTTATAAAACAAAACATTTACTTATAATATTAAAATTAATAATTTACAACAAATAAGTGTAAATTTAAAATGTAATTTTAAAATAAAACAATAAATTACAAATCTGAGTGTCAATTGTGTGTTATATCGGGTGTTTGTAAAACAAATGTAAACAATACGTGACTATGAAGTGGTTTCTCATTTTGTTTATAATACCTGCGCAGGCGTCGGTCGAGACACCGCTGAACATTACAAGGTTAGTGCTAATTAATTGGGTAAAGTAAGGTTTTTATTTGAAGAAAGTTCTTGATTATTGACATAGGTGAGAGTTAATTTATTATTCGAGTTCAGGTACTGTGGGAAAAAGTTGTTTAAAATTTTTATTGGTTATATTTGAAACAAATGTTATGATATTTTTTCTTTGTTTTGACTTTAAACATTTAAAAAACCCCTTTTAAAAAGTTAAATCCGGCAACGCTTTTGTATAGATATCTATCCACGTCAAAAAATAATATGTACGGCAAAAATATACCAAGTTATAAAAGCTATTTTACTTAGTCATATTAGTCATATTCTGCACCTTATAAGGGAAACAAGCTGTACAAATAGATAATATTAGATTTTTTAAATTTGTCTCAAAACAAAACGCGTCGTAAGATCGCTAGCAGGTACGCAAATTTTCTATATTGATTGATGACAATGAGAGAATATATCACTAGTATTTACTTAGAAAATGCATTAGAATTCAACCCAGCCTTGAACAGTTTCGATGAGGCGCAGGTTAAAATTCTCAAACTTTTTATAATTTTTCTAATTAAGTTTTTTCTTTACTAAGAACTTTCTTTTCTTGAAATAACACTTTAACAGTGTTAATTATAATATAACAGTACCTGTATTGATATGTATTTATTCATCATAGATGAACAAGCATCAAGAAGTATCATATATATCATAGAAGTAACAAGCTTTTTCCTCTGGCTTCGCCCGTATGTTAAAATAACTTTATCTAAGAAAATGGAAGGTCATATTTTTGCAATATTTTCAGTCAGAAACTGTAACTGCATGACAGCACCACATACAAGTACAACCGGCCAACTACAAAATATTCCCACGACTGCAATTCGAACCCCCTAACACGTAGCCTGTCTCAAGTACCTTCACAACAATGTTTTAATATTATACACAATACAAATGAGTACTTATTGTATAATAATAGATGACACGTGGTCGTGCTTACATTACTCGGACGCCACACAACATGCTCAAGAACTTGATACTGGGCCAGTCGTGGCGCAGGGGAACAAGTGTACGACTGGTTATGGGTTCGATCCCCACTCGAGAATGAAACATTTATTTAAAAATTAAATCAACATCAGCTTCACGCCGTATGCCGCAGACAGCAGGGTGCCGCAGTATAATAGTGTTTTAACACTAGATTCCCTCTGCCTACCTTGCTGTGGGATTCAGCGTGAAGCTGATTTTAACTTGATACTGGTAAACAAAGCGAAGAGTATTCGTTCGAGCAANAATTGAACCCAACAGCCTTGGACAGTTTCGATGAGGCACAGGTTAAAATCCTCAAACTTTTTATAAATTTTCTAATTAAGTTTTTTCTTTACTAAGAACATTCTTTTCTTGAAATAACACTTTAACAGTGTTAATTATAATAAGATATCGTAACCGAGTCAGCCAACTTACAAATCTTACAACAGTAAATGTATTGATATGTATTTAATCATCATAGATCCCAGACAAATAACAAACTTTTTGCTCTGGCTTCGCCCGTATGTTAAAATAACTTTAACTAAGAAAATGGAAGGTCATATTTTTGCAATATTTTCAGTCAGAAACTGTCACTGCATGACAGCACCACATACGAGTACACACGGCCAACTACGAAATATTCCCACGCTGCAATTCGAACCCCCTAACACGTAGCCTGTCTCAAGTACCTTCACAACAATGTTTTAATATTATACACAATACAAATAAGTACTTATTGTATAATAATACATGACACGTGGTCGTGCTTACATTACTCGGTCGCCACACAACATGCTCAAGAAGTTCAAGAACTTGATACTGGGCCAGTCGTGGCGCAGGGGAACAAGTGTACGACTGGTTGTGGATTCGATCCCCACTCGAGAATAAAACATTTATTTAAAAATAAATCTACATCAGCTTCACGCCGTATGCCGCAGACAGCAGGGTGCCGCAGTATAATAGTGCTTTAACACTAGATTCCCTCTGCCTACCTTGCTGTGGGATTCAGCGTGAAGCTGATTTTAACTTGATACTGGTAAACAAAGCGAAGAGTATTCATTCGAGCAAGCAGTAATACGATACAATGCCAAAACATACTTCAGTGTTGATATCTGATATACGAGTGTGTATGATGGGAACGTGGTAGACTTGTGAGTCATGTAAGAAAATGGAGGTTTTATGAGGCAGATATTTAAAAGAACATTTGTGAAAATCGGCTAGATATGTATAGATTCATACATACTAAAATACTAATAAGTTGCTTCGAGGTGGGTTCAATTCCTCCTTGAGAAGATGAAATATTTCATATTTTCATTTCTTCAATTTGGTAACGAAGCAACCATAAAACAATTCGGCAAAAAGTGGAGAACGGAAGTGTTAATGGGAAACGAAGTGTCTCAAACCTAGGTTCCCTGGTTCCCTCTGCCTGCCTAGCGTGAAACAAAAAAAAATGAATCAGCTCACCTCCTCGAAATCACATCATAATTCTAAAGATATTTTATCTCACGACAGAACAATCACTAACGGGTCGCTGGCAATAAATAATTATATACCCTTTTAATGAAACAAAAAAGTTAATTACTATTACAGTGTAAAACAATGGATGATTCTAAAGATCCGGTTTAGTTCATTTTAAGATTTATACGTACTTATTGTTATTTTGCTTATCAGAATTCAACTATTTATTATATAATTTAATTTTAATTGGAATGTATATATATTTGTATGAGGAAGTCGTCGGGGGACGTAAGCTTGTGTATGTTGGAATTAAAATATTAATAAAATATTATGAATGAAATATTTTAATTTCTTCGCTCTGTTGCCGAAGCAAACCGTGTCGTTGAGTCCCGCCACTCAATACGCAGCGTGAAGCTGAAATAATAAATAAAATGTAATAAAAACTAATATAAAACCATCTTAAATTTATTAGTGGACCAAGAAATCTCAATTACGGTAACATTGTCGATCATTTTGTATTTCCTTAATTAAAAACAACCTGTTTTAATATAAGGACGTTGATAAGAAAGTGTGTTTTAAAGACGACTTTCTCGTCGTACCCATTGCTGGTCGGTATATACTCATATGTGGGTAAAATATATCTGTGTCACTTTAGTAATCACTTTTAGTTATTAATTATGTTATTATTATTGATGAAAACGTAGTACGGTGGCGGTTCTGAGTTTGATTCCCCCCACTTAGAGGAAATAAATATTTAATATTTTCTTTTTCCCACTCTGGTAACGAGGCAAAGTGCGGCATTAAGTTACTCCACAACACGCAATACTTCGAGAATTCGGCGGAAAAGGGGGACGCAAATTTCTTATTGGGAATGGAGTATCTTCACAGTAGGTTCCCAGGTTCCCTCCACCTACCCTGCTATAGTTTGAATATATTTTTAACTTAGAATCTATTTATAATTGAATAAATAATATGTTATAATATAAAAATATTCTAAATAACCTTGCGGATTGTATGTCAAATAGCAATTTTTATTACCTGCTGTAAAACTAATATATTTATTTAAATATTATATTGACACCATCGTGGTCCACTTGTGAAGTATGATAGAGAAGAGAGTTGTGAATTCAATCCCATCTCGAGGAAATGTATTACTCATACATATAATATATAAAAACCAGTAAAGGGAGCTGGACTCACTCACTGAGGGTTCCGCGAGAACTTCTCGATTGTAGGTGGTACAACTGATAAGAGTTGACCAACGGAGATATCAACCTACATGAGGTCTTGAAAGAAAAATGACAGACGGACGAATAATCAACAAAGTCATGTTATAAGGGTTCCGTTATTTTTCTTTTAACATGCGGAACTCTAAAAAAATACTTACCGTTGACCTCCAATCCGTTGCTTTAGAGATCCTCATCCTCAATTTCGTTCGTGACCTCCAAAACGAGGGTACAGTAAACATACAAGACCTTGTTTAACATTTGCATGTCGACTTTGACCCACAAATAAATAAAGATTTATTTTATTTTCTTATTTAAACATCGTAAAATCTAATTATGTGATATATGTATGTTATAAGGAATTATTAATTTTAAAAAGATTGTGTACGAAAATTGGTGAAATTACTTTTGAAAAGGAGACCTCGGTTGCATGCTCTCGGAGGGTATATATGAATATTATATGGATTAGACAAAGGGGTATTAAATCTCAATGATTGGCTAGACTAAAAAAATATATACTAACTTCTTTCTTGAAACAAAAGCGCGGCGTTGAGTTCAGCCATTTGACACGCAATGCCTCAAGAATTCCGCAGAAAGTTGAGAACCGAAGTGTCCTAATGGGTAACGGAATATCATAACAGTAGGTTCCTAGGTTCCGTCTACTTGCTACTATGTGCGGTATACAGCGTAAACCTAAAAAAAAAACAAAGTTTTTCAAATTGTTTTTATTTATGTATTCTTTAATTTCTTTCCAGCACACCATGTACAGACAACAATCATATATTCCTGACACCCGGCGTCCTTACAGCGGGTGGTACCGCCAGGTCTTGTATATCCAGGTTCTACACAGATGGGCCAGCTAATGTGGTCCTCACGCTGGTGACTGATGGGGGAACTGTTACCGCGATGAGGGATTTAGCGGCAGGTCAGTATAAAATATTTTTCTTACTAGTATTGTTTTAAGTTTTAGGAATTGAACCTAGTAATTTATTTAAATACATTAAAAAAGCTTATAAATTAGAAGCACTCCATCAGACTGAAGTCTAGTCGTGGCGCAGGGGCACCAGTGTCTGTCGCACGCTAAAGGAGATAATGAAATATTTAATATTATTTTCATTAGCTCGCTCTGGTAATGCCTTCAAAATTCGGCGAAAAATGCAGCGCAGAACTGTTTTAATGGAAACAGTGTATGTTTACTTACTGTTTTAACGAAGTGAACCTAGTCTTAAACACTAGGTTCACTTCGTACTCTGTCTGCCATAGCAGAATTAAATAATGTATTTTTTTTTTCAGGTGACGGTGGCTGTATAGATATCTCAGTTCCGCAATTACCAAATACGAGAGCAAACCTTACAGTCAATATTAGGTTAGTTCGATAAAGTTTATACTGAAAATATAGTTTTTATAATAAGAGAACGTCGTTGTGTTATGGATTCGATTCCCACTCGTAGGAAATAATTATTTAAGATCTTCATTTCTTCGCTTTGATGATAAGACAAAGCGCGGCGTTGAGTTTTGCCTCGCGTGCAATGCCTCGAGGATTCATGAAACACGTAGGGTATTAATACTAGATTCTTTCTGCCCTTTGCCTGAGCTAAAGAAAATCTATTTCTGTCCCCAGATACCCAGAAGCCCATTGCACCTGGGAACGCCACATATCCTTACGGATAGCGAGTGGCAGGATAATAGTTATCCATACAGAGAGAGCTAAATACAAGCCCGGAGACGTAATACGGATACGAGCGATCGCGTTGAAAGCGGACCTTACACCCACGCCGTCTAATGTAAGTTGTTTATATAGATTATTTTTAGGGGTCGTTTATGTTTATTTTTCATCTCTAAAACTGGACGGGCTATGAGGACTTAGTACCTTAATATAAGGTTTTCTTCAGCTTATCCTGCTATATGAAAGAAAGCTTCGTTTCTTTCTCTTTCTTCTTTTGGACTCCAAGCTATCCTCCTCACGTCCAATTATTCTACCAATATTTGAGACATGGCGTGTTGAGTAACGCAACACAAATGTTGTTTCCTAATATATAGAAAGAGAAAATAAAAATAAATAATCTCACCATTGGAATCGAACCCACAATCGTCGCCTTTAAAGTTGTACTACAATGATTTCGTTTTTTTTCTTTTCTACAAATGTATAAAAATTATAATAGTTAGACAGTACTCTATGAACTAGACTGCACATATTCGTAGTGCATTGCCCGAAACACTCGACCGCGCTTTCAAGAGATACTCCGCATATCCTACTGGAACATGCTGTATACTTGTACTTTGTGTGTATTGTCTTTTTATGTTATGAAAATTTGCATTATTTTCTTACTTTTTTAAGTGATAATATAATATTTCGTATCATCGAGGCCATCATAGCCCAATGAAACAGCGTCTGACTGTAGATGCTATGGTTTTGGGTTCTTTATAAAGAGTAAGTTCCTTAATAAAAAGAATGAATAATTTTAGTTTCCTTCATGCTCTACTCATGAGCTCATGCTCTAGCAGGACAAAGCACAGTGTTAAGTTCCGCCAGTCAATAAGCAATTACTCGAACTCAGAAAAGAAAATGGAGAACTTAATCTCTAAACATTAAATTCTCGTTATAATAGATATATTCGTAAAATAACTGCAAATTTTAATCTAATAAAACTCATATAGAGGCCTTTCTGTGCGGGAACTATAAACTCAGTTAACTAAAAGCTACTCGACACAACGATCCTCGTTAACCTAACGCTTCGTATCACGTTATCAATCAACAGCTAAAAATTTACTAAAAAATGCTGGAGTTAAAAGTTAAAATACTAAAAATAAATAAAATAAATAAATTTGAATAGAAACGAATATTCTTAAAACTAAATTATCAGTTTTTATAGCAGGAGAAATATAAAGATAAGCTAAGGAAACCGTATTACATTATTTAAGCAGAATAATTATTATATATAATTATTTAAGCATAATTTGGATGAACTTTACTTTCATTTTACATTTTTGCGACAAAGATTTATTTATAAAAATATTTTCAAGAAGAATCCATCCTTCATAATGTTGTGTAAATATTCCTTTTCCTTACTCATTAAAAAATATTCCCCAATTTAATCAGAAAAAGTTCCTTGCGTTATTCTACGTATTAAGTACGTAT
This sequence comes from Heliconius cydno galanthus, assembly GCA_036379175.1. Classification (NCBI taxonomy): domain Eukaryota; kingdom Metazoa; phylum Arthropoda; class Insecta; order Lepidoptera; family Nymphalidae; genus Heliconius; species Heliconius cydno. The sequence continues at coordinate 56,662 of JAKRZM010000134.1, forward strand.
TACTAAAGTTGTAATTTTAAAATACAGATAGAAGAAATCTGGCTCGAAGGACCACGTGGTACTTACGACGGAGTCAAAATGGCGCAGTGGTTAAAAGTCCGCACTAGACTCGGATTAGCACAGGTTCAACACAATTTGGACGAATCTCCGCCGATTGGAAAATGGACAGTTAGAGCCAAATTGGCTGATGGGTCGCAGGTGAGTTGATTTCTTTTTTGCCTGCAAATTTGTTTGCATGGATTATAAAACGTAAAATATTATTTGTTTTCCGTTTCTGTAGAAATTTCGGGAAATCGCGTACTAGTGCTTATTTATTCTTTCCAAGGAAGCAACATATCAAATATCAGCATCCTACGCTTCGTAGTTTAGGCTGCCCGTTCAGTGTTAGTCATTCAGTAACGGAAGAGTTTAATATATGCAAGATGCAAATATTATTAAATAAGCAATTTTATGATTCATATACTTGATATTTGAAATTTATAATAATTGATTTATGTATCTTCCGTGAAGTGAAGAGTTAATTAAAAGGTACAAATAATCCTAAAATATGTTTACTCATATCGTTAGTTTCATTTGACATGAAACCGATCAGTTAAGGTGTGACTATGTTTAAATGAGGATTGATTGATTTTTATCATAACAACATTTTTTGTTTTACATTTGAATTGTTAATAAAAATTTTACTTTATCATGTCAAATTTACTAGTACTAGTATATTTTTAACTAGTAATACACTTTTTTGTTATTTTCAGGGTGCCGCAGCATTTTGGGTGGGAAATTATGAAATACCGCCATTTCAATTGACAGTGCGACATTCACCTCGCATTTTGAGGGCCAGTGAAAGACTAGTTTGGACTGTTTGTGTCAGGTATTCATGCAGAAATATAATGTTTTATATTTAATAGACTTAATAGCTTAATTTTTCGTACCTCGGGAGAACGGAGCAAATAATATATGACGTGAGGAATACGGGAACAGGTTTGTAGTAGTGATACAGGGATTCAATGCGGCGGTGCGATTTATTTCTTTTGAAGTTTTAATCTAACACATTTATTAAACACTAATAGTTCGTTTGTATATATAAACAAATCATAAAAACACTTATAAAATTCCTGTATTTTTCTAAGGTACCCATGGTCAGAAGCAGTAGAGGGTATGCTAGTAATCCGCCTTAGAGGAGCGGGGGGCACAGGGGTGGGTGCAGGTGGTGCGGGGGGCGTGCGCACGGCGGTTCGTCTACGCGCGCGCGCTTGCCATCGACACGCGGCTGCTGCAAGGCGCGTGGGGCTGCGCGGGCAGTATGCGCCCGATATCGTTATTGCTGATTTCTCTTTTCAAGTAAGTACGAGAGGAAATAAGGAAAAAGTGTACTTATTAAATTTTAAAATCATTTGTCTGGATCTTGAAGTTATGTATACCTATACAAGTGACCTTTAGGGTAGGGTAGGTTTAAAAACTAAATTATTACTATATATAAAATATTCATTAGACGTTAATTTAGAAATAAAATCATAATAACCACAACAATCTTCTAAAAAGTAATAACATGTCAGATTTAAAATGTTTAATTTTTGCTTAAAATACTAGTAATACATTTATTGAAATTACATAATCTTCAAAATCTAACCAAAGCAAGTTAACAATAAAACAATCAAAATTATCAGTAACATAAATTTTTCCTTTGAACTTTATTATAATTTTGTTTTGTATTCTCTATAACAGGAGGAAGGTACAAGAGTATGGCAGAATACCACAGTTGTATCTCAAGTGGTAAATGAACCTGTAACCATAGAATTCCTTACTCGTAACTTTGCTGTTGTGTCACCCGGGTTGCCGTATAGGATTAAAGTAAGAAATAAAATCGTGGTATACTTTTATATAAATTACATTATGCTTCGCTGCGTCGAAACAACAGTCTGACTAGCGTGAATGATTATTAAAATGTGATGGTAGTGACTTTGATTCCTGCTCAGAGTAATAAATTAACTTCATATCCACATTCTAGAAAGCATGTTTTAAATTCAAGTAAAGAACAGTGTTAGCTATACAGTCAAAAGCGTGAACCAAATAAAAATATATATTCGTAAAAAATAAATAACTTATATCTACTTCCATTAATAATTTGACATTAACAAAAGAGTATTTAGTTTTTTTTATATTCACAGATAAAAGCTACAAAATGGGATGATAAGCCGGCCTCCAATGAAACAGTTACCGTGTGTCGGTACAAATCGTATAACTTGAATTCCACTTCTTCCGATCTAACTTCCAATACTTCTTATTCTTCCAATCTTACTTCCAAATCTTCTAACTATATTTCTTCTAAATCTACTAACTCTTCTAATTCTCTTTGCGTAAAAGCAATGACTGATGAAAAAGGATTAGTTAGGGTTATGTTCAGTGCTGATAACGATCCGAGCCCATTTTATAATTTTAAGGTTAGTTTTTACTAATTTTATTAGATTTTGTTTAGAATTTATTTGTTTCAAAAAAAATTTTGTAAATGCATTACTTTATGTAATTTTTTGTATAAACATCACTTGGAGGCATTATCGTTAACGCAGATTCAAATCCTAGTTCATTTAAATTACAGGCCATTCTCCAAAATTCTACAGCAACCATGCAAGCATGGAGTACTCGAACAAATGTCACTGGAGACACAGGGGCTAATAGGCACAATGGTATCAATGGGGTGGCAGCAGCGGCTTTGGGGGCATTGAAAGCGGAACCAAGGACGTTGTTACCATTGTATTTGTCACTGCCGGGAACAGAATATAATGCGATTACTGTGCATTTTGTGGTTTGTTTATATTTATTTGTTATATACGAGACATTATAATTGGAATTAGTTAAATGGCTTTAAATATGTAACTATGTTTTTTAATTTTTAAGTTGTAAGTGATGTCATTGTTTTATTTAAGACTATATACTCTTATGTAATAACTTTATATGAAAAAATTAAAATTATAACATTTTTGATATTTTTTTAAAATTTCTTTTGCAGCAGTGCTTTTTTTCCTGAATACAATGGTTATCTGTTCATTATCAATATTATAATTATTCCTCTTCGATTAGGCAAAGTTTATTAAAAAAAACATCTCAAAGTCAATTCGTCATTAGCCTTAACCATAAGAAAACCAAACTTCCTAACCATTTAACCATTATTTTTCCAGGTAATAACCCGAGGTGGTACAATATATCGTTGGGGAGCCACCACTCAATGCCCCACTACCACTGACAAAGTACACTTATCTCAACGTGACATGCCCTGTCCGAGAATAGAACCTGTGAGTAATGGAGAACTCTCTGGACTCTCTAGAGTATTGTTACCTGTTAGGATGACACATCAGATGTGCCCGGATAGCCATCTTGTTGTTTATTTTAGATTTAAAGACGAAATTGTGACCGCTAGCAAACATTTTATGATGGACGATTGTTTTGTTAATAAAGTAAGTTTTGCTTTGTTGTATTTTACAGCTTCACGCTGTATCTCGCTTGTACCGAGGTAGGCAGAGACCATGTGTTGAACTTCGCTCACCGCTTTCCGCAAAATCTGGAAGCATTGTATGTTGAGTTGCGAAACTTATCGCTGCGCTTTGACTCGATGCCAGCTGAGAAATGAAAATATGAAGAAGTTAGTTGCTTATTTTTAGTTACATGCTTATTTTTAAACAATCAAAAATCTAAGCTCTACTTCGTTATATTCTTGTATTATGTATGTAATGATATGGTATCACAGTATATATACTTACAAAGTATTTTCTAATTAACAAGTCCTTTTAAATATATAGATTATGTTTGTTTTTTTTCATATAATAGAGTCTGTACGGCTAATTAGTTAATTAAAATGTATTAATTAGCCATACAAATTTTATTTAATAAAAAATACAAGATTATTAGTGAATAATTAATGATAAAAAAGAGGACTTTTAAAACATTAAACAATAAGAAAAGATTTTTCTAATTTTTTTTTTATTACTATTTTCACATTTTTTGACATACCCAGCATTTAATATCATATACTACCTACCTATAAATATGTATAGTATATAACAAAAAAAACTTTCAGGTACAATTAAAATGGGCATCCCGTCAAACACTGCCCGGTACTACGACAGAATTACACATAAACACACAAGGCCCAGCACTGTGCGCTCTGAGCGTTCTGGACACCGCCACACGGCCACCTAACCCCAATCCAACCCCGAACCCTCAAAATCCCGACCTCTCGACTCCTAACCCTGGGGACGGAGTGCTGTACGCATTACGGAATCTTGTACACGCGTATAGAAATCTTACGTTATATGATGCGGCGGGAGATTGTTTTTTGAGTGAGTACTTATTTGTTTTTCCAACTCAACCTTTTCCTTTCGACTCGCAGCCCTTTCGCCAACTCTTATCGTCCAATCATCCAAGTACTCTAATCACCCGCCCTCTCCTAACCCTGCGGATGAAGTGTAGTACGCGTTACGGAATCTTGTATACACATATTAGAAAGATTAGTATTGGTGGTGAGTAATAGGTTTTTACCACTCGCCCCATATATTGGTAAACCAACACTTTATCTTGTTGATCCTTCATCCTATCCAACACCTCCAAAATCATTGAGAATTTTGCAATGCTAAATTGTATACTATGATTAATTCAAATAGAGAATAAAAATATTTATCCCGCAACCTGTATTTCTCGTTATGTGCGGGAATACAACTAAAACAATAACTATTAAAAACTTTTTTGAACTGATGTTGACGGAAGTTATAAAGTTAATTGTATTAAAATGACGAAAACTTATGAGAGGTTGTGTGTATATTTGTTTCCAGTCCTGCAGCCAACTCGTGTACCCTGTACTACTTTAAAATCGCGCGGGATTGGTTACGGGTTCTCGGTAGTGTGATTACCGGTTCTCGGGAGCCCCACTACCGCAGTACACAAATTACCTATTTGACAACTTAGCAACTTTAATATTAATTGTAATTTTATTTCTATTAAAAGTTTTTAGTTAATTACATAATATTTTAAATTATGTAGTATATAAAATTTTCTAATTGCTAGCATCAGACACACCAGACTTACCCACATCGGGAATTGAACTGATGTCCTTCTGGCTAGCGTCAGCCGGTGTTAGACTACTAACAAGCACTGATCGAAAACGGTGTTCTTCGACACCTAATTTCCTTGTGACTGATGATGCACAGGTTCCCAGGAGTGATTTCTCTGAAGTAAGTATTTAAATTCTGTATATTTGAACTTGATTAAGGTGGATTATTGTTTATTTTAATGGTTGTGATAAGTATATTTTTTTATTTATAATTTCATTTTTTAGGTTTCTTTCGTATCCCGCTGTATGCATCTCGGATACTCTCGTCTCCGTTTCCCACTTTCCGGGTAATTTTGGAAATAGAAATGACAAATGAGTGGCAATCGAATTCACAACCGTTGCGATTATAGAAATTTATTGTAAAAACTTGTACTAATTATTTTTCTTTCCTAAGTGTGGAATAACACTTTAAAAAGTTAAATAATATTTTTGGTCATTAAACACAGTCATGGCTCTGGCGGTTAGTGGGTATAGGCCAAGACAACCAACAAGGCAAGTCGGTGCGGGCTCGAGTCCCGGATTCTATAACACGGTATGAAGCGAGCGCCATTTGTGTTTCACGTACGGGAATTTCTGTTGCTAGTGGAGCTGTTTTACAGGTATTAATATTAAATTATTATTTATTTATTACGTTTTTTATTTTTATTTCTTAAATGTTTTAGCAGAGTAGGACCTAGCTTAGAGACACTGTTACCTACTGTCCGTCCTAGTTCTATTTATAGCGTGTTGATTAGCAATTTTCCTGGAAAATTTGTCTTGCTACAGTGAAGAAATAGAATTAATTTAATTGTAATCATTCCACAAATAGAAATCGAACTTACGCAACGCTCATTGCACATCACGATGGTCTGATTAATTAATAGATGGGTCAAAATAGAGTACGCGGTGTCATAACAACTGACTATTAAAAATAATATAAAACAGCAAAATAAAGCTAATTATATGAAATATAAATTCCTATACAGGTATTTCGTGAATTTTTCATCCACGCGAGTGGTCCTCGGCGGCTGAAGCGTGGTGACGTCACTATAATACCTTATAGGATATTCAATTATTTGTACCAACCGTTAAATGTAAGTAATAGTTTTGTTTTTTTAACTTCACACTGTATCCCGTACATAGGAAGATAAGCAGGGGGAACATGGGAACATAGTATTGAAAAATTCTGTTCCTATTACAATTCCGTTTCTCACTTTCCATCGAATTCTGGGGGCGTTTTAAATTCAGCTTATTTACCAGAAGGAGGAAATGAAAATATTAAATAATTAATTTTCTTGATGAGATTTGAATCCACAACAGACGCGTTTACAGTCACACACTGTAACACTGCGCCACGACCATCTCATATATTTTAATCTAAATAAATGAAACAGGTAAAAATAACAGTATCAAGTGAACTTCAATCTACCGACATTTGCATCGCCGCCCGATCATCAGTCGCGAGGAGAATGGAGGTGACAGCGGAGAGAGTAGGCACTACACGGTTCAGGTTACGAGCGGAGTCACTACCTGACTTCAAATGTTCTACACATAATGGAAGTGTTAGGTATTTTACTTTCTTGACTAAATTACAAATAAATAAAATGACATTGTATTGTACCATGTACTAATATATACATGTATTGTATTGGTACAATTACATTGTATTATAAAAATTCTAAATTTCATTTACAATTCACAAATTCTGAATATAATATTGAAAAAGAAATATTAATTTCTTATTTTAATGAATAATATTTAATTTCAGTGATGAAGTAATGATAGAAATTAAAGTTGAACCTGAAGGAATTCCTATACAAGAGCACAAATCTGCTTTGTTATGTGGTCCAGGTATTTTATGCTTATAATAAAATCGGTATTGATCGACGTCTGTATATAAAAGATAATGAGAAAAAATGTTATTAAGGTTTAACAATGTAATAGAAATCATAACACTCAGAAGTGACTTTACCAATTTTAATACAATTTTCACTATAGTATCTTAGCAAACTTTCCTTAAAATTTGTTTGTTTTATTTCAATTGACTCATAAATACAAAAGTTATATCAATTTACCATAATTATTTTACTAAATAACTGTAAAATAAATCTTTAAAATTTTACCAGAATGAATAAACTATACATATAATTCATTCCTCACAGTTGGGATGGATCCCACAACCACCGTCTTTAAAGTCAGATATTGACACACTTTTCATTTCTTTGCTTGCAACCAGACTAAGCATAGCGTTGAATTACGCCTTATAACCTTCATATTGTTAATAATAAACCTATACTATAAAACAATGTGGTATACTTTATAGATTCTCAAAAATCGGACATGTCTAAAATATCATGGACGTGGCCGGGAACAACAGCAACAGATACAGAAGTTGTTTCTCTGTGGGCGTCTGGAAATGTGTTGGGACCTTTACTTTATGTAAGTGTTTCATTATTTTTATTAATTACTCTCCATTTATTTGTTTGATAAACACTCTACTCTATCATTATATCCCTAATAACTAATAAAGAATTTAATTTACGATACGCGAAACCCTACGCTTCAAGTTTGCGTAATTTAAGTCTGACATGAGTTATCTGAGTACCTCCATTCAACACGCAATGTCTCGTAAAACTCGGCGGAAAGTGAAAGACGAATTGTCTTAACACTAAGTTCCCTCTGCCTACCCTGCTATGAACAAGATACAGCGTGAAGCTTATTTATTTATTTATGTATATTAATAAAATATGAATAATAATATAAAATTTTCTTATCACATACATCTCCAGGATGCTGATGCCCTGGTGCAGCTGCCGCGCGGTTGCGGGGAACAGAACATGGCCCGCCTCGCCACCAACCTGCTGTCTCTGCGCTTGTTGGACAAACACTCTGTGGCGTACCTCACCGCTAAGGACCATGTCGCTAGAGGTGCTAACATTTAATTTAAATAGACTTCCTCATTCCACACCTCCTCTGGGACGCTGTCGCCTTGGTACAACTGCAGATTAAAAAAAAAAAGATTAATTCCTAGATTATTTTTATATATTTTTACACAAAATTTAGTGTTAAGATACTCCGCTCTCATTAAGACACTTTTCTTCTGAATTTTGGAAAAATTTCAAATTGAGAAGCGGAACTTCACGCAGCGCTTTGTTTCTTTATCAGAGTGAGGAAATGGAAATAATTAATTTTCATTTGCTCGAGTGGGAATCGAAGCCACAACCTTTAGCGCTTAAAGTCACACGTTTGTACTCGTACCGCCACGACGACCTCAATAATAAATATTATAATATAATTCACTCAAATAAAACCCAAAATAATGTTAAAATACACTCTGTTACTACCAGGTTTCGCTCGCCAGCTCCAATATTTGCATCCATCAGGTGGTTTCAGTGCGTTCGGCGCATCTGATACAAGTGCCTCAACATGGCTGACAGCTTTCTGCGTCAGATATATGAGGGAAGCTTATCAGGTTTGTTTCATTTGATTGTCGTATATATTTTTTTTATATTTAATTATTGTTTTACTTATGCTGTTGTTTTTTTTTATTATTTGATCAATTTTTTTCTAAATTTTAAAACTTCTAAGAATAATGTGAATTGTTATTTACATTTATGAACTTTAACAGAAACAAGATTGAAATTAAAAACTGTATGTAACTCGTTTAATCACTTATTTCTGCATTAGCTAAATATTTATATCGAGCAAAATGAAAATAAATATATTGTAAAGAAAATGTTTAAAAAAATATACTGTAATTTCCAAAATCAGGTAATATCAGGATCATCAGAACCACCAGCTGTTTTAATAAAAGCTGAAAATTGGCTAAAAGATCAACAAATGGAAAATGGCTGCTTCCGCAATCATGGACACGTGTTCCATACTGAACTCAAGGTTAGTTGTATTTAATAATAATTTATAAATTTAGGTACATTTGATATGCTTAAAATATTTTAATTTCTTTATAAAAAAATGAAGATATTAATCAATGTCATTTTACATGATGAATCTATTAAATATAATTAATTTTACAAAAGATAAATAAAATGTAAACTAGGATTTGAATCGAAATTTTTCTTTATATAGTGACTTAAGAAACATATTTATACATTTATATTATACATTTTTTTCACAGGGAGGTCTAAACGAAGATGGTGACATATCAAGCGTAGCACTAACAGCTTACGTGTTAACATCTCTCTTAAACACTCCACTCTCTTACAAAATAATTGAAAACACACTCTCTTGTCTCCACGCTTTTCCTACAAAATCTAAAAAAATATACGCATTATCTCTATTAACTTACGCGTACAGTAAGTTGAAGCAGTTTGGGGAAAAAAATGGGGAGAAGTGGAAAGGTTTTGGGGAGAATGGTCAAAGAGATTTTGCGGAAGAAATGGTAGTGTTGCAGTTTATGCAAATGGTGACGTCACGAGATGGTTATATGTGGTGGGATACGGGTAAGTTGAAAATTATATATTTTTTATATACGTACTTATAAAAATATTTAATTAAAGTGCGGCGTTGAGTTTCGTTAACTCAACACGCAGTGCGTCGAGTTTGGGCGGAAAGTTAAAAACGTGAATGAAACCTAGTTTAGTGTCAAGACATTTCGTTCCCTATTTTCGCTGATTTTTTTAAGCATTGAGTGAGTAAATATAAATATAAAATAATTTATTGCTTTAAATGGGAATTGAACCTACAACCGTCGCGTCACACGCTGTGTTATTGCACTATAAAGGGTATTGTAACGCAGTGCTTTAACATTATATTTCCGTGTTCACTCTGCTTATCTTGCTATGAAGCTAAAAAAGCAAAATATAACAAAATGAAATATAATTTGCAGGTAACCTGGCTACCTCAATAGAGGCCACCTCCTACGCCCTACAAGCTCTAACCATGTGCAGCGAGTACCTGCGCCCGCTGTGCGCGGGAGGCGCCTTCTCCGCGGTGAAGTGGCTGTCCACGCACAGGGACGGTGCTGGGGGGTTCGTGTCTACTCAGGTGAGACTGGAGATATTTATTATACCACATATACAACACATTTACTAGGATTTGTAAGGTAACCAAAGACAATGTACAAAAAAGGATAGACATACCAGGGTATACAGAGGGAATCCGGGAACAAAATGTAAAGTGTGGTAACGGAAGTGTAATGGAAACGGAATATTCCGTTTCCAACTTTCACCCGAATTGTGGACACATTGCATGTTGGGTAACGGAACTCAACGCCGCGCTAATGCCTCTACACCAGAACGAGGAAATGAATATAATAAATATTTTATGTTATCGTATAGAAATCAAACGTACAATCTGTCACATTTACATTTGCACGGTTGTGCTACTGCGCTACAAGTGGCCTTGAGAAATAATAAAGAATGGTAACTTAACACTGTCTTTACATGGTACTATAATATCAGTAATTTTTTTTAGCAGTCATGCTTGTAAAATATTGATTTAATTCAATTCAACAAACACCACAAAATACTATTCCTGAATAAAATGAAAGTGGGCAAAGATATGTCTATCTAATGAAAAACGGAAAAACGACTCACTAAGCTCTCTTTAAACGTTCCAGGATACACTAATAGCACTAGAAGCTTTATCAATGTGGACTCACACAGCACACACAGACACAGCGGTCACCATACAAAGTGGACTAAAATCACACACGCTTTACCTAACTGATAATGATAAAGTGACTAGAATACCGTTTTTGGGAGATTATATGAATGTTTCTAAAGGATTGAACGTTACTGTGGAAGGTAAGTAACTTTTATAATTTTAAGTCGTCGTGGTGCAGGGGCACCAGCGTGCGATTGCAAACGCGGCAGAATGTGGGTTCGATTGCTACTCGAGGAAGGTACTCTATTGAATATGACATTAAGCAAAAAAAGCAGTACACTCTTGGATTCGTGATTTTTTCTTACTTTTGTATTATTTCTTCTTTTTGAGTGTGTAATGAGCAAAAGTTCAGAAAGCCTAAATTCACGACGACCAAGACTCGTTGGGCGTACTTTATTATGTTCTTTAGTATGTTTATTATAACATAATCTTTCGCTCTGGTATCGAGACAAAGCGCAGTATTGAGTTCCGCCACTCAAAGCGCAATGCCTCCAGAATTTGGCGGAAAGTATGAAACGGAATGTCTTAACACTAATTTCCCACTGTCTACTCTGCTGGAGGCAGGATACAGCGTGAAATTATTAAATTCAATATTCATATATCACACAGGCTCAGGCTGCGCCCTAATACAAGTAACGCGATCATATCGCTCACTAAATGGCGGAAGTACACAAAATGGCGGAATTAACGAAAATGGAAATGACGGAACGTTGTCAGTGCGAGTTCGCGCCAAAACGCAGGGACCCTTCAATTGTGATGGCGATATGTGCTTCTGTGCCGTTGTGATAGAGGTAAATGTGTAAATCTTACAATACAACTTAATATTTTTTTTTAAGCTTCACGCAGTTTTCGCATATAGCAAGGTAGAGCAAGGAAACCTACAAACCTGGTGTTAAGACAGTTCGTTACCTTTTTTATATGAACTTCCGTTCCTATAAAAAAGATATTAACTATGAAAAGATGCTCAAAATTTATTACTATATAAATATAATATTTTCTTTAGGTTTGCGCTGTATGGTGGTCGGAGCTTCCATCGATGGCGCTACTAGAACTGTCCCTGCCCGGTGGTTACGCGTTAGACGCTGCCTCGTTATACGCACAGCTACGAACCCACGATCACCGTGAGTATATTTATTGGCTGGTAATTAAAAATGTTTAGAAAAGTATAAGAAATATGTTTAGCGGGATTCGGACCCGCCTCTCTTTGGAACCGTCCAAGCGCTTTGGCTAAGCTCGCTGTGTTGCCAGATATACATTATACATGCTTATACATAGGTATGTATTTGATAATAACGTATATGATAATTGTGGTTTCGGTTCTCGTCAGGGTATATGGATATTTCTCCGCTTTGGTAGCTAAGTGCGGCGTTTAGTTCCGCCGCTTAATTCACGATGTTTCAAAATCACAATTTCCAGATCATTCGACAATACACAGAAACTTGTGTCTTAACACTAGGTTCCTTCTATCCTGCTATATGCGGGATACAGCGTGAAGCTCCAAACCTAATCGGGACTTGAATCCACAACTATCACTTATACTCAAGCACATTTCTACTAAGCTTTAAAAGAATACTTAATATAAAAATATACTTGACAAAATATAAAGTAAAATACTTATATTTTACTTTAAAATACGAAGTAATTAGTGTTTAAAAGTTAAAACGTATTTCATACCAACAGATTGTTCTAGTTTCATAATGGCCCAGATGATATGATTCTTTTATACAAAATTGTTAAAAATGTAAAAGAAATAAATGCATTTGCATTACTTTAGTTAGTTAATTAATTATGCGAATTTTAAAATAGAAATATTAAATTAACTATAGTAATATATTTTATCTATACATATAATAAAATTGTAACTGGTCGCTGTCTGTACATTTAAGATGTATGAAAAAAATCTATATAATTTTTATCACTATAATAGAAACCAAAACCTTTATTTTTTAAACATTTTGTCGATTTGTCTGTGCATTTGCGCACAATAATCTCAGAAACAGCTTAATCGATATAAATGCACTTTTCATTATAATATTTCGGGAAACTCCCTTTGACATTTAGTGTTAAATAATTGTGTAGATCGAGCGGGCGAAGCCGCGAGCGGGTCGCTGGTAAAGTTATTCGTCCTGTGTTAACTTCTCTTATGTTTAAACATCACACCTAGCGGGATTTAAACCCATTACTATAGAACTGGTTATTAAGTAGGTATCTATAGTTCACGATGCTAGCAATAAAACTGTTTACTGCGTGCACAACGAAGTACACATCAAAGGAATCCGGTCGAATTGTCTAAAGCGGCCATACACGATACGTTAAAAATTAAGTTAAATTTATTATTGTGTTTGTATCATATCTCTTATTTAATTTCTTGCTTATATTTTCTTTCTCTTTTTACTTTTTCTCTTAGTCCCGTAATAAAAAATTGGACCCACAATCATTGTGTTTTATTGGACTTATTATTGGACGAAAAACTTAGAGAATAATGCCCGTCATGCAACAAAATGAATGTAAACGGTCTTTATGGGAAGTGAATGTCTTAAATACAGATTCTTTTTGCTTACCCTGTTATGTGTGGGATACAGCGTAAAGCAAAAAAAAATGTAGAAGAAAATGTTGTAACGCTAAGCCCTTGCTATATAGAAAAAGTAAGGAAAAGTAGGAAAATATTAAATAAATATATTTTCCTAAAACCACCAGATTTTTAATAATGTCCAAACCATATAACTGCAATTAAACAAGTATAGATTTGTTCTTAGAAAGAGAAACTTTACAAAGCCAGCAATAAAAGTGTTTACGATGCACTGTGCACAGCAAAGTAGACCTCAAAGGAATTCGGTCAAATATACTCTAAAGGGGCTATACACGGCACTGTCATCTCTAAGTAGGAATGAGAGTGAGTGCCAGTATAAAAATCGTGAGGTTGAATTTTTTTTTTAGCTTTACGCTCTACGATTACAAAGAGAACCTGGTGTCAAGACACTCCGTTTTTAACTCTCCGTCGATTTTTTCTGGACGTTGAGTGGCAAGATTCAACGCCGCACTTTAATAACATATTTTTTTGTATTTTTGTTTATTTTTGTAAATGCAAGAAACTTTAATTCCCATACATCGGACTGAATTGTTTTCTGATTTTTTTCTCCAAAACTACGCGACCAAGCACGGAAACGGAAGTGTCTTTATAGGAACAGTGTGTGTGTGTCTTAACATTAGGTTCCCAGGTTCCCTCTGCCTATCCTAATATATGTATTATACACCGTGAAGCTAAAAAATACTTTTATAACTGTGTACACGCAAAACGTCAATAGTATGATCTGTTCGGGTAAGAGCTGGGAGTTCATCAGCGCGTATCTCGGTCGCGGGTCAAGGACGTTGCCTTTGAAGCCTACGCTTCGTTTATATGTTATATACATAGATTTTACTAAATTTAGATTATATAGAGTTTAGTAAAGGGAGCCGTGTTAAGAGAAACATTTAAAAAAGTTTTGAAACTTGTTGAAACTTGTTTGAAAACTCAACGCCACGGTTGTCTAATAGTGTGACAAAATGAAAATTATTAATTAAATATAGGTTACTAGTCATTCCTCGAAGTGGTTCGAACTCACAACTATAATATATATGACTATATTTTTTTAAGTTAAAGAAAACAACTCCCTTCCATCCATGTCTTTCTACAAAATACGTAATTCTTTGTTATTTACTTTTTTTTAATGTTAAATAACCTAACTTAGACACGCCTATCATTTCATCATTGCCTCATAATTAATTTAGAGTGACTCAATTACAGTTGAGCCTAACTTTTATCGAACTAGAGCGAATGCCAGTAACTGGGTCAAGGATAATGAAGGTCCTACTTCGCATTTGCTGGGAAAATTTATATTCACTAATTTCGCTATGTAATTTAGTTAATGGGATGTAATGACGCAGTACACTGTCTGGCTGTAGACGCGATGGTTGTCGGTTCGATTAAGAATCAAGGAAATACTTATTTGTATTTAAATTATTATTTTTCATTCTTTTCTCTGGTAGAACAAGGCAACGTTTAATTTTGCTATTCTACATGGATTTATCTAAAAAGTTAGCCTTGCAAATTAAAATTAATTTAACACGAACATATCTGTTTAAAACTAGAGATAAAGGTTCCATTGCACAAATCACTTCAGAAATCGAACCCGTAACCAACAAAATCTAAAAGAAAAACAACATTTTAAATAGAAAATCTCTCATTCCACACAAATGTAGGCCACCGCAGGTCAAGGGCGGCTTATTAAACGCACCTAGCGACGAGCAGGTCGCTGTGTAAATATTACCTCGCTTTGTACCTGTAAATAGGCGAAATGAATGGACTCATTCCTATATGCTCAAATGTTATAGATGTTCCGTACAGTGGTTGGTGGTTGGAATTGGTAGACTAATAAAAATATTATTGGTTCGATTCCTGCGTGAAGTAAATCTCGCATTCAAATTATTTTCAGTATTAAAAAGTAATTTAGTAAAATGTGAGCTGGAAAACGAAGTTCTTACGTTATATTATCTCATCATACATATTTTAATCTTATTTAATCTTATATATTAATTTGAAAGCTTACTTTATTAAAACAAAAAATCCCATAAAATTACCTACAAACCTTCTATAAAACGTATGAAAGTAAAATCTTCATACTAAAATAAAATGAGGTGCACTCTCTCACTCCACTACATCAAGTAGAGGACCTTGTCATCACAACAATGTACGTAGTTGTTTTTTATCTGATACTATAGATCTTAGAGTATAGCCTTGTTTCCATTTAAGAGGATTATTGGTTCATTTATTATTTTATTATTAAAAAGTAATTTAGTATAATGTGACCTGGAGAACTAAGTCTTAAGTCTGCTCTTTATACAAGATTTACTCCTATTTTTTTAACTTATATATTGATTTGAAAACCTTCTTTATTCTAACTAAAAACCCCTATAAAATTACCTACAAACCCCTTCTATGAAACGTAGAAAAGTAAAATCTCATACTAAAATGAGGTGCACTCTCTCATTCCGCAACGTGGAGTAGAGCCTTGTTACTGCGACATACGTAATTGCTTTTATGTGATACTTTAGAATATTTCTCTTACACTTGTGTGAAAGCGGGATTTTTTTATTATATTTTTTGCTTAAATATTAGTTAAATTATTTGGTTTTACGTAATTTAATATGTTTATATTGAGAACGACGTGGCTTAACGGCATAGCGACTGTTGTGGACTGGTTTCTCAATCGAGGAAACGAATTATTTTCATTTCTTTGCTTTCAGAAGTTTAGAAAGCCTAACTTAGATGTGGCCACAACTCGTTAACCGTACTGTAGGTACAGAACTCATTTACTGTATAAAAACGCTCTATGTAATATTACCGGGTTACAGATACGTTTACATGGATTCTGTGAATTGATGACGGACTTTTTTAAAAAAAGCTATATATAGTGAGTTATTTTATTAATTGACAGCACAGGGCAGTAGAGCGCAGGGGTACATGAAAGCGTAACACTGTTAATTGTGGGTTCAATTTTCACTCGAAGAAATGTAATATATATTTAATATTTTCATTTCCTCAATCTTGTAAGTTCCGACACTCACCACGCATTCCCTCTAGAATTCAGCGGAAAGTGCACTTTGCCTTGACACTAGAGCGAAGACCATTTCTTCGCTCTCAATATAAATTTAAATAAATATTTTCTTTCCTCGAGTGAGGATCAAACCCACAACCAGTCGCGGTTAGAGTCACACTTTGTGCCCCTGCGCCATTATGGCCAGAAAAAAGTTATTAAGTAAGAATTTTGCTAGAATCTATATAAGCATCTATGAGATGACCCAGAATTCCATGTTATTAGTTACGTGTGTCCCAAAATACCCGCTTTCTAGCACACATTCGGTTGCAAAGACATTTTTGCTGGACGATATCAGCTTTGGGAACTAGACTTTACAACTTTTAATTTAATCTTTATTGTGCAGGTATCAGTATGATTTAAATCATTTAATAGAAGAAATAGCGTTGCATTTCCACTTATACACAAAAAAAATATATATTATTTATAGTTTACATGTTTGTTGGGAATATATTTTGTAGATAAATGGTGGTACAAGGGCACAAGCGTACTGTAAACGCGACAGGTCGTGGGTTCGATTTCCACTCGACTGAAAGTATTAAATATTTTCATTTCTTCACTTAATTCTAGACTTGAGCATTATTTACTGTTTTATTTTGCTAGTTAGGTAAAGAGAACGTAATATTATGACACTTCATTATTTAATTTCTGTACCATTAAAGTTAATAGTATTGTGATTAAGTATGTAACGGATGAAATTGAGTCTACATAATCTATTACCTTTATTGAGATATGAACCTACGACTATCACATAAAATAATTCAATTGAATCCTAAGCATAATAGTGTAAAATACAAAAACATAGCTAAATATATTTTAAAAATTGTTTTTCCATTCACTCCTATGCAAATAGAGGTCAGTACATTCCTATGGAACAATGGTTGTCTATGAAACGTCTGGGTTTTCTTTTTTCCATTTCATACATACATTGCGAGCCGTACCGTGCTCTCTTTTATAACAATATATGTACATACATTTAATGTATATATATGATTGTATTTCAATATAAGTTTGTACGTTTAAATTTGTTTGTTTTTTCCCCATAGCCGGGTAAGCAAAGGGACCTTTAGAACTTTAAGATACTTCCGTTCCCCATAGCCGGGTAAGCAAATGGAACTTTAGAACTTTAAGATACTTCCGTTCCCCATAGCAGGGTAAGCCAAGGGAACTTTAATATACTTCCGTTCCCCACTTTCCGTCGAATTCTGGAGGCATTGCGTTTTGAGTTGCACAAATCAATGTCGCGCTTTTTTATCTCGTTACCAGATCGAGGATTTTCTTGCTCTCGAATCGTAGTGCTTTAACACTAGATTCACAGGTTCCCTGTAGCTATACTGCTGTGTGCGGATGTCAGCGTGAAACTGAAAAATAACCTAAGAAATCTGTTATATCTTTTTACTCAATAAAAATAAGTGTTGTCATAAATATCATACAAATAATACAGAAATAAATGTACAAACTTATTTCTATCTACTTAATAAATACTAATTCTTACTTAAAATCCAACTTAACCATTCAACCAACAGTCCTACGCCGCATAGAAGTGACGCCGACCAACACAAAGGCGAGTCTCTACCTCGGCTCGCGGGACGGGAGCGACACGACACCCCGCGCCGGCCACGTGTGCTATAACGTGCATGCGGTCGGACCGCGCGCTAAGACGAAGCCTGCCTATGCTAAGATATTGGACTATTATAGGCCTTACGTTGATGATACTCAGGTAAGGATTTCTATTTATATATTAATTATATTCAAGGAAAATTTAAGAAAATTAGCAAAAAGAAGAGAAATAGATCACTAGAAATACTCTACTTTTCATTGAACTGTAGTTCAATTTCAGTTCAAACATTTCCATATAATTTTTAATGTATTTAGACGACAAGTCTCTTGTACTTGTGTGATCTTATAATTCTAAATTAGATCAGGGCCCCTAGCCAAGTCGTATTTCTAACTTTCCTTACGATTTCAAAATGTATGTACATACATTATATATTATTCTATAAATAATTAAAAGTTTTTTATTAAATAATCTATCGACAGATGTACACAATCCCAGAAGACTGTCCATCCCAAATAGCTGAAGAAGTGAACGAATATAACGCAACCGATAATCTTTTTAACAAAGCGCGATCACTAACAGAGAGCGGAGAAATTATTATTTCTCACGAATATACTTTAGACGATATACCGGAAGGAATTCCGTTAGAAGACCCCATATACGATAATCTTACTAAACGTGATAATGTAGAAGATAATGACAATACCGATAAAAATAATGATAATAATGATACTTATTACAAAATAAATGAAAACGGTTTGAGAAATGAAAATGAAATTTTACTAGAAAATTTAGTTACAGAATCTCCTAATATAAATATAGGAAGTGATAGAAATGATTTAAACAAGATTATAGTTGCTAATAAGCAAGAAAGTTATTATGAAAATGTAATAATTATTAATAGTAAACAAACATTAAAAACCAAAACTAATTTTAATGAGGCTGGAAATGAAATAAATGTTCTCCCAAATCTAGTCACTAATACCTCAATGGAAAAAAGGGGAGAAGCTATCAATTCATCTCCTACAATAAGTAAAGATGAAAGTGCTCTTATAAATAAAAATACACAAGGAACAAATAATAATTATAAAACAATCATTAATGAAATCAAACATAAAATACACGTTAGAGATGATTCTGAAGAACTTAAAACTACTATAGACGAACCTAACAAAACAAAAGAAACAGAGATAAAGGAAATACACAAAGAGAAAGATAGAGAAGCTCTCAATGACTTCTCCTCTTTCCATATAATAGATTCGGAAAGAGATTTAGAAGTACCGTCGGGAATTGAAGGGCCGATACCCGCAGTGGTGATGCCGCCTAAGAATTATATTATACCTAGAGATATAGGTGAGTCTATTTGCTTATTAGAATATTATTCTAAAACTGATATCTTAAAATGACATAATTATTTGATATATTGAAATTTCATATAAATTTAGATTTTTATATTTGTTTTAAGCATGTCAAAAAAGAACCTGATAATTCTTATAATATATTTCTTTGCATAATAAAAAACTGACAGTCAACGCGACAGGTGGTGGGTTCGATTCCCACTCGAGGAAATGAAATGTTTAATATTATCATTTCCTCGCTTTGGTGTCAAGCACGGGAGCGTCTAATGGGAGCGGAGTGTCTTAACACTACGTTCCCAGGTTCCCTCTGCCTACCTTGCGTGTGTGATATACATTGTGAAGCTAAAACAAAAACTTCTTACACATCTTTATTTATGTTTCAGAAATACCTCAGTATTCGCAGCTGTGGCGTTCATTTCCTAACCAATATTATCAGCCTACGTATTATAAAGATTATCTTTATACTAGAAATAAACATATAAATATACCAATTTCATAGTTAAAATAATATTTAAAGAAGTGTTAAGTAAAAATATTGTGTGTACATACGACGGTTGCTGGTTCGATCCCCAATCAGGGGTGTATGCTAATGCTAGTTTGCTCGAATAAAATAAAATAAAAAAATAAAAATAGCTTTTGCAGCAGCAATTTTTTGTCTTTTGTAGGAAATTTTATTATTTTTTTAATTCTTGGGAACATATCTTTGGAACATTGTAGGTAATTAGAATTATATTTAAAATTTATTTTTAATTTTTATTATTTAAGAGATTTTAAGACTGTATTATATTCATCTATAAAATTGCCAAGTTAGTAGCAAAATTAGAACGCTTTCTTAAGCGTTCTCTCGTTCTTTTTCAGCTTATGTACGGAACCTTTCCGTACATAAATCATAGTTAATTTAGTACTACTAGTAGGCTTACTTATAGAAATAAATATTGGTATGTAATTCCAATATTATTATTTTAGGCACTGTTTTTTAATTATGGATTTATATTTATTATTTTTTGTACGTAATTCTAATGTCTGTAAATACATAGTTATAGTATATTATGAATTAAATTTTAACTAAGTAGTAGCGCAAGGAAAGTATAAGCACGACAGATTGTGGATTTGATTCCCACTCGGGGAAATGAAATATTTGAAACTTTAATTTCTCCGCTCTGGTGTCGAAGCAAAGCTCGGTGTTGATTTCCGCCACAGACGTCGTAATGTCTCCAGAAGCCGGTGGAATGGGAGGAACGAAAGCGTTTTAATGGGAACGGAATATTAGGTCACTAGTTTCCTATGTTCCCTCTGCTTATATATAGTTTACAGCTAAAAAAATTACAATACTCTTCCATTATTAAGTGTCTAACAGACAACCCACAAATGCGGCGTAGAACGCTGTTACTTGTCATGTAGACTCTTTAGGGAGAGTAGGGGAGCAATAGAAAGGATTTCCTGAAAATCCTACGAAAACGGGAAAAACTAAATTATCCGTTTTATAGTCCTCTCAATAGAAGTAGCAGGCTACAACCAGAATTAAGATTATTTAATATTATTTTTAAAAATGTTCTAAATTTGTAATTATATATTATTTAATTAATTTATTATCTATGTAAAGTTACAGTATGTGGATGTACAGAACGTGGATTTAATAAAAAGTATTTTAATAATAGGTTTATTTTTTATTTCACATTGTAATGACGCCGGGATGTCGCAGTGGGAGTTAACGTAATGGTTGTGGGTTCGATCCCAACTTGAGGTATTGAATTATTTTTATTTTCTCAGTCTTGTAATAAGCCCAAACGTGGTGTTGAGTTGCGCCAGTAAACTCGTAATGTTTCGAAAATCAGGGGCTGCGTGGAGGAAATGTTTTAACATCAGGTTATCAGGTCTGCCAGAAGATTCAGATTTTGAACTTATAACTTACGAAGAACTAATAAAATCGCAGAACTCCGAGCATAACAAGTCTTATACATATTAAATATATAAACATTACACTTGAAACGGAAGTGT
>JAKRZM010000134.1:80902-122379 GCA_036379175.1 Heliconius cydno galanthus
TTGAACTTTTTTTTCGTTCAATAAGCTGTTTCTACTTGTTTTATACTATGTAATTATTATTATTAGTCTTTGAATATATTTTATTGTTGTATTTTTTAATTATTGTATTTCATCATAAAATAGAATTTAATTTATTTTTCTTAATAAAAACTTCAAGGTAACTTCCTTTTTCATTTATGTAGTATTTGGAACGAAATTTCAGCTATCATAAAATTTTACACCTTAAGATTTGGTTTCGATATAACACGGTACGCATTGCCTTTATTTGTATGATTTCAAAGTCTCGTATAACACGGTTTCGATATAACACGAGACAAGGTCTCGATACTACACGGTGTACAGTATGGTATACCTGGTTTCGTATAACACGGTTTCGATATAGCACGGTACGAATTAACCGTGTTATACGAGGGACGCCTGTATTTATCAAGATAATTGATACAATGCCCCACCCACTCTCTTGTAATGAGTCAGCCTGTCAACAAACAAATGAACTAACAATATTAAAGTAATTTTTAAGTTAATATCTCAAAGTGGGAATCGAACCCACAACTGCCTTAATTTAATAAAAGTTTAAGCTGCAGTTAACTAGCCTTAGGTGTAATAAGTTACATTGTCATAATTGAGCTGTAATATAGCCCATAGTCTAATCCAAGGTAAATCCAATATGAAAAAATCTATTTGAATTAATAGTTTTCGAGATTATCTTGTTCACCCATAAAATTAGTACAGTTGTTAAGTAATCTAATAAATGCATAAATATAAAATGTCCTTGCAACACCACTCTATATAATGATAACATTATCCCTGTACTATTTAAACAGAAATAAATAAAAAATATAGTTAGCAACATTTTAATATATATTTTTATTCAAATGAATTCAATCATACATTAATTTTTACGGAATACTTGAATTTAATGTACCATCTTGTAAATTATAATAATTACAAAATAATAAACCTTACTGTGTTTTACATACATAATATATAAAAAGTTAATGCTCTCCTCCGCACTCTCGACGCCATAAATTTCTATCCACATAATGTTTTGAGCAAACCTCTTTTGATTTTTTATTGAATAAAATCAATATTGTGCTCTTTGCCGCTATCATAGAAGCTATATGGATCTTTAAACTATTAAATGCACCATCCAAAGTTCACTTTGTCAATAGTAACAGTGAACTTTCTATAGTTTGCTAAAACATTTCAGCCTGTCTAGAACTATCATCAATTCTTTTCTAGAACATACTTCGGTACTAGTAGAATAATTTCAAATTTAGTTAGATAAAGAGAGGAGCTCGGACAATATAGGTTAACGCATATTTAGCATAATTTTAAACCAAGGCTTAGATCGTAAGTCCCAGGCACTTCTTTGAACTCCTCAATCTAAAATTTGATAGGCATTCGTACGGTAAAACCGTGGAATCCAAAGTACTTTCTTTTGCACCGTTCAAAGTATACATTGTTAGTAATGGGTACTAATCATGCAAGCAATATTCAAAACTAATATACAAATAATACTGATGTTCACATTCAATGGATGGAAATGTTCCAGAGGGTGCGGCGTCCCTAGACGTTGGTTTCAATGGGATCAAATTGTTTAATAATATTAATAAAATATCTTATATAGTGTGAAATTACCAGTTTCGCTAACGCTTAGTTAGTGTTTAGCAAATTGAGCATTTTTTCTATATTTCTAAACTTTTTTCTTTATTAAGTAAATCCAAAGTCTAGTGATCGCCTCAAGCAATAGTTATTTGATATTTTTTTAGAATATATCTTCTCTGTAATTGACACAACATTAGATCAAACAAACAAAATCAGATTTATATTGCTTACACAACAATTACTCTGCGATAGGAATACTTTTATAACTGAAAAATTTAAATTAGTACAAAATAGGGTTGGCTACGAGCGGACACTACCCTACAACAGTCTCTCCACCAACCAAACCATCAGTTAGTACAGTACTCTCTCTGAAATAAAAATTATCATAATTCCACTTTAAAGCGGGCGAAGCGTTCAATATCCTTTCATAATGAGAGTAACAAAATGCAATAAAATTTAACAGTTACAATAGCGATTTGTCTATATACTCATAGATAAATAGGCGGGCGGCCGCCAGTAAACATTTGAACAAGATATCCTCTCGCGAGACTATGTACAGGCGTGGCGGGCGCTCGGGGTCATTGGCTCTTGAGCTCCTTGCCGATGGTGTAGGACACGAGGCGCGCCCAGTCGATCTTGCTGCGCGTCACGGGCAGCTGCCGCCGCAGCGCCTTGAACGTGGTGTCGCTCATCGTCTTGTAGTTGTCCGAGATGGCGGTCTGGTACGCATCCTCCGCCTCGCACACCAGCCGCACAGCCTCGCGGGCGCAAGCCGCCTCGCCTCCACTTCCTTGAGGGAGAGCCGCCCGTACCTCCTTCGAGCTCACCAACTGCACGTTGCCGTCCTCGTAGTAATGCACCTGCACGCGAAGCATGCCCCGCAGCTCCACCGCCGCCCCGCTTCCCGCGCCGCCCACCGTCAGCGACCACACCGACCGCCACCGTCCGTTCCAGTAGTTCTTGGGCTGGAACTGGTGGTCCTCGATGCAGGCTACCAGAGCCACGGCGCCGCCCTCCAGCGCGCGCCCCACCACAAGGCTGGCACCGTGCTTATAATGCTCCGCTACGTACGTAGACAGCTCTACGTCGAGCGCGGCGCGCCAGGGCTCCGCGGCTCGGTCGCCTTCGAAAGGCTCATACTCAGACGCCTCCTTGCGAAGGTGGTCGTACTTGAAGGAGCGCTTGGAGCGCGGGTCGAAGAAGCGGCCGCCACCGAGATCGTTGTGGTCGGTGACGAGCGTGTGCAGCTCGGAGCCGTCGAGGCGCACGGGCGTGAGCTGATCCTTGTTGTACTGCGCGAAGGCGCCGCTCGCGCCCTCCTTGAGCAGCGTGTCATTGTTCAGGAGCACCCTCACGTCATTGAACACTTCATTGAACTCCCCCGGGGGCGAGTGCAGTATAAAATCCGAAACAATTCTCACTTTTTCCTGATCACTAATCACTTCGTCACCGTCCGCCGCCATTTTTGGTAGTTTTGACACAAGCACAGCGCCACAGATGAGGAACACCAGCGAGAGCGACCATCAACAACCGCACCAAGTGACAACTGACAACTTGATGACGGAAGGAAGTGCGACTAGACTGCCCTATGCACGCTGTACAGTGCTCACTATACAGTGTGCGGCGCAAGTCGTGACAGTTTGGAAACGTTTTAAATCATTAATAATTTGAATTTTATTGTTATAATAATCACTAAAATATATATTATAGAGTATGTAAAATAATACTAATAATTATAATTAAGATATGAATCCTGTCTTTGGTAATAAATTTTTAATATAGTAATATTTTAAAGCTAAAAATCACTGTCATTGTCAATTTGACAGCTGGATCTATATTCCTTTTGATGGCTGTTGTGTAATAATTTCGGAAAGATATTCGATTAAAAATACGAAACTATGTTGTCATATAAATACTACGACACGCCTGAAGGGCAGGACGTTTATAAAAAAGTTTTTGTGACTTCAAAATATGCTGCTCTTAGTGGAACCGCGTTTGCAACTATGGATGTTCTTATGTATTCTCATCCCAAAGGAATTTTCAACACTGTGTACAGATATGCCTACTTCGTGGGTCCCTTGGTCGGTATGGCGACTGCTTTTACTGTAACTGCGAACACCGCTCAAAATATTCGCGGTAAAAACGACAATCTTAATTACTTCCTTGGAGGTGCCGTCTCTGGTGCTCTATTCAGTGTTTGGCAGAGGTCTGGTGTGATCGCTGTGCCAGCAGCCATAGCCCTTGGAGTTGTAGCGATGATCAAGAAGACGGCAATAGATGAAAACTGGACCCTGTTCCCCCCAGTCACCACTGCTCACAAGTCTATCAAATCTGTTAAACATGACTGGTCTTTAGTCAAAGATATTGAGGAACTGAAAACTTGGACTAAGGGTAAGATAAAATTAAACTATGATTTATACAGCAGGGTAAACATTGAAAAAATTATAAAAACACATAATTCCTCACTTTCTATCTAATGTTTTTGAGACATTGCTGTGCTTAGTCTACCAGAGCAAATATATTAAACACTGTTCCTATTAAAACACTTCTGTTCCCCCATTTCCACAGAATTGGAGGCATAGTGTGTTGGGTGGTGGAACTCAACACATTGTCTCAAAAGTTATGTAGAAAATTAAGTTTCTTGCAGGTTTGTAATAAAACAACAAAAATAATAAACAAATTGAGGACTTTGTGTTACAGTGGCACAGGACCTGAGCATATATGCAATGGTTATAGATTTCATTGAGAAATTAATTATTGTCATTTCCTAGTTTTGGTAACAAGATAAAATATATATAAAAATATAAAAATTTTAATCTTTTGTTATTTTACACTGTATCAATTTATGGTAACAATTTTGTCTAATAACTGTAACCTTTTTTTTTTCAGGTACAAACTAATTTTAAAATAAAGGGATGAAGTGATGTAGAATCCAAATAGACTGTAAATAAAATGAAGAGTTAATCAAATCTGCTTGAAATAAATCAAAGTTGTTATAAATTGTGTGGTATTTTTTTTATACTAATTATATTTAATATACTGTTCTGTTTTTTCCTCTTATAGCAGGGTAGAATGAGAGTTTCTAGTGCCGAGCTACACTACATTCTCCCCCTTTCATCATAATTTGAGTATTTGTTGTGTTTGGTGCCTGAATTTAACATGGCACTTTGTCATAGCAGGCAATTGAAAATAATTCATTGCCATGAGTGAGAATCAAACCCACAACTTTTGTGCTTAGTATTGAATCCTGTTTCAATGTGCCATGTTACTCATATAAAACACAGCTTGCATATATATGGATTTAAAAATATTCTCAATTTATTTTATGAATTTGTATATGATACAATTGTGATGTAGGTTATTATAATTAAGTAATTGTGGGTTTACTCCCCATTCTGATTTTATCACTCTGTAGTAACAAAAATGGTGCTGGGTTTTGCAAATCAACAAAAAGGAGTGGCTCTACCAACATTGCCAAATACCCAATTTTCGAAGGAAATTCCGATTTTTAGACCAAAAGTTAAATATCCCGATGGGGACAGGCATAATCCTGCTTTTGCTGGATTGTTCAACATAGTTTTAATAGATACAAACACTTTCATAGAAAGTAAGTATATTCTTACGTTCTACTTTGAAAACTTAACTGCCTTGGGTACATAGTAATTCAAAACAATATAATTTAAAGTGATCTTTTTAAATTAAAAAGCTTGTTATTATTATCTTTCACCTCTTTCGGAAGCTTGATTGAAAGTGGGGAAACGGATGTGTCTTGATGAGAACAGACAATATTAACACTAGATTCCCAGATCTCTTAAAACTAGGTTCTCAGATTCAGCATAAAGCTAAAAAAATTATAATTTACAATAAAACACGTCTCTTTGTTAAACATTTATTTCTTAAAAAACTATCAAACCAGCAACTGTAAACTGAAGCAATAAATAACAAAATGCTAAAATTCAACACACAAATTCCATAAACTGCTAAAAAATAAAGATTCATAAATCATTCTAAAATTATTTATATATTTTTTTATTAATTTCTGCTCACACGAAAAGGAATGTCCATGTGTTCATTGAAATAATTCCATTTCCATACATTTGTAATCACAAATATAATAAAAAATTTATAAAGAAAATAGTGCATTCTTATATAAATAAGTAAAAAAACTAAATGATTTATTCAAATTATCTATTATTGCATTGAAACGTGAAAGTGAAGCAAATAGGGGAAAAAAGGAGGATTAAATGCAGAAGTTCAAGAAGCCACACTGGAAGTAGAAAATCATAATAATTATTAATGAATCTGTAAAAATTTGAACATATTTGGTATCGTCCAAGCATTAACAAAAATAGGGTATTAATTTTTATTATTTCTTGCAATTTTTATGTAATTATTATTTAATAGCTGTAAGTTCTAACTATATGATATAAATCCAATATTTTTTTGCAGTTTCACCTTTTTACCTATGGCAACATTCAACGCCACGCTTCATCTATTAGAGCATGCCAATGAAAATTTAAATTTAAATCAGCTTCACGCTGTATCCCGCACACTGCAGGGTTGGCAGAGTGAACCTAGTGTTAAGACACTCCGTTCCCCACTTTCTGCCGAATTCTGGAGGCATTGCGCGTGTTGAATGGCAGAACTCAACGCCGCGCAATGAAAATTATATGCAAATAATTAAAAAAGCAGCGTTAAGTTCCGCTACTCAACACGCATTATTCTTAAAACTGTGGGGAATGGAGTGACTTAACAATGCGTCACTTTTATCTATTCTGCTGTGGGTAAAACTGTGAAACTGCCTCTGCTTTTAATTCAAAATAATCTATATTGAATTTCACATTTGTATCTATGTAACATTTACAAAAGTGCATAAACAGTTATTTCTTATTGAAAAGTTTAACTATAAAGAAAAAAACATTTTATAAAATTTAAAGAAACATTATAACATTCAAATATAACAGACATTATAATAACAAAAATGCCAACTTTTAATAATTTGACTAGAAATAATCACAATTATTTTTTTCTACTATAAAAATGTTTTTTTTTGTGAGATTTCGACACTCATTATAATACAATAAAATTTAATTATAAATAAAGTCTATTCGATATTTTTATATTCAATTAAGTAAGTATGTCATAAAAAAGATAACGAAAGTGCAAAAAGAGAATAGAGATTTGGAAGTCGTAAATATTATGTATATACAATGAAATAAATAAAGCAATTGCTAATCAGAATGATACTTGGCACATTAAATAAAACCTGTTTTCATAATTATTACTGTAACTTTTTAACGAATCATATTAGATTTTAACTAAATAATTAAGTCCAAAAATCGAAAAAGACATTATTTTGCTTTTTAATTTAAGACCGTCAAATATTATTTAATTTAAAATTATCATAAAAATTTGTCTAATAACTTTGGCACACAAATAGAACACCAATCAAAGTTGCAATAAATTCGTAACTTAATTTTTTTATGAAAAATTAGTTTCATATTATTTATTATCTGTATAGTACAGATTTTGAATCTTTTTATACTGTTTTAATTTTATTAGTTTTCAGTTTTAATTTGAACTGTCTATATTTTTAAGGAGATAAAAAATATAATTATAATAAAATGCTTATTCCTTTTGTGAGAAGACTAAGAAGTCTAATATTATTAGAACTGTTAAATTATTATAAATCTATTTATAATTATATTACCTTTTCATATTGAATATTAATCTATAAACATTAATAGGAGTTTATAATAAAAAAAAATAAGTACTCTATCATCAAAATGGCGGTTAATATTTTTTAATTACACAGAGTATAATGTAAATTTATATTCCACTAAGTTAAGATAAAAACTACGTATATTTAAAATTGTATATCCATTACGTAGAAAACTATACCGAAGCTAGCGATATATGTATTGATTTAAATTTGTATAAAACATTGAAATTATGAATCAATCATACGAAACAACTACATATTATTATTCGAATATAAACAATTTTATCATTGAAAAAAACAATAATAGAAAAAAGAATTACTTTAATATTTTACCCTACTGTCCATTATTGCTACTCGTTTTTTAATTTATACGATTAAAATCACATAAATAAAAAAAAAAATCTATATGTTCATAGAATAGATAGAATATAATTTCAATTTTTTACATGTGTTTGTCGGTTTGTCTGTCTGTATGTGTCTGTTTGTACAAAAAATGTAATCAAAACATACACAACTAGCCTCCCATCCTTCCTAACGCTATCAGTTCATTTCTTAACAATTGGTTCCTCTTCTTCTTCTTCCTCTTCCTCAATCTCTTCTATTTCTTCTATTTCCTCGATTTCTTCAATTTCTTCCTCCTCAGATAAATCGTCTTCTTTCTGTGAAGAATATTTATATTTAAATATATATTATAGTAGTCGTCGTTTGCATCGCCATGATCAGTGTGTAGTCGGGAAGTCACTCAGAAGTGAATCTGCACTACCGACGCACGTTATTTATACTGTCTCACAGTTCAGCTCAGTTCTTAATTTATGGCTCTTTGAGCATGCCTTTTGTCGTGATGTTGTATTATGTTACATGATGAGGGAACTTTCTTATAGTATAAAACCAGGAAAAGGCGGACACAAAAGTTTAGTTATCGAATAGACATCGAGGAATCATAGAGGAGACGTTCCAAGGACAAGACGAGAGGGACAGCGTGACGGACAATAAGGTCGTAAGGCAAAACTAGTCGCTAGTGCCAAGTAAGTGGAATTAGATTAATCACAAAAATAAAACAGATATTATATGACACAATAGGAGAATGCACGTCAAAAAGAGGTCCAGTTCTACTGTCTCATAATAATGTAATGTCAAAGACAGTCAGTGAACTACCCACGAAATTATACAAGAAACGTCCTATTAGTAAATACAAATATTTTGGTCATTATTTAGATCCGCGAGTCAACATAAAAAAAACTGTACCTCTGCCGCTGGTTGCGTGAGCCCACTCGCCGTTGTAAAATCATCTACCGTTGATTCTGAAATAAAAATTGTGTAGAAATGTATTTTAATTTTTTTTTCCCGCACCCTGCCCTACCCTGCTATATGAGGGACACCGCGTGAACTTAAAGAAGAACAAGAATAAAAACATAAAGCATTAAAATGTTACAAAGTTAACAAAGCTTTTTTCGGAATCAACAATTCTTTCAAAAAAAGTCTTTTTCTTATAATTTAATAGAAATATTTAAAATAAACTACTTGACTCATAAGTAGGTTTGAAGAGTCTTAACTAGGTTAAGTAGGTAGGTGAAGGAATTATTTTTTTAATATTTAATTTCCTCGAGGTGTTGGTGGTTTCCTCGTGCATACGCTTTATATTAATAATGATAATTGCTATAGATAAATAAGTAATATTACCTAGGTCTCTGTCAGGTGTGTCGCGCGGTGCGTCTTGTATCAGCGAGAGTGTGATCTTCCCGCTAACCACCAACTATAAATTTAAAAAGAAGGATTTTTTGTTATCTGTATTCTTTTACCATAAAATATATTGTTATATACTTAGTTACAATAGATGATTTTTTTATTTATTTATTTGCTTGTATACAATAGCATACGGACAATTCAAGAAATATATGGATTATCCGTAGTTAATGCAATCTTTAAAATACAATTAAAAAATCAGCTTCATGATTCTTTGGGAACTTAGTGTTAAGACACTCTGCTCTCCATTTTCCGCCAAAAAATTAAAACTTTTAACGGTTAAAGTATATACATACAAAAATTTTTGAAATGGAGTGGAGTGAAGGACTGCCCTTAAATTAGATTCTTTCTGATTATGGCGGTATTTTTTGTAGAAATACTATAAAATATATATTTTTAATAGAAATAAAAAGAAACTTTTTAATAGAAAATATACGAAAGTTAAACATAATAATAACCAAAATAAACATAAACTTACCGGAGCCCTATCACTGGGCTCGGGCTTTGCCCCATCATTCTGTTCGAAGTCCGCAATCAGAACACGTGACTGTTGCGGAATCTCCGTTTCGAGGAATATTGACTTCACATCGTCAGCTTCGTGCTGTAAAGATATATTTATTTTTCTTGTAATTAAACAATGATATTTTTTATTTTTAATATCTTTACACGGTTGTATATTAGATCTTTGACAGTATTTTTTTAGAAACAAACTAGAATACTTTGTATTAAAAATTATTTTATTAAAATCCTTTGCAAATTATCCTTTGCCTATGATATAGAAAGAAATTTACACGAGTGAATCCTCGTGTGAGTGATCCTCTAGTATAATATAAAACAATATTTTATCAATTATCAAAATAAATGACATAAAGCGATAAAAATCGTTTTATCGACTCTGGTGTATCGTAATTTCAACACGTCTATCACATCTTCGGTAGTATAGTGGTAAGTATCCCCGCCTGTCACGCGGGAGACCGGGGTTCGATTCCCCGCCGGAGAGAACACTTTTTTATTATTTTTTTTCAGTTTGCAATTATTTTTTTTAAATATAATAATAGTAGTCTTTTATTTCACTTTTCCCATATCAATTTGAAATATTTTTATTTTTAAATTTTTCTTCGTGCATTACTAGCGATGGGTTTGTTAGTACATATATTAGAGAATATTAATATGAATAAATACAATACTTTATATAAGAAATATATATTTATTATACGACATTAACGACAGCCACAAATATAACAAAAACAATTACAAAAGCGAGTGTTAATTTAGACTATATCACTGACTGGAATGTAATATTCCTATTAATTTTCTACATATTGCAGCTATTATTGAAAATAAACAACTACAATTCAAATTAGTTTTTTTTTAGTTTATTTCAGCATATCATTCATTACAATATAAATTTTAACTAATAAAATTTTGTTGACGAAATTGATAAAGATGTAGGTCTAATATATTAATATTGGAACAATCGGTAAGTATTTTTTAAGGAATTCTAACACAAAACAACATGCTGTTTAAGGTATTTAGCTCTTATAGTGGAATTGAATTATCAAAAAGGAATCATATTCAAAAATCCTAATTAAATATTACTTTATTGGAAGAAGGTAGAATAAGAGTGATATTTATGATATAAATATTGTAGGACAACGGTACAGAACTTTCCGTGGATGACACCGACTCACACTTGACCATTCTATTTTATCATATGCAACATTTCATGCAAACACAACATCAATCATACAAAGTCTGAACCACGTGTACTACAGTGATATAGGGTCTTACCGGTTTAGGTGGTAAAGGTTTGGGCAGCTCCGGTTTGTAGGCACCACCATCAGCTGGATGAGCTGTTAACTCCATGCCGATTACCTGATAATAAGTGGTAATAAAAATATATAGTTTAGTGATTACCTGGTTATATGTATTTGGTGGATATGTTAATAATGTTGTTATTGTAATAATGTGCCCAATTACCTCGTATTTTTGGGTTCAAGTCAAATTTAAACGAAAGCGACTTTTGAGATAGTTCTTTAGTGTAAGATAGTAAATAAATAGTTAACGACTGAATTGAGAAGGATTTTACGGATCAATATGTTGAACAGTTAAATTTTTTTCGCCTACCAAAGCAGGAAATCATAATAAATCATATGCTGGACTCGAACCTACAAGCGCTTTTACAGACATTATTTCAAGCCACAATGGCCCCAATTATATAACTAATAATGAAATCTAAATTTTTAACCTTACATACCTTTACACTTTGATTCTCCTCTACATTCCCTTCCACAACAGGTGAGTCCTCTTTGATGGCCTCTTCAAGTAACTCTGGTGTTGTTTCTTTTTGCTTTTCTTCTTCTTTTCGTTCTTCATTTAAGAAATCGTCTACTGATTTTGCTAGGTCCTGTTTAGGTTCTACTTCATCTGATTGTACAATTTTATTGATTTCTTCAATACTTTCTATTACAGGTTGTTCTTCATGTTCCTTTTGTTCTTGAATATCCTCAACAATGTTTTCGCTTGGTACTTTTTCTATATCAGAGTTGTCATATTCTTTAGCAGCTTCCTCTAACTCTTTCTCTTTCTGTAAATCGTTTTCTTCTATCTTAGATAGCTCAAATTGTTGAACAGATTCCTGTGGCACATTTTCGTTCGTTTCATTTTCTTTAACTTCTGCTGATTTTTCATCATTTATTTCTTGCGAAATGACTTTTTTTCCATCGTCTTTATCTGATTCAATGAGATTGGTATATTTTTCTATTTCATTTTGGGAATTTTCTGCGAAAGTTTCTAAGTCAATCTTTCCGCTAATTTTATCTACATTTGTTTGTGATTCAATTTTCTCTGGAGAGGCTTCTTTTTGGGGTTCAGGAGATTCTTTAGTTTCCCGATATTCGCTAGCGACTATGTGAACAGGACCACTATTCAAAAGAATAGTTCCATTGGTGTATGGGCGAGCATTATCCTGTGCTTCCTAAGAAAAAGATAAAGGAAAAATTACTATCACTGACATTGTTTTTTTTAAATATAAACTAATGTACAAAAAGCCAATATCTACAACTCAAACTCAATTCAACTCAAAACATCATCTAATTTCGATCTTACGAAAGTGTACAACAAATATCTACACGCAAATTTTACTATGAAGAAAATATTTATCAGGACGGAAAAAGGTTTCTATATAAATAACAAATACTATTCAGGTTACACTAACAAATCTACCAAACAGCCAAATCTGCAAAAGCATAAAAATTAAAAAGTAGTCTATTTACTTTTACAGTCAAGCGAAATACTAAAACACTTAAAAACTAGTTATATTTGGAGACGCTAATTTTATTTTTTTATCGGGTTATATTTTCTTTCAATTTTGATATTATTTTTTTTAGAGTTTAATTAAAATCAATTAGTTAAGATTTCAAAGATATTTAAGTTTAGTATGCCGTTAAGCCAGGTAGCTTAGAACAAACAGACAGATGAACAGCGAACGTTAAAAAAATATAGTGAAACGAAATAAATAGAAGGAAAATGCAATGGAAATGCAAACAGAAATAAATGAGCGAATTATTAATAAATTTCTACTACACTTAATACTGCCAAAAGGTATTTTAAGGCATTCCCTTCATAATCACATTTACTGTGCCAAGAACGTTGATCGTGATTTAATGATAAATTAAGATTTTGCAAAAGGAACGTGATTAAAAAAAACAGGTATACCATAAGAAAAAATTAAGACACAGATAAATAAAATTTGGTAGTAAAGAATAAGTAAAAATCGTCTGATTAAGATCAATATATTGTAGTATGCTACATAATAATGTATGATGTCTCAATTTGAATATATAAAACTTGAATTTAATTGTAAATTGACTTTCATTATGTTCACTAAAAAGGGGTTTGTAATAAATATATATTTTGAAATTTAATCATCTTTAATTTATCCGTTAGTCAAGTTACCATAGATAAGCTAAATAACCACCAGCAAAATGGTACCAACTTCATTTGGACAGTTTAAAACTTTAAAAAAAAACTACATATCTAAAACAATTACTACTCTACAAAAAATGGGAACAAATAAACAAGAACAAAAGACGATTTATTAGTCAGAAAAAAAAGAAAAAATGTCAAATGAAGACTTGATATAAAAATTAATGAAAAGAAACATGGTAAAGCTATGAGGAGCATTTCCACATGATGATGGGTGTGCATGCAAAGCCACCTGTCGTTGGTTTTGAGTGTAGCTCGCCTCCATCTGCTGGTTGACCTCCGCTACCAGACCAGATATTGCCGATACAACTGTCGGCCGACAAGATTGTATTAAAATTTGTTATAATTCTCATTATTTATATGTCATAGCAATTAGAACTAGATTTCAATACACTTATAGGGAAAACCATATTCATTTACTAAGTTTAAATTTTTATAAAAAATCATATGTTAATATATTTGTTAAGATTTTTTGATAGGGACAATGTATGTACATTGTATTAATACATTATTATATTATGTTATAGACATTGTAGGATAAAAATTATATATCATTGGAAAAGTTGCAAATTAGTTACAAATTTCTTTTTCTTTTTTATTCTAGAAAAGGGACAACAATTGCAATTAATTTAACTGGTAGATCGTAAAATCCTCGGATGTACGAGTACAATATGAGTTTTTAACAATATTCTTATTTTTAAAATTTATTTATCCTGTTACGTTACGACAGTTAAAATACATTTATGTAGCGTTATCGCAGTCCTGACTACTTCCTTTTAAAAAATAATAATAATTTAAGAGTGCGTCATTTTTGGGTATTTTATAATTTAGCTATATTTAATCTGCAATACGTTTATTACCTGTAATTGTGCTTGCTATATAAAATGACAGTTCTTTATACAAATTCTCAAGCCATATTTATGCCACAGATACTAATAAAATGTACTTTTTATATGTAAACAAAGATTATGTAACAATGGCAATGAAATATAAAAATAAACTTGACAGAAACAAAATAACGAAGGACGCTAAAACTAAAATAGCCCGGCCGTGCATACTGTCTGGATGGCCGCCAAACTTTAGGCCGAGCTCTTGATAGATTGTTTAGTTACGATATAATTATTTCGAAATTTTCAGTTAAGTACATGCCGTTGATGCCTCTAACGTTTCTATTTTTGAAGGTTGTATTTTTTTTTAGTTAAGATACCATTAGAATTTAATTTTCATCACGTTTTTTTATATTACATAGTATAAATTATTTTAGAACAATTATTAGGATATTTGAAATTTGACTATTTCAGAAATCAAGAATACAGTAATTGCATTTTTTTTGTAAATTAAGTATCTATGGGTAAAAATGTTCGTTTTCTAACTACGCTAAACAAAATTCAAACAGGTACTTACATACGCCACTGCAGCTACAGATTTGGCGGTTTTCTAGTGCAAGCTGGGATATATCATTTTGCACAAAATCTAACTTAATCTTTTAATCCCAAATACGCATTTTCGTAGCACTAAAATGGTATCAATAATCAACAAGCAACAAGGCAACAAGGGATTCAAATGTCGCAAAATCATTTTATATAATCTTTTATTTCAGGTTATGTTTTGAATAAAACGACATAACCTAACCTGCACTTACCACCACCGAATCTGTAGCTGTGGTGGTTTTAGTACGTATGTTTATAAGTACCACCAAACAAAACGGTCACCATGCCGCAAGCGAATATTAAACACCTAAGGATACATTCGGAACATCTGGCTCTTTCTAATGCTGTAAGTGTGAAAGAGTGAGACACGTCTAATAACGATAGTCAATTTGATATCCCTTATTATAATTATTGTATTAAATACTAAGATATCCTTTGGGAGAACCTTTGGGAGTATATCTATATAGAGGAAGTTAATTGTGATATTGAGTAGGATATGAAATGTTTAAACATTTTAATTAAATTTAAAAAATAATCTTTTGCATTTACGAAGTCATATCGCCGATATTGACCAAAATTAAAAGGCTAAACTCAAAAAGTCCACATTATGAAATTTAAGTAAGTAAGAGTTACTACGGAACTTATATGCTTTATTATTTGATGTTGTTTCTTTGCATTTATTTTACTTACTAGAGCAATGTCTCAATAACATTATTATAGGGTCTATTAGACCCTTTATTATACGAATATAAAAAAATCTATAATTATTAGGTACTTTTAATACTTTTATTAAAGGGATACCAAATCAAAAAGTATAGACTAGTAATATACCGCGTCGCGCCTCGCGAGTTGTCCAACAATTCTTTGCATTGCCCGTTCCGTTTCCGCCAGACGGGCTCTCAGGGCGGCGAGCTCGGCGTCCCCTTTGCAAATTATTTATATATATATATATGTAAGTATTATACATATGATGTTTAATTCATATTTTTTAATTTCAAGATTTTTTGTATTGTGATGCATTAAATTAATTAAGAACGGAGTGTTTCAACACTAGGTTCTCGCTGTTTACCCTGATAAAACATGAAAATACAAATCAAAAAGCTAATATTTGTAAAAATGTCATATTAAAATTAAAATGATCGTGGGGCCACTGTAATATCATTATGCTGAAACTATAGCTATTAACCAAAGGAGTTAACGTCGATAAGTATTTTTTAAGTACATTTACATCTAAGATAATGTAGTCTAATAATAACATAAAATTGACCAAGCCTGCATCGACTGTCTACCGTCTACCTGAAAAATGTTCTGAGAAATGTATTGTATATTATATGAATGCACTTATAACGTGATGTTGCCGTAAATACTCGACAAATGGTGTACTTGATAAATTTATAAAACATTTTGAATATTTTTCTTCTACCTAAAACTTACGTGTATTAAGATTTTAAAGCACGCTGCAGTACACTGCTTACAAGCCCTCAAAAGAATTCGAAATTATTAATTATCTGTCTACATTACCAATTAAAGGGCATAACGTAATTTTATTATTTTTAATTATAATCTAACATGTTATTACAATGTTATTACAATATTTTTTTGTTATCAAAAACCTTTATCAACTAAGTTTTTTCCTCTAACTAATTAGTGTTAACCGTACATATTTAATGTGTTTTAATAATATTTATATACTCACTTGTATCCGCCTCTCTGTGACCTGCGCGTGCGTTGTGAAAATAAATCTAATTAAAAAAATATACAGAGACCAGTCGTGGCGCTGGGACACAAGCGTGCGACAGGTTATAAGTTCGATTCCCACTCAGGGTATAAAATTGTTTAATATTTGCATTGCCTCGCTCTGGTAACGAGGTAAATCGCGGCGTTGAATTCCGCTATTCAACGCTTTCAGAATACGGCGGAAAGCGGGGAACGGAAGTGTCTTAAAGAGAAAAGAGCGTTTTTTCGCCAGGCTGTCAGGATCTTTGTGCTAAAAATATATATATCTCTCGTGATTTTTGATACTAAACGTTATGGTTTTGAGTTCTATATCTGTTATTTACTCAGAACTTTTTTCTTTAAATCGTACTATTTTTTTACATTTATACACTCGTAATATGATAACGATAATTTCTTTTTAAAGTATTTTTTTAACCAAAACTATTCTTGTTAGCATAAAGAAGTATAATAAAAAAATCTTACCCAATTGATCGGGTGTAGTCCTGGAATCATCTCTGAACACACGTCTACGGAACTGAGGGTCGGGTGCTACATGCTCGTAGGGCGACACGGCGCGTTTGAAGAATATCTATTTGAATATAAATATATTTAAATAAAAATAATTGGCTTCACGCTGCATCCCGCACACAGCGGGGTGTGCAGAGGGAACCTAGTGTTAGACACTCGTTTCCCACTTTCCGTCCAATTCTGTAGGCATTGCAATTCCTTCATTGTTTTGAATACCAAAAAATACTCAAGAAATATAAAATTATAGTAACCGTACTGACCTTGCTAAGCGTGTACACGAAGAATATCAAAATACATATAGTGTATATAGGCATTACGAAGCCCATTGACGACTTCGGCGCCGTGACAGGACCTCCGGGGGAACCTAGAGGCGGTCTCATGCCCGGGATTGGGGGAGGCTGTAGAAAAGAGAATTATTAATTAGATTTTTTTTTAAATAGCTTCACGCTTTTCTCCGCATATAGCAGGGTACGCATATAGCGGAATGTCAGTCGTTAAGAAAGTTTCTAGAAAAAAGTTTTATAATACATACATACATATTATACAAACGAAAGTGAGTTCTTAAATAATTAAAAGGAATTCAAGTCAATTATTCTATCTAAACGGAAAAAGATAGTAAGTACCACTAAGCTATCTCTTTCTGCAATATTTAAAAAATAAAGCCATTAAAAATGTAAATAAAACAAAATATTAACTACAAATTTTAATAAAGAATTGCTTTTCTTTTTCACGAACGAAACATCACTAGAGCTAGTGTTGTACCATCGTTATTTCCATTTGACAGAAACACAGTAGAAATTACGTAATTTATGAACATTTCTCAATAATTTAGGGCTAGGTATATAATTTTGCTAGTGTAAATTTACTTACATCGTTATTGAATATTGTGTAATGAAAGCCTCATATTTGCTTTCAAATATCGCATATAATAATGTTATTATGTAATATTTAAAAATAGTTATTTAAATATATTCCCCTTCAAGCTGTATCCCGCATATAACAGAGTAGGGTAGACCTAGTATTAGTTCATTTCGTCGAGTCAGCTCCCCTTTTTCCGCCAATTTGTGGACACAACGCCTTGTCTTGTTACCAGAGAAAATAAATGAAAATAATTAATTTCACCGACTGGAAATCGAACCCATTGCTACGGATTACGGATATGGATTGGCCGATACTATTTTTAAATAAGTGAAAATTATTTAGGCGTATTGAAACAAACAGAAATTATTGTTTTTGATATAGGTACCTACCCAATGATAAAATACATTACAAATATATATGTATTTCCACATTATTTATATAATCGTAATGTCAGATATATAATTCTAAGCACTAAAGTTGCCTTGTAGTTGTAAACTAGTTGTGAAACTGTTAGGTTAACCTCTAAACAATTATTAGGTGAGCTTTAATAGGTGTTTGTATATTATAGAAGATATTATTATAATTTACACATTCATCCTAAATAACGTTTCCAAATATTTATTATATTGATATACTTCCAATTTTTAGGGTTCCGTATATGAAAAGTTAAGACGGAGCTCTTTTATAGGATCATTTTGTATATTAGATGTCAATAACAGTGACTGTGTCAGCTGGCTTGATCATTGTCCATGATTCGGGAAAACAATCGTAAATCGTATTGGTAATAGTTCTACCTATTTTTCAATATTATTAAAAAAATAAGGATATCACTAGTTATGAAAACTGTATATGTCACAATTTTATTCTTTCCTGTAAGAATTTCGGCAAATATAATTAGGGTTATTTGCTAGCTTTCTAGTCCAGCAGTTTTCGTTTGTGCGTTTTCCCTCAGTCACTCGATAACCAAAACTTTTCATAATATACTGATTAAATAAACAGACCTTTTTGTGTTCCATTTGGCACGTTCCTTACAAATTAACACCAATTCTTAGTATACTTTTTTTTTATAATAAAAACTTAATTTTCAGTAATATTTTTTCTTTAAAAACCGTAAAAAGCAATGACCGACGATATACCGACGTGAACTGAACTGAAACTAAAATTGAAAATTTATAAACGTCGCTCCGCGGTTTCCTGTTTATACTGGAGCTACCAAATTTTAATGTGGACGGATGTTTCTCGTTTTTATTGATTTCTATCATATATATATCAATACATGCGGCGTTCAGTTCCGCTACTCAACACGCAATGCCAAACGAACGAAGTGTCTAACACTAGGTTCCCTGCTGTGTGCGGTACACAGTGTGAAGCTGATTTTATTTTCAGTACGTTAGATAGAATAATTGCATAGCCGGTAAGCAAAGTGATATTCTAGTGTCAACACTCTCCGCTTTTCGCACGAATTCGAGACTCTGCTTCCTAAGTGGAGGTACTTACCTTACGCTGCGCTTTGCCATAACAGATCGAAGATAGGAATTTATATTATACTAATGAACATCAGGTTTTAGAACTCCTTCCTAGATACTGTTAAGAATATACTAAGAAAAAAAACATAGATATAACATGGGAAAATTACATTAGACAAATTTAATATGTATACTGTTAATTTTACTGTAAGCTGTATTTATTTTTTCAAAGGCACATAATTTAATTTCCTATCCCTATAGTGCAAAAATAATTATTTTTAAATTTATATCCTAACTTTTTTACATAAGTAAATAAAGAATAGAAATTAATAGCTAATATGTACTGACGCATTGTGTGAAAGACACTCCCACATAACCACATACATCACGATTGCAAAACTTATCAAATGATTCAATTCATCTTATAGGCGTAAGGTATAAGGTAAACTAAATGTAATAGTTTCTATTGTTAAATTATAATATTTATTCAATAAATAATCTTAACATTCAAAACGTTCGTTTTTATTTTCTTGTTTTCACTCTGTATCACGCATCCAAACACTTCGTTTCCCTTAATCCGCCCTGGCTAAGTCTGACACTGACTGACTGAAGTGAACTGAAGTTTGTCTTGTTAAATCGAACCCACACCCTTCGCCTACATTCAGACGCTGTGTCACTGCGCCACGAAGACCTCAAATCTCCTTTTATAATTAAATAGAGATGACGTGATGAAACTCAACCATTTAGACTTAGATGAATATAATGTTCATGATTTATTGAAGAAGCCGCAAACCTTCGTAACAAGACGGACGGGAGATGGATTATCTAATGTCATATCGCTTAATTTGTATAATAATTTACTTGAAATTGCATTATTTTAGTCAAATACAAACTTCTTGTAATTCAAAATAATTTTAATAGTTTAAAATGGTTTTAAATAAAAGATAGCAGATTTCTTTATGACCAAATCCTGAGGTCAGTCGTGGTGCAGGGGATCAAGCGTTCGATTGTAAACGCGACAGGTTGCGGGTGCGATTCCCATTCGAGGAAATGAAATATTTAATATTTTCATTTTCCCCTTCTAGTATCAAGACAAAGCGCGTTGTTGTGTTTCACTGCTCAACACGCAACACCTTCAGGATTGGATTCTTCCAATCCTGAAGGTGAATAGGGAAGAAAAGTGTCTTAGTGGAAACAGTGTGTCTTGATCACTAGGTTTCTAGGTTCCCTCTGCCTACACTGCTATGCTATATAAAGCTAATAAAAATCTAAATTCCGCTAGATAAATTTGCCTAAATGAACGCGATGGACGTAGGTTCAAATGTAACTTGAAAAAGTTAGTTTTTGCATAGCTAACATAAAATATTTCATGCTCAATTGTCTTACCAGAGTAATAATGATCTATTAAGCCTAGTGGAAATCGAACACACAACTACCGTGTTTACGTTCAGCCCACGCCCCACTAAGCACGAAGGCATTTACTACAATATAAATACGAATATTACAGAGAGGCAATGTTAATGTTGCGACGCCCACACTCTGCTCTATTCTCATCTGTTTAAACTTTCATTAACGCATAAGATGTACCTTCTTAAATTTTATTATTATCCATATCGATATTATATTTTTTAGATATAGAATAATCGTGAAGGTACGTACTACTAACATATCAATAATGGCGAAAGAGTAAAAGGTCACAAATCTTTTAGAGAAAAGGGGGTATTTGTGTGTAATTGTGAGGATTGGGGGATCGTTTCGCACTCGGGAGAATAAATGGTGTTTATTCCGTTGCTCTGTTAAAAAGAATCGAATCCCAGTGTCTCAACACTCAACATATTGTAAATTGGATGAAAAATGCGCTAACCTTTGGAACTATTAGTTCACTTTAATTCTATTTTGTGTTTAACAGTACATTTACCGACGAAGTCTATTAATATAGACTAAGGCTAAGTCCTATAGAAGTAAATTATTTTAAATAAAAATATTAAGGAAACGGAAGAACTTGAGAGCTTCGTCCGTGCGGTCCCTTAAATCCTCTAAATTAAGTCTTTATTAGTATTTTTTGGTTTTTAGTTATTGAAGTCATTTCTTTTAACGAATTTTTGAATATTTGTTATATTACTTTATAGTGTCTAAAAAGCTTGGCTTGGCTTTCAAAGTTTACCAAAATGAAAAATAGATGGCGCTGATTGAAATTGAATCGCGCTATCGTTACGTTCAGATTGAAAATATAAGTACATTCGATTTTGTAAAAAAAATTTCGTATAACATTTTGTAATAAACTGCTCTTTCCCTCTGGGGAAAATATCTTTTTTGTGAGACGCTAACTATAAACTTAGAAGAAGCGTCTTATTAATCAATATGAAATTTTCAAAATTCAAATTACTAATTTATAAGTAATATTTTCATCATCATCATCAGCCTATCGCCATCAACTGCTGAACGTAGGCCTCCCTCATCAAGCCAAACCAACCATCCCGGCCTTGGGCTTCTCGCATCCATCCAAAATATTATAATCATCAGTAATATTATAATTGCAAAATTAATTTTCGAGTAAGTTTCGACTTTAAGGCTGCCGTGGCGCAGCGGCTCAAGGGTGTGAGTGACTGTAATGCGACGGCTGTGGGTTCGATCCCCACTCGAGGAACTTACTTAACTTAAACTTCACGCTTTATCCCTAGTCAGAGCCAATACCTCCAGAATTCGGCAGAAAGTGCGGAACGGAGGAGGTGATTCTGCTAACTTAAAGCTGTATCTTAATACTAGGTTCCCACTGCGTCAAACACGAGGAACCCGTGCAAGAAACTCATTGCGACATTTTTTTTTAATAAAAAGAAATACTTCCCAATATAACCTTTTTTACACAATTAACACGAACAGTTCAAGTGATGACATACCTACTAGCAAGTATATAACAAAGCTACCAAAATCCTTCTTTGTAATGCAAATACTCGGTCTTTGACCGAAATGACCATAATGCTACGTTCAATATATTTTTGTTTGGTGTTTGACATTGTGGAACGGTAAAGTTAATTTTTAAATATCTATTTTGTTATTAAGTAAATGAAGAAAATAGTTATATTAATACTTATTAAGAAAACGTATAAAAGTTTAAACTTACAGGGATTTGAACCCGCGTCTCTTTGGCGTTTGGAACAATCCAGACGCAACGGTTTAAATGAGATTCTATTGAGCAAAAAGATATGATTTTTCGCGTATAAATTTCGTTGTCCGTATGTCTGTTTGTCAAGAGCATTTGTCCAATAACTTGAAGTGAATTTAGATTTTTTTTTATATTTTTTAATTTAAATTCCCATCACACACACGAATCAATAATTAAACATAGGTATGTAAAACATAATATGCAGATCTAAACCATATATAGGTGTTCGACAGCCCGCCAGGTGGCACTTGTCATGTCACCTCGCGTTGGCTCCAACGTCGTACGTCTTGTTACTTACAAACGCCAGTCAACGTAATGGATGATCTACAGTCTACATTAGGTTTGTATTAGAAGAATATGTTAATCTTGTCATTCTATTAATAATGTCGATGTCATCGCGGCGGTGGTTATTGGTTCGAAATTCGTTTGAGGCAAAATTTTACGATAACATAGATATAGCTCAGCAGGAGTAGACCCCAATGTGCCTTGTCTTATGGGCCAGGAATTTCAATCTTTCTTTTGTTGTGATTTTTCGGAATTAATAAAACAATAAATACTGTGCGGGGTTCCTCTAGGTTCCCCAGAACTCCCCACAGCGAGGGGACGTCTATATATAAGTTTATAACATTATAATAGGGCATGATGTACGCCAGCAACTATAGACGCGCGACGATCACATCCCGAGCCGAGGTCCAAAAATAATGAGAATGACATCATGTGTACTGACACCACCGCGAGGTGTTAGCGTAGGGCGTTTACATCTAATATCATCTATGTTTATACTAATATTATAAAGCTGGAGAGTCAGTTGGTTTGGTTCAACACAATAATCTCAGAAACTACTTGTACAAATTGAAAAAATATTTTTGCGTCGGAGAGTCTGTTTAACGAGGAAGAAATGCTCACACAATTAACATCACGTAGTTTGCTTTGATATAATCCATTGTTACTGTGATCCAGTTAATTGGACGTACATATATCCCAGTATATAATTCCTACAAATAAAAGAAATAAATAACCCGCTCCAACCTATGCATTGGGTTACAGTCGAAGGACGCCAACACTGCGCACACGCAGACGACAGTAGTAACTCTATGTTTATTTTGACATTGTAGTACGCGTTCGTTATATTATCTTCAGGTTCAAGCTGAATCCCGCATACAACAGGGAATCTAGTGTTAGGACTTCTGGGTCCATTCCCCACTTTCCGCCGAATTCCGGGGGCATTGGGTGTTGAGTGGACTGGGTGTCGCCGCGCTTTGCCTCCATTAG
This sequence comes from Heliconius cydno galanthus, assembly GCA_036379175.1. Taxonomy (NCBI): domain Eukaryota; kingdom Metazoa; phylum Arthropoda; class Insecta; order Lepidoptera; family Nymphalidae; genus Heliconius; species Heliconius cydno. Next base: position 104,399 of record JAKRZM010000134.1, read on the forward strand.
AGCAAAAAAATGGAAATATAAATTTAAATAGATATTTCATCTCTTCGAGTGAAGATCGAACCCATAACCAGTCCATTTTACAGTCACACTTTGTACCCCCTGCGCCACGACTGGCCTCAACATTTAGTTTTCTAAGAATGTTAAAAATAATCAATATAATATTATATTAAGAGAAATTTATGATAACTTGATTCACTTTGGCTCTTGTAGTTCAATTGTATTCTTGTATTCTTGTAGTTCGATTTTTTTAGGTCATATAAACACCCATCAGGCCATCATGCCATCATGGCGTAGCAGCAGTGACAGAGTATCTAATTGTAAAAGGTCGGGTTAATGGTTCGATTACATGACTAAAACTCACTTTCGTTTGTGATCAAGAATTTAATTTATAAATAATTGTTATGCATATCTAAAATAGTCGATTCAACAAAAACATTTTTATTATTTATTTTTTTACTAATTAGCTGTTATTCACTTTTCATATAAAAAATAATATTTATTTTTCTTAATTAATAAAAGTATATGTTATTTATTAATAATAACTATACTAAAAACCATCAAGTATATATGCTACTTACCTTTGTATTAATAGCGGCGGTTGAGTAACGCGAAGCTGCTTCAGAGATTAAAAAATATTAAATTTTCCTTTGAAGGTCTATATGAATTTAGTATAAAAATAAATAAAAAAATAACCTACATTTTTATTAAATATATATATTAATTAAAATATTAAATAAAACAACAATATTTTAATTTAGATTTGCAGAACCAAAACGATCGAAATGATAATATTGAATAATTACTTCCTGCGAGTGGGAATTGAACCTACAACCGAGGCATTTATAGGTAAATAGAGAAAAGAGTGATATATCATTAGGTTACCCTGTACCAAGTTAAAAACTACATAAATATTTGTAATTATAGAAAGACACTTCTTTTTAGTTCAACGTTTAAAACATATCAATAATCTATGCTCACACATAAAAAATTACATATAGGTGTACAATTATCATATAGACCTTCAAAACCCTACCTGCCATTCCTGCCAAGCCAAGCTAGTACTTCCCGTAAATACCTTAACATCCTGTTCGTAGTAAACAGATAGGGGGGACCGTACCCTGACGTGGGGGGGCAGTGGTGTGGGGCGCACTGCCGGGGGCGCCCCGGGTGGGATAGCTCTACCGCGCTCGCGCAACGCGGGGTGCGGCGCCATGCGGATAGGTGGCCGTTCTTGTTTTATCGCTGTGGAGAGGATGTTTTAATTAACAACTGCATAAAATTCAAAAAATTCACTTTAATTTGTATTTATTAATTTATTAATAATTGGCATTCTTTAGCTATAATATATACATAGGTACAATAAAAAAGTGAAATAATGTAAGCACAAACAAATGAACAAGAAGACAGAAAAAGTTATAAGCAACGTGACGTCACAATTTACTTATATCTTTTTATTTTAACATTCTGGTTAGGGTATGGTATAATTCTAACAAAGCATATTCACGCAGGCAGGGGACGCGAAGGGAACCTAGTGACAAAACACTCCATTCCCTACTTATCAATATCTTAAAATAAGAACTTCCGTTAGACAAAGACTGTTCCTAAAATAATTATAAATTAAAAACGAGTTATGTATAGGACGAAAAATAATGCAATTCACATTGCAGAAAAAAAATTGTTGAAAATAAAAGTCGAAATATAGATTACAAAGGTTTATTCCTAAAAAAAAATATTCCGCATAGAGCAGGATAGGCAAAGGGAGCTGAGTGTTAAAACCCCACTTCTTTCCGCAAAGCAAAAGAATGAAAATATAAAAAAATATAAAACCACAACTTGTTTCCATGCTTATGTCCCTACGCCACGACTGGCCTCAACAAAGATTTGGTCATATTATATGTAAATACATTAATAACTTGAAGAAAAATCTCAATGTAATTTTAAAAGATTTATACCTTAAAAATATTAGGTTACCTACTCTGCGTTATAAATAGACCTTAGGTACCTACCACCTAATATGATAAAAATGGCCGTTCTCTATGAAATCCACTCATATCCTAATTAGTGGCGCTGTTAAACTCTGAGTCACGGAATTAAGATACTTCAATATACGTATTGTTTGTGCTTGATGGAAGTTACATCATGAGTTTTGGTATATTAGGCTAGTGGCTAATATACCAAAGGCTAGTATAGGTTAAAGAAATATAATATTATTATAATAATTAGGGAAAATCTTGAGGCCGTCGTGACGCAAACAGATAAGCTGCGACTGTAAATGCGACGGATGTGGGTTCGGTTTCCACTCAAGCGCGGCGTTGAGTTCCGCATTCAACAAGTAATGTCTCAAGAACTCGGAGGAAAATGGGAAACTCCTGTCCTTTCTGTCCTTTAGACACTTTACTCATTCTTCACTTTCTGTCATTTAGAAACACCTATAGTTGAATGAAACTTAACACCGCAGTTACCCCACATGAATTGGAGAATACGAACATATTCATAAACCCATCCCGAGAGCACGATTCAAACCAGCAACAATCCCATCAAGCATCCCAGCCGTGCCAAATAGCCCTACACCCATCACAATTTGACCCAGATCGACTGGCATATTGCCTAATTTGTGTAAACCCAAATCCCACCAAAGCGAAACGTCACTAAGAAACGTTTTATGAATCGTTGTAACACAAATATGTGATGTTTACTAGAATTAGAGGTCACCAAGCAGATGGTTGACCGTTGTAGTCGTACATGGACACGCCAGGCTTGGGTGAGTGTCGACTGGATTGCCTTACGCAATGTTTTTTTTTGGATGAACAATTATGAAAACATAGTAGGTACATGCTATATGCTATAATTTAGTTAAGCAGACTTACGAGAGGCCATAGAGGTACCCTAGAAGGAGAACCTGCACCACCTGGCTCTATAGAATTAGGACCCCAAAATTTATTAGACTCACAACATTCTTTATAGGAACAATATTTGAAAGAAAAAGTATACATTTTCTGTTAAATTCTAAAAACGACAACTTCCCAAAGTAAAAAAATAAGGAAACAAGAAAAAACAAAGAAAAACAAAGGTAAAAAATCCGCACGAGGACTGTTATCTTAGCGGGTCGAAAGCTCTACAGAGCGGCGGCAAAGCAAACTGAACTGATGGACGATACGCTCGTGAACACTTGTATTGCGGAAATTCAATAATGTTGTGTACGTATACCTACCGTTTGTGAGGAAAATTTATTGTACATATACCCCATTCATTTAGGCATGAGACAAAATGTAAACAAATAAAACATAACCTCTCAAACCTTATTGATAACATCCCATTTGTAGGGATACCAATGCTTATAGTAGGATGTTTTAGTTGATTTTAAAAGCTTCCATATATTTAGAACATTTTTTCAGCTTCACGCTGTATCCCGCATGTGGCAGGGTAGGCAAAGGGCGCCTAATCATTCATATACAATTTATAGTTATTTTCATTTGATAAAAAGGCAAAGCCGCTAGTATAAGCTAGTTTTCATGTAAAACTGTATCTCTGGTATGTTACTTTAATCAAAATACTAAATAGCTACAGAATTTTGAAATTTTACTTTAAAAAGTCCGAAATTTAGTTAAATACCAACACCATATTACAACTAACAATAGAGTATCGGTACCAAAATTTCAAAGTAAATTGTTTATGCAAATTCTCCAGTCATCATCCTTTCAACACGACTGACTTAAGTGACATTTCACGTAGAATATTTAGGTGTCATTAGCGGTGTGTGGAAAAAATTACAAGTACTCGCTTTTAGTGTGAATTTTAACAAGATATAAACTTATCCAGTTATTTCTAGTTGTAGATGAGCTTAATTATTTCTGATGAGGTGAAGCGTGGCTTTTCTCTGCTTATGCTGCTCTGCAGGAAAACAGGATCGACTCAGTTACGACTCTACGCATTGTGAAATACAAAGGATACCTTTAGAAATAAGAGGTTAATTTAAAGTAATAGTAATAATTAAAGCATTTATAGATAATATGCTTATAATCTTAATGTCGCCATTTTACATTTGTGAACGAGGTTCTTTAACAGTAACAGGAAAAAAACACAAAAAATATAGAAAAAACAACAAAAAGGAGTATTTCCCATTCCAAGAGAAAGTCCAACAAGTTGCACATATTTTGAGTGGAGTAAACAACCGTGACCCAATGGTGCATCGCCTAACTCTAAAAGTTATAATGGATTCGATTCCCATTCGGGGGAATTATATTTAAATTAACTTCATTTACACTAATATTTTGAAAATTACGCGATATTTGGTGTCTGGATGAATGTCTTAACACTAAAGCTTCAAAGAAATATTATCTCATTATTTTTTTAATATTTTTTATAAAAATGGAGAAATAAACCGCTACCTCTCACACTTTGGCCACTTAACGAAATGACCTTAACAAGTGACAATGGGACGTTAAAACTTTTGTTCTAGTATTACCAAGTATAGAGGCCACTTAAAACGAGTTACGTAGATACATACAAACAAACGTACATACATACATACATACATACATACGCTCCGTTGTGAAAGCTGTACTCGTATTTGCATTTACAACACAATCTATTAGACAATTGACAAACATGATGTCACCGTAACTCATCGTTTGCGCTTGTGCCAGTTGAAATTTAGAAACCACCGGTCAATTTGGTTTTGAAAACGATCATTTTTTTTGTTTAAAAATGTTTTAAAAAAAAATAAATTGTAAAGATATTGTAGTATATTCTTTATCTGTTTCAAATAACAAAAAAACATGAAAATATCTTGTAAAGGAAGATGAGAAGGAGAAGAATCAGAGAAATTGAAGCTTTAGTTAGAGGTTTCAAAGTCAATCTTTTGACAGATATCTCAATTATCATAAAAAATAATTAAAACATTTTTCAGGTCGCAGGAGCGGCGCAGGGGCACAAAGTGTGACTGTAAAACCGACTGGTTGTGGGTTTGATCCCCACTCGAGGAGATTAAATAATTATTTAAATTCATATTTACATTTGTTCGTTCTGGTGTCGAGGCAAAACCCGGCGTTGAGGTCCCCCACTCAACACGCAATTCCCGCGGAAAGTGGGGAACGGAGTATATTAACACTAGGTTCCCTCTGCCTACCCTGCTGTGTGCAGGCACAACAATGGCTTCAAATAAAATGAAGACAATAGTATTTACACTAACATTTATCGCATTGAATTATCTATATTTAAATCAAAATATGTAATGATAATTATATATCTAAAATTAATTAATCTAAGCCTTCGGATGCAGCTGTCAACATAATAGACAACGTTATATCCAGACATGGCAAAGGTATTGCATCTGTCAGCCTACTCAGTACTCAGTGTGATCTATTGATTTGGTTAGTGCTAATAAATTTCTACATCGAATTTGATTTGACCTTTAGGAAATCTGGTTGAAATAATTTATTTATCTTTTAAATTTTAAAATTAATTTGAAATCAACTATAATCTATTCATATAAAAAAAACTTGAACTTCTAGGACTGAGTTTAAAATAACTCCAGTTTTAAAAATATCGCTATTTAAACGCTACTAAAACACAAACTATTTTAAAATTCTTGTCTGTCTGTCTTTCTGTTTGTCAATCTCTGGAATAGCAAAACGTTATTTAAATATGGAAGCGACTATTTATTCCTATAAAAAAAGGACAGATGAACTAAATTATTAAGGGACGTCAATTGTCAGAGTTGCTATTACAATTACGTCATATTGGTAACGTAATATAAACTATACTCTGGACACATGGTATATTCCCAGAGATAAAAAAAAATAAAGTTTTTAAGCCCAACACTTGTGGTTAAAATACACAAAAAACACGTGTTTAAAAAATATTGAAATGAGGTCATACAGGAACTTTACGATAACACTGTACGAATAATGAAGCTATTTTATATTACAAAAATTAAACTCCAGGCTTCCAGGAATATGAATAAAAAAACAGGCCAAGTGTGAGTCGAACGCGTCCGCCCCGAGGGATCTGTACTAATTTTAAAATTATGACCACGTTGACTTAGAAGTTTATTTTTTTTCTGTGCCACAACTGAAAATCTGGGAATAAATATTTTACAAAATTGAACTGGATACCTCCACGAGTTCTTGAGATTGACAGATGGACAACAAAGTGATAATATAAGATTTCCGTGTTTTCTTGAGGTTATGAGATCTCAAAACATTCCATTCCATTTTCCTGCTCTACATTAAATTTTTACGGAATTTCTGTACTTTTGTAATCTTATGAGCACAAAAGATTTTGAATGTAAATAACTAATTGAGAATCTGTAAGAGATTGTTAATTATTTTATAGCATTTGTGCCTTATCAGATTAACTGAAACACAAATATATTTTTGTGCTCTGTAATACATAGACTCTATTATAGACTCACGCTTCATACTGTATCCCGCACATAGCAGGCAGAGGGAGCCTAGGAACCTAGTGTTAATACACTCTTTTCTCATTAAGACACTTCCATTCCCTACTTTTCGTCTACCCTTCTAAGCCAGTCGCTACATAACGGTAGATATTTAAAAATATTTTTATATACCTATTTCATTTTCAATACAATCCGTCACATATTTAATTTACTGTCGTGTTAATTGCTAATAAAAATTTTAACAGCCAACCGATTATCTATAAAAGGCTAAACTTTATATGCAAAACTAGGTAAAATAAATTTGTATTAGTTAATTCGTATAATGCAGTTGCCCTTGAACTAAATATGTTGGGAGTATCTAGAACATGTGTTATTCAATACGGTCAGTGTATACACACTTATCTCGTATATCAGCAGTTCTTAGTCACTAAGACAGAGAAGGAATTAAAAAATGTATTAAAAATTATTTAATGAATAGAGGAAAAAAGCTTTTTTCAGAAGAATACACTAGACGAGTGTTATGTTTACTAGTGAGCCATCAGTTATCCGTCAACCATCTTTCACTTATTAGACCATATGATGTATATTGTATTGTCATCAAATCTACATATAAAACTAAGAATTGTTAATTTTTCAGATATCAGAATTCAGTACATCGTTACTGGTTATTTATAGCTCGACCTTATAAAAGCGTATTAAAACTATAAATTATTTGAAACCAAAAAACTGTGACACTAATACAGACTATTATTATAAATGTACCATATCTCAAAAAATACTGAACCGATTTTGATAACACGTGAACTGATCCTGATTTGGAGTATAGCTGATAAATTAAAAAGAATCATCCTGGTTTAATTTTTGGTTTCTGTTTCCATCGCTATTAGTTTCTGAGAAATAAACATTAAATGTGCATGACATACGCTTATGAAACTTAGCACATATTTGACTTTAATAATTATCTACTGATTTTCATAGACGTAGCGCGGTAAATGGAGGACAACATTGCATATTGTTTAATTTGAATAGGAAACAACCTTTTTATAAAAACAATATTTTTTTCTAATATTTGGGATTCGTCCCAGACTAGTTGAGTCAAACACATATTATAAAATAAAAAAATTAAATTAAATCAACTTCACGCTGTATCCCACACACAGCAGGATAGGCAGAGGGAACCTAGTGTTAAGAAGTGTTAGTGGGAATGGAGTGCTATTCCCCACTTTCTATCGAATTCTGAAGGCATTGCCTATTGAGTGGCCGAACTCAACGCCGGGCTAGGCTCCGTTACCAGCACGAAGAAATATATTGAATGATATGTTCTAATCTAAAGTATATTTTTCATCACAAATTTTCATTGTACACATTATATTAGTAACTAAAATTAGTATCGACGCGACGTTTCGCTACGCACATGATTGACAGAGTACAAGGACGACGGCTCGATAATTAATTAGACTGCATTTAGAAAAATAACGTTTGAAACTCTTTAAAATAAAAATAACAAAATAACTTTTATTTTTAATTTTAGAACAATTACTATATAATTATGAACTAGACTTTTTACGTAACGGGACTCGAACCCACTCCTCTTCAAGCCCATCCAAGGTTTATAATGATTATCTGAAGTATATTTTAAATACTGTTAAAATTTTTGATAAATGTTTGTTTTATCAATTAATATAATGTTAAAAATATGTTATTTTAAAGCTTAAAACTATAATATGTATTATTTATCAGTAATTGTTAGTTGCATTTCAAGCCAAATAATATATTTCATTAATTAGTTATTAGTATCACTTGTTAATTCAAAAATCCAGGCTTAAACATAAAAATAACTAACTATCTTGTAAATTCCATGAATTGATGGCAAAATGGTTGCCAACGCTGTAGACTGGTACACCAAAATGTCGTCTTAAGCAAGAACTGTTACTATTTTTCATATTTTCAACAATCATTTTAGTAGTTTTTCCCACATTTTCATTTCGTTTCACAAAAGTCGCTATATCCACTCCGCATGTATCGTTCACTGCTTTACGACATTCTATGGCTGAATGGGAAGAGAACTTGCCGTCTCCAAGTGCTGAATGGCAAACTTCATTAACCAATTCTAGTACAGCAACATCAGTTTCGAATATAACTTCACAGCACCCTAGAGTAGGACTTTGTTAATATGCACATATAGAATTATTTATGTATAAGGCTATTTAAATTAATTTAACCATATTAAAGTTTCTGAAAAAAAATCTAATTTAAATATTGAAGTGATCAAATTCTTTGTATTACATATTTTTAGAGAAAAGACATAAAATAGATAATTGTTAATAAAAACATTTTGCCAAACAAAATACATAATTTTTTCACAAAAAATAATTGTTGTTATTATGAATATCTGTCTGTATGTTGCCTAAGCTGCATAAAGACAATTGCATTGAGACAATTTTTTTATGTAGTATACATATAAATAAAATATATTCATACAAAAATATTTTTTAAGCAGAATAAACCTAAGTAATAGAAAGTTATTCATATTTTAAATAATTAAGATTGTATCAAAATATTATTAACATTAAAAAAAAGGAAAATACATATTAATGGAATGTCAAACAATATTCAAATACAATAATTTGATTAGACTAATAACAAGAAATTGATAAAAACTTTTTTACATAGAACTGATAACATTTTAACAAATGGTTCAATTATAACATTATTTTTATGACTACTTTTTTATCAATATATATATTAATTATTATTCAGAGAACCTACTACTTTTATATAATAAAAAAAAATATAGCAGTTTATTAGACAACTGGCATGACAATAGAAAGTATAGTTTACAATTTAAAAACAACTGTCACCTACAAATACATAATATTGTTTTATATTATTATTTTAAAATAATATATCTATGAACATTAAAAAAATATATCTACGCAATTAATAAAGATGAGTAATATGCACATTGCATTTATATATTTCCCTTATATAAGTAAGAACGACCGCATTCCGATCAGATCTTTAGTAAACATTAATGCTCAGAGTCAACAACTGGACCAAGTCATATTTGCATAGCAATATCTCGTTCTTGAGAACAGCAAACATCGCTCACCTATGAAGCTACGGAAACCTTCGTTTAATTTCACACATAATTATAGCCAAATGACAAAAATGCGTTAATTCGACGATATTTATAATTAGATTTGGTCAGTCCAGCGATATTGACATTGAGCTAAAGTTAAAAATACCGCTTTACCTGCCTCCCGGTCGTACTTGTTCGGCTTGAGCTGGTCGGCGGTGTGGCCCAGGATGAGTGGCGAAAGGATCCTGGGCCACAGCACGGCGAAACATCCCACAACAATCACTAATACGAACATCGTCTTGCGCGGCCCTAGCACCTCGTCGTTCGCCATTCTGTCGTTTCGTTTTTTTTATTAAATAAGAATAAAGGAAAAACACGCGATCGCACTCTACGGGAACATGGTCGTGTGTGTTATAAATAAAGATTTTCGCTTTTCCTACGTAGCGGAGATGTGGGCCTGCGCACTGTCGGTGTCCGGCGGTGACAGCTGTCAGACGGTCGCGGGCACGTTCGGATACGTTGATGATCCCGCGGGAGATCGCATCCTCAAGTTCTTCGTCTTCTTCTTTTCTTCTCACGTCGAACGCCGGCGGATTGAGCTGGCTCGATGTGACACAGCCGTATATTATATCAATCAGCTATGCCGACATCTTGCCTTCCCAGCCACCGGCTTTACTTGTAAATTAAACTTGAAATATCCTATATAGCAATGTCGACGGAGGCAGCGCAGCGGCGCTCGCGGGCACGGCTCGGTACAATATGCCTGGGCGCGAAGGCGGCGCCGGCTATTAACTCTTCCCCACCGCGACGTGGTCTGCACGCGCTGAGATGAATAACAATTAGGCATTCTTAGGTATTTATCATTAGATGGACTAGTAAGGTACCTTTACGGGAGTACCTTTGATGTAGTTTTCCATTGAGTTCCTTAACACTTGTAAGTACGGTCGGTCTCACGGTATTTGACGGTGTACTATTTTAAAACATATTTTTACGCATGTTCATTTGAAATGGGTATATTATATGCTACACCTAGTTAAATGAATAGAACAAATATTTTTTTATATACACAATTATACTTACCACGAGGAAGTTTACTCGTTTTCTTATATTGTGATGAATGTATATACCTACCTAATATAAATATCGATAAAATTTTAGCAATAGATTACGAATTAATTGTTAATTAATGATTTTTATTAATATTTATTTAATCAAGACAATGCTTATTTAGGTATTAAAACTAGATATTAAATTGAATTTGTCATAAGACTTCCTAACTTAAAACATATCAACTTAAATTACAATAGTAGTTGAATATGTACTTATACAACATAAAATAATATTATCAAATCTTCCCAGACAATCTACAAGACTACCACAAAAATCATAATAAAAAATCCATAAATCTACCCAAAAAAACGGGACACGAAAATAAAAAAAAAATATTTGAACAGTTGTAAGTAAAGTTAAACGTAAGTTTTTTAGTTCGACATATCCATTCAGCTCACATACATCCCCTCCAAGCGAACAATGGTTGGTCCTCCTTTGGACGCAGGAAACGGCGCACGCGCATCCACTACAAAACACCTAGCACCGCCTTATTAAAATAAGAAGCCCAAAGCCTGTCATCGTACCCTGGAAGTGCAGGAGACGGTTGCCTTAAAAGTATACATATCCTCCATCCTGGTCGATTTCCGTTCGCCTCGCTTTGGTTCAGGAAACACGTGATTCACATTTAAGTATTAAATTTAATTTTAAGACGCCATTGGTATATTTATTGTTTGATAAACTTAGGTTAATTGTGTTTCAGATCACGTAGAAGTACGGCTGTGGGATAGGAACAAAAATATCCCTTCTCCAAATGACACCTGTCACGTCCGTGTTTTTGAGCAACCTCTGCCTCGACATCGTTTAATAGATATCTTTTTTTATTAGTCTGATGAGAATTTTGTAGGTTTAAAGGGTGTTTTGGTTTTATCTATTTCATTTACTTCTTAAGTATTGTGGAATAAAATCTCTAATTGAGGCCAGTCGCGGTGCAGGGGCACAGAGTATAACTGTAAAACTGACTGGGAGTCGAACCCACAACTGTCGCGCTAACAGTAGTACGCTTGTGCCCATGCATCAAGATAGCGATAGCATCGAATGATGACATGGGCTGGGTATTTTATCAGGTTTATCTACTTAGGCCAAATTATTAGTGTGCCCATCTATCGACCTGTTACTTATCTATATATATAAAAGGACTTGTCCTCACTGACTGAGGTAAGACGCACGCACAGCCGTAACCGCTGTGCGTAGAAACGAGAAATTTGGACAAAAGTTTACTTTCGTAATCTGGACATCCACTAAGAAGGGATTTTGAAAAATTTTAACCCTAAAGGGGTGAAATAGCGGTTCAAAGTTTGTATGGAAAAAAAATTAAATCGGCACCGATTTTTATAAAATTTGAAATTTAGATTTTTAAAAGTATTTAATTGAACACGTGTTTCATCGTTTTCTAGAATTCTCCCCCTAAGGGTGCAAATAAGGGGTTGAAAGTTTGTATAGGTTTTTTTTAAATCGTCACCAATTTTTATAAAATTTGAAATTCAGACTCTTAAACGTATATAATTAAACACATGTTTCATGGTTTTCTAGAATTCACCCCCTAAGGGTGCAAATAAGGGGTTGAAAGTTTGTATAGAAAAATCTTTAAAACGCCACCGATTATTATAAAAAAATAAATTTAGACTCTTAAAAATATTAATTTGAACATGTGTTTCATGGTTTTCTAGAATTCACCCCCTCAGGGTGCAAATAAGGGGTTGAAAGTTTGTATGGAAAAATCATTAAATCGCCACCGATTTTTATAAAATTTGAAATTTAGACTCTTAAAAATATTACACTGAACACATGTTTCATGGTTTATTAGAATTCACCCCTAAATACGCAAGCGAAGCTGCGCGCGTCCGCTAGTCTATATATATAAAAGGACTTGTCCTCACTGACTGAGGTAAGGCGCACGCACAGCCGTAACCGCTGTGCGTAGAAACGTGGAATTTGAACAGATGTTTACTTTCATAATCTGGACATCCACTAAGAAGGGATTTTGTAAAATTTTAACCCTAAAGGGGTGAGATAGGGGTTGAAAGTTTGTATGGAAAAAAAATTAAATCAGCACCGATTCTTATAAAACTTGAAATTTAGATTTTTAAAAGTATTTAATTGAACCCCTAAGGGTGCAAATAAGGGGTTGAAAGTTTGTATGGAAAAATCTTCAAAAGGCCACCGATTTTTATAAAATTTGAAATTTAGACTCTTAAAAATATTTCATTGAACACATATTTCATGGTTTATTGGAATTCACCCGCGCGCGTCCGCTAGTAAAATAATAAAATTCAACAACAAAAGAGATCCCAGTCGGGGCCAAGGGTACAAGAGTGTGCCAAGTTGTGGATTCTATTCCCACTGGAGGAAATTAAATATTTAATATTTTCATTTCTTCCCTCTAGCGTCAAGGCAAAGCGCGGCGTTGAGTTGCGCCTCAAAACAGAATAATATTTCTGGAACAGGTTTTTACAAAATATATTTAATTACTTATTTTTTACTTTTTACTGATATTGAAACGTGTAGAGTAGTAGGATCATGTTGCCCATTAACATTCTATAGTAAGCTCCTCGTCCTAAGTACCTATCTCTAAATTAATTTAATAACATATGTTCTCAGTAGTAGGTATGTAGGTATAAATATCTTCTTCGAAATTACTTTTTTATGTCACAGTTTCTTTGATATGTTTAATAGGTTTTTTAGAACACGAAATTGAACTTGGGAACCTTATTAACTTCCATTCCCCACTTTCTTTTCTGGAGGCATTCCGTTCTGGAATGACGAAACTCAAACATTATATTATTACCTTTCTCGATAAATGGACTATCCAACAGAAAAATATTTAGTTCCTGAGATTAGCGTGTTAAATCAAATAAACTCTTTATCTTTAATATTAAGTGTACCTAGATTATATTACAGTTACAAAGCTATCGTCACCTATCCATATATTTATGTAAGCGATGGCAACTTCCACAGCGGAAGTCGTAGGTTCGATGCATACAAATAGGTTCATAAGCTTTATGACGGCGACAAAAATAACGCTGTGGCACGTAGATAAAATATTAATTTATTATTAAGGCAACGAAAATGATTTTTTTTTATTTTTTAGTTTGGAGTTAAGTTTCTTAAGATTTTTTTATATCAATTCTTTTTATGTCACTAAAATAACTAAAAACAATAAATGATGATTAAACAAATCTAGAAAAGTATATTTAGCATTTTGAGTGGTGGAATACAACCGGGAGGTTAAGGTCGGAGAAGGTCTTACGAAACTAGATCATTCAAAATAGTTTATATACCTACCTAACATAATCCTGAAAAGATTGAAAAGAGACCGCACACAGCAGGGTAGGCACAGGGAAGACACTCCATTCTCTACTTTCCGCCTAGTTCTGGAGGCATTGCGTGTTGAGTGGCAGAACTCAACGCCTGGGTTTGCCTCGACACCAAAGCGAAGAAATAAAAATATACATTTAAATAAATATTTCCTTTCCTCCCCCGCCAGTCACACAAACAATAACAACATATAATATCTTTTTTTTCGACCAGCTGGTCAGATTAACATTGATAATAATTAAATAGAGCAACTGAGTCGTTTTTCGACATTCCGCGCGTTTCATTGCATTCGGACTTACCTCTAAGCTATTGTAATTGAACAAACCTACTTTGGTCTTAAAGAATTTTAAGCTATTTCATAATTCAAACTTATGTTGATTATAGTTTATTTTATTCTTTGAATATTTTGAACTTCTAATAGAAAATATTTTTTGTAACGAAGGAAACTTGATAAATTTCAGTTAATATGTTTTTAACAGATAGGATGATGCGGTCAGTCGCCAGAATTCGACGAAAAGTGTAGTAGGGAAGTGTCTTGAACGGAACGGCGTGCCTTAACACTAGGTTCCCAGGTTCCGTCTGCCTGCCCTGTTATGTGCGTCGATATAACGTGAGGTTAATAAAATAAATAAATAAAAAGGCTACTAGGCTTGAACTTGGTAAAATTATTACTATGTATTAATTTAAAATATTATCTAAATAAATAACTTTAATCTGGGCTCACATTACCAAATACATATTCAATAAGCTCCTATTGTAATTTATTAATAATTTGTTAAGTACATAGATAATTTAAATAAACACAAAGGGCGTAAGAAACAGCTGTTTTATCTCGTGTAGGGTCACCATGTACAATTTAATATGTCAAAAAATTATATATATTTTTAGCTTTATACTTTATCCCGCATATAGCAGCATAGGCACAAGGAACCTAGTGTTGAAATTCCGTTCCCCACTTTCCGCCGAATTTTCATGTTGAGTGACGTAACTCATAGAACGAATTTCAATTTTCCAAAATAATAACTCTGTCGTTTGTAGCAATTTCAATAAAATTATACATTTTTTTTTAAAACTACATAGCTTCACGCTTTATCCCTAACGGCGTAGTCAGAGGAACGGAGCGCCAAACTTCTTTGAAACCTCCTTAGTGATTCAAGCCTAATTGGAATAACATTTATAAAAAAAGCCTTAATTACAGAATTTTTTTTATTGGCTTATGATCGAATTTATAATTTTAAAAAAACAACAATTCCCAAAATACACCTGCCTCCACCATGGCAACCCTACAGTGTGGGAGTAACCGCGATACATGAATGGGCGTCGAGTGATGCAACGCGTGACTCATCCCGCTGATCGTGTAATTACGCCCTCTCCTCCTCTTTCTTACACACGACCGTCACTCGGGCCATTCGAGATATCGAATAATGCATTGTTTTTACATTTATTACATCCAGTTTAAGGCCAGGCGTGATACAGGCGCTCAAAGTGTGACTGTAAACGCAACTGGTCGTGGTTCGAGCCCCACTCGAGAAAATGAAATATTTATTTAAAAAAATATATTTTCATTTCTTCGCTCTGGCGTCGCGTTGAAGCGCAGCGTTGAGGTACGCCACTCAACACACAATGCTTCCTGAATTCGGCGAAAAGTGGGGAACGGAGTTTTTTATCACTAGGCTCTCTCTGTCTACTCTGCTGTGTGCAGGATACGGCATTTATTTGATTTTATTTACAATTTGATCAATTTACATTTAAACGGTATTTAGTAAGTGGTTGTTGTAATTCCACAGCGTGATTTTATACTTTAAGATCTGTTTTTGTAAACCGCTCTCAAATCTGAGATCCATCTTAAGATGTCGTTTCCATTCATTAAATACATATATACGAATGAAATCGGCATCTTAAGATCGATCTCAGACTTGAGAGCTATTTATAAGTAAGTACATATAAATAGCATAAGTAAAAAAAAATAGAATAAAGAAATACTAAACAACTATGTCTAACCAAAACCGGGGCAAAATTATTAGTAAATAATATATATTCTTTTGACATTAAATTGAACTTATAATAAATGTATGAAGAGTTTGACTCTTGATGTTCTTAAGTTCAATTGTTTATACCACTATCACGTTAAAGAAATTCTTAATTTCGTGCACCCTCACACATCTCCCACACTTTAACAGAGAGTAATGTGAGTCACGAATCATAAGACATACTCGTACTTCTCTATAAGTGTATTCTATACGTACATTGTAATAAAACTCGGCCATAGTACTCTATACTATACAATTCTACAATAAATAAAGGCTTATGTAAAATACAATATTTCCAAAATGAGAATTGGACAACATTGGCAACGACTGTCACGTAAAAATGCAAATAAGTAACGTTAGCTTGACGTCCCATAAACACAAGTTCAACGTTAACTTGATAATGTTATATAATTATTACTTTTTTAGCGTCATCCCGCATGTAGTAGGGTACCCCAGACTGGCAGAGGGAGCCTGAGAACCTACGGCTAAGAAACTCCGTGCCCATTAAAACACTTCCGTTTATCATTTGCCGCCGAATTCTGGAGACATTGCGTGTTGAGTGACAGAACTCGATGCTGCACTTTGCCTTGTTAATTCGAATCGAACCCACAGTTATCGCGTTTACACGTGCGCTACGACCTCCTGCCTCTATATAACTAATTAATGTAATACATATATATATATATATATATATTGAAATAAATATAATACCTATCTAGGTAGGTATATCTATAAATAATATTTTCAACAGTAACCAGCAAATTCAAATTATATTTTTCTTTTAAAAAAATAGTTTTGAATGTCTAACTTTCGCAACTTTTGCCAAGTGCCAACTTAAATCGAAAGCAATATTATAAACCCATAAGCCCCATTCTGTACAGCATTGAAAACATTTAACGGACTACTAGGCTTGGTCTTTAATAGAATAGAACTTTCCAATACCTTATATTAGCCAATTATAATTTCATACAAGTAATTTTAGGTAACCGAGGGTACCTATAGCATTAATGATATTCCATATCGCCAAATTATCACAAGTAGTACGTCGCGTGCGCATATCTCCGCGTGCGACGGTGGGGTTGCTACGTGGCTAGAATATTGCTTGTATTATTTCAAAATGGAAGATGTATTATACATGTATACTATTTGCCTTTTTTTTGCCCTAAAATTTATTACACGCAAACATGTATTAGGATTTAGGAGTTTAATTAATCTAAATGCAGGACGTTTTGCTCTCGTAGCTTTGATATGTTAATTTTTTTAAATTCATGACTGAACAAAACTAAATATTTTACACTGTTTTATGCAACAGCATCTTCATTTTTTAGCTTCAACTATATTCCGGGCATAGTATTTAAATATTAAGTAATTCATTCCCCCGGGCGGAAATCGGATTCACATATATTTGAAATTTATAAAATAACCTCGAGATGTGATTTTGTGACTTAAATTATGTTTTTAAATTATTTAATGATTATAAATATGAGATATTCCAGATAAAATAAATATTTCACTCTCATATTATTTTTTGTAGATAATTGAAAAAAGAGGCATTTCTTAAAATTAAATACCTTAAAACTTACTAGATATACGCTTTATCAGTGTATTTTTAGTGAATTTGAAACACCATTGTAAAGACATACCGTGTTTTCGTGATTCTTTACTTAGCGTAATCTGTGACATATCGCAATGGGCCGCCATTTTTATTTTTGACGTATTCCCGCTAAAATCGTTGACCTTGACGCCAGCCACAGTAGCAAGACCAAGACATGTTACAAATTATGTATAAGTAAATATTCAGTTACATTTTTTTATTAAACGTCTGTGAAGTTATGTTATTTTAAAATTATATTTAATGTCCTTCTTTATTTGAGGACATCGTGGCGCTCTGGAAGAATGTGTGACTGTAAGCCTTATGATTGTGGTTTTCGCGGGGAATAAATAAAAATAAATATTTAAAATAAACATTAAATTATAACTAAAAAATATATCATTTGTCATTATAATGTCTTAAACTGCTTGAGGCCTGCCGCCTGCCGCC
>JAKRZM010000134.1:124713-181278 GCA_036379175.1 Heliconius cydno galanthus
GGTGAATTCTAATAAACCACGAAACATGTGTTCAATGAAATATTTTTAAGGGTCTAAATTTCAAATTTTATAAAAATCGGTGGCGATTTAAAGATTTTTCCATACAAACTTTCAACCCCATATTTGCACCCTGAGGGGGTGAATTCTAGAAAACCATGAAACACATTATTTCGCCCCTTTGGAGTTAAAATTTTTCAAAATCCCTTCTTAGTGGATGTCCAGATTACGAAAGTAAACATCTGTCCAAATTTCACGTTTTTACCATCAGTGGTTACGGCTGTGCGTGCATCTTACCTCAGTCAGTGAGGACAAGTCCTTTTATGTATTTACTAATATTAGGTAACAAAAATAATTATAACTTATTTATTGAAATTAAATATATTTAGACATTTTTATTCTAGAGACCGTTTAATAGTACATTAAAATCTTTTTTTATTTATAACAATATTTGTTGTTGTTGTTGTTCTTTAATTATGGCGATCCGTATAACAATATTTACTGGCAACAATGAAATTAAAAAATGTCAAGTGTCAATGTCATTCAAATTGAAACACTAAATGTCAAACAAGAAATGCAATTCCTGTTTCCTTGTTATTATAAACAAGTAAATGTGTTCTGTGATTATAAAACAATACATTATTAAAGAGATAACAAAAAGTTGTTAAGTTTATATACTAACAGAAAAATGCAGGATTTTACAAGTATTTTGAATATCATATTTATAATTAGTGGTGGCGTATTGACGTTCGTGATTCTATTTATTTTTGCCAAGCGACAAATTACCAGATTCGCTCTTCGCTCTCGAAGAGGTCCTCACGTTCCTATTGGGACAGATGCTAAAAAGGTAAATAAAAAATTAAATGGAGACTATCGTGGCGCAGCGGCATAAAACGCGACGGTCGTGTGTTCGATTTCCACTCGAGTGAAAGAGATATTTTCGTTTCCTTGCTTTAGTAACAAACACCAAAACATATAACAATTTTTGAAAATTGAAGGAAATCTACTTTTTAATATAATTTTTTTAATATAACAGTGTCTTAAAAAAGAAATAGAGAGACGCATAGAAGCCGTGCCCAGGATAGTCCATGAGCCACGACTACTGTGTGCTGAACCATCACATTACATACTGGAACCACAGCAACCTTACCATTATAGGTTTAGAGCTGTTGATGATGTTAAAACTTTGGGTGAGATATGATTATTTTTTACTGTATACTTTTTGCTACAAATAGTTACTCTACAAATATATCATAAATATTGAAATCAATGTCTTCCCGTGGACGGTGAGGCTATGAGCATTGAGCTCCTCCGCTCAACATTCAATGCCGTAATACAGAAAGAACTGGTCTAACTTTTTTTTAATATTTGTTTGCATCCATTGTAGAAGATGAAATATCCCGGCAAGATCCAAATCTCAAGCGTCATCCAAAGGAATCGCTCCGAGCGTTCCTCCTATCCTCCCTAGCTGCACCCCTCGACGGCAGAGGTCAAAAGTTAGTGCATCAGTTCTGCGATGCATATGAATCAGCAAGACACCACCCCGCTGAGTTTAGTGAAGATGAGTATAGGGCGTATAGCAGGTTGCTATTGAAGCTTTTGGATGCGTGAGTCTTTTTTAATTTTTTTTTTAGTTTCACGCTATATCCCCCGCTTAGCAGGGTTAGCAAAGGAAACCTAGTGTTAGGACCTCCGTTAACCACTTTCCGACGTATTGTTGTGACATTGCGTGTTGAGTGGCGAAAATCCAACGACACACTTTACCCCAAGGGAGTATCGAACCCACAAACGTCGCGTTTATAGTTACACCCTTGACACACAGTTCCAAGACGGCCTCCAATTTATTATTAATGAACTTAATATAATTTTCTCTATATAATATTCAATTTATTGTTCCAGAGCTCGCCTCTTAAAGTCCGTGTCCTGTATAAGCGGTCGCAGTCCTCAGCGCCGGCCTCGTCTCCTGGACGCGGCGAGACTCCGCACGGCGCACAGACCCGCGCACTATACGGCTTTGGAGGTATTTAATTATATATGTGGAAATGTTAATGTGTGTACGAAGGGAAGGCTAGCTTTGCGCTATATACCGCACATAGTAAGAGCAACCTTTAAACCTAGTGTAAACTGTAAAGACACTTCATACACAAATATTTCATTATCTCGAGTGAGATTCAAATTCATAACCATTTGACGACGACTTCATATTTACGTCCTGTCGCGTTAGTCGTACTCTTGTGTCACAGCGCTACGACGTTTTTAAACTATTTAATTATACTTTTTATAGTAATTAAAAATATATATTTCTGTTTATAGTAATAATTTCATTTTTCTAGAACATGCCAGTAGAAGCTAAAATAGAGGAGGATGTGATCAGAGTACCAATAAAAAGCCCAGTTGAAATGAAAGGGCCAGATGAAACCGCTCTCTGAGATAGGAGGGCGCGTGATGCGCAAACTCTCTAGGTTAAGCACCTTTTGTAATGGACGTGGGTGGATGGGTGACCGTTTTTGGTGTTGTAAAAGTGATGTTATTATTATATGTATATTTTTAAATATAGTGTTATAGTGGAACTTAATTGAGTGCTCATTCTTCTATGGAAGAAGAGAAAAGAGATTTAGTGAAATGTGGAATTAGGTATGTAATTTAATCGATGCACCTATAGTTTCAGATATAAGTGGATGGGTAACCACTTTTGTGATTATTAAGTATATTATAAATCGCTCTCAACTTTGCGATCGATATTGAGATACCATTTTCATTCATAAATTATGATCTATGAATGAAAAGGCATTGATCAATTGATCTCAGAATTGAGGTGGCCCTTATTTATAATTAGGGCTTAAGAGAAGTGTATATTTAACTTAATGCATGCCTAGCTGTGTATGTGGGTAGATGGGTGACCACTTTTGTGTACTATAGTGAAATTAGAATGATAATTATTTAATGAAGTCAAATTGTAGAGGAATTTAGCATAGCGGTGGTAAATGGATTTGTTTGGATAGGTGTCCATTTTTATCTTGTTATTTAATATGTGTAGTGATTATACTGTTAGGGATAATGTTGTAATGTTATTAATAGTTAGCTATATTATATTTCGATGTAATTGGATTAGTGACTGTTTTTGTAATTGTAATTATTATTTTTTAGTTTCATGCTGTATCCCCCACATAGCAGGGTAAAGATTGTGGGAACCTGGGAACCTAGCCTTAGAACACTCCATTCTAATTTGCCAGATTCTGGAGGCATTGTGACTTGAGTGGCTTGTCTCAACGCGCACTTTGGCCCGTTACCAGAGCAAGAAAAATGAAAATACTAAATATTGCATTTCTTCAAGTGGGCATAGGATCCACAATCTATGGTGTTTACAGTGGCATGATAGTGATGCTGCGCCATGACTTTCCTTTTATGTAGTTGTAGTTAAATGAATCAAAATTAGCAGCTTAATTTATTATTGTATTACAAAATTAGAAAATTTGTATACTTATATTATACTATATTATAAATAGTAATATTTAAAATTAGATAATACTAAAAATATTTAAATTCTTAAAGTTTATCTTTTAGGATCATTTATTTTTTTTTAATTTCCAAATTTGTATATAATGTGTAATATTTTTTTGGGATAAAATGATTATTAATCTTAATAATTTTATATCTATTTGTATATTGTGGTTATCTTTAATCTGTACAAAGAATTCATAAGAATAGTTTTGAGAAAGTATAAAAGTTTATTATTTTTGAACTAATGTCAAATATATATTGACTATTTCTAATAAAATGTTTTCAGTAAAAACATTATATTATTAATATTTTGAAGTTGTGAAGACACTCTGGTGACGACACTCGGGTGGAAAATGAACCCACAACAATCACACTTTTTTCTCGCTACCCAGCTATTTTTATATAGTGCATTTATAACTTATTACAATTTCTTATATGTAAAATGAAAAAAATATATATTTAATGTATAAATAACTATATGTCTTGAATGAAATTAAACAACTGCTTTAGTCTCAGAGATTTTTTTTATTGATTGTCTGCCTTATATATTTGTTAATTAATTTAAGACATAAAAACAATGAAAAAATAAAATCAGACAGTAATACAAAGTAGTTACTATAAATTACATATTTGTTTTAACCTTATAAAGCGAACATTGTCCATATTTCCATTTTTACATTCCACAACTGGCCTCATTGTCAATATTCTTCCTTATATTTAGAAAAAATGTGAAATTATAACAAATTTTATAATTAAATTATATTGCAATAATAGTTTAATACACATTTCTGAGAATATACATAGTTTCATACAAAAAAGTTTACTACTATACAATAAATAATGATTATGATTATGGCAACATTGAATATCAAATTATTACTAATCCTCCATTGAGATGGCAACATTCTCAAAATTGCTTTCACTGAAAAAAAATATTATTTTAATAAATTATTATTTCAAGCATTAAATGTAAGAATAAACAATAAGCAAATATAATTATTACGTGAATCAAAACTTTAGTCAATTGATTAATAAATAATTATTATTTGAGAAAAAAACAAACCATTTGTTTACACCTCCTCTATACCTCTCCTGAATGCGGCATAAATAAATTTTAATCATTGACAATTTACAATGTTTTTTAGTTTTTAATTTAGAAAAATATATTATGACATAATTTGTTTTTTACTGTTATATAATTTATAATAAATTGTAAGTGCTTAAACGCCACCAAGGCCAAGTTGTGTACACGCGATAGTTGTGGGTTTGGCTCCCACTGAAGAAAAGTATTATATTGAAATTGTTTATTTCCTTAAACTGCAGCGTTAGGTTCCGACAAATGTTCAACTTAATGTTCTAGAAAATATGGAGAAAGGAATTAACACTAGGTTCATTCTGTATATGGCTTTTTTCTCCGTAATATTTCAAACCCTAGTGTCTAAACCCTCCATTCTTCGCTTTTCATCATATTTTCGAAATCATAGCCGAACTCGACCGCCGCGCTTTGTCTACCAGAGAGATATAAAATTAATTCTAAATATACTTACATCCTGGTCCATATTTTTTGTTTAACAAATGGTTCTGTATGTCTCAGTGCGAGTAGCGCTCGTTGACAACAACGTACCGTGTTCGGTTCCCGGATGAGGTCACGGGTGTGTATGAACCATTCTAGTAACTGGAAGACAGTAAAAAGATGTTTAGGAAATATTAGTTTTTTTGTCATTATATGTTTAATATTAAAACGATCCATTCCCCACAAGCTGCTCTATTAAATTTAAATTTTCTAGTCTTTGCGTTTTATGAAGCGAAACTCCTCACTTCCCGTGGCACAGCATGTGACTGTAAATGCGACGGTTGTGAATTAGATTTCCACTCGGCGAAAAGGAAGTATTTATTTTCATTTTCTCGCTCTGCTAACAAAGCAAAAGACTGAGTTACGTCACTCAACATGCAATATCTCGGATATTGGTCGTAAAGTAGACAAGAAAACGTATTAATACTAGGTTCCCTGTCTGCCCTGCTGATGTGGGATAAAACTGTGAAACTAAAAACAATACCTGCGATACGCAGCCCTTCCATTGTCCGGCGACACTAAGAACAGCTGGCGGTAGTGCAGAGACGCGGAGAGTACGGTCACTAACTAAATTATGGAGTGCAGGCTCGAAGGACCAGTGACCGCTGAAAATTATTATTGACAGGAAAAACACGTCGCAGAGGTAGAGTTTCGTTGATTCGTTTTCTGTTCTGGAAATAATGAGTAATACATTATA
The DNA here is from genome assembly GCA_036379175.1 of Heliconius cydno galanthus. Lineage (NCBI taxonomy): Eukaryota > Metazoa > Arthropoda > Insecta > Lepidoptera > Nymphalidae > Heliconius > Heliconius cydno. The sequence continues at coordinate 130,482 of JAKRZM010000134.1, forward strand.
ATTATGTAAAATATAGGCCGTGGTGGCGCAGCGGCAGAAGGGTGTGACTTGTAACGCGACGGTTGTGGGTTGGATCCCCACTCGAGGAAGTGAAATATTTATTTACGTTTATATTTCTATTTCTTCGCTCTGGTGTCGAGGCAAAAGTGCAGCGTTGAGTTCTGCCACTCAACACGCATCGCCTCCAAAATTCGGCAAAAAATGAGGAACGGAGTGTCGGCTCCCTCTGCCTACACTGCTGCGTGGGGGATAGAGCGTGAATCTGATATTGTAAATATAAAAAAAATCTGTAAGTAAAAGCGTTGTTAGAAATTATATTATTATATATTTTTTAACATTTTAATAGTGTTATTCCACGATTAGTAAAGAAAAATACTTTTTTAGAGAAATGTGTAAATATTTATATGACTTACTCTTTAAAAGCAACTTGTGTCCTCGCCAGTAGTTGTAAAAACCACTCTTTTGTTGATTGCTCCTCTAACTTAGCGGCTTGCAACGCCGGTAACATGCAACGCAGTGAATATTCTTGTTCCCTACAAAATTATAAATAACTGCTGAGTCGATTTTGATGAAACTTTTATTATTATATAAATGTATTTTAATGGTTATAATTTATTTTGTTATTGAGGTCAGTCGTGGCGCAGGGGCACAAAGTGTGACTGTAAGCGCGACTTCATTTCCATTTCTTCGCTCTGGTGTCGAGGCAAAAACTACGGCGTTAAGTTCCGCCACTCAACATGCAATGCCTCCAGAATTCGGCGGAAAGTGGGGAACGGAGTTCCCTTTGCCTACCCTGCTGTGGGCGGGATATAGCGTGAAGCTTATTGTATAAAGTTTTTTAAATAATTTATTGTATATAACTAATGTAAAGAGTTTAAATTTGTCAAAAGTCCAAACCCCAAAAAGCCGTAAAACTTACGTAATACATCCAGCATGCGCATCAATGGCTTCATTCAACCACAGCAACGGCGCCTTCACGTCATTTAACGCCGCCAAAGCGCTCCTAACCGAAATTGTCTTGCGCAGGAGTGAACTCGTGACCTCCCACCAGCCGGACGGTGACGTCATACGCTCCAAATACTTTGTTGAGAGCATTCTACAAGTGTTTACGTATGTAGGCCACGCCTAAAAAAATATATTAAATTCAAATATTTTTGCAAAAGGCAGTCGTGGCGTAGGGGCGCAAGCGTGCCACTGTAAACGTGACAGCTTTGGGGGTTCGATTCTCACTCGATGAAATAAAATATTTAATATTTTCGTTTTCTCGCTATAGTAACAAGGTTACCCGCAGCGTTGAATTTCGCAATTTAACGCGCTATGAGTGTGGGACACTAGGTTTCCAGGTTTTTATATGTTAAATTGATTTTTTTCTCAAAAATCGGTTTAACCTGACCCAAAATGTTTTAATAAACAGACCCACAGATAAAAAAGAATATGTTTTTGAATTGAGCCACGTTTATCTACACTTATAGCAATTTATTAAATAACAAACCCGAAAACATAAACTTAATACGTAATGGCCCACATTGAAAAATCTCAAAAAAAACTAAAAAATACAAAAAAGACCATACCACATGTTCATCTCCTATAACAGCAAAATAATTCTCCACAATTTGAGACAATAATGTTCTATTCGCATCATGTATGTCGCTTTCCAAGCTTTCTCTTATTAAGTTCAGTTCTTGGATGAAGAGTTCCAAGTTCGATTCTTGACTGAAGGAATCCGCTAAACAACGTTCTATAGTAGGCCTTATTGTGTTCGGGGGTAACGTACGACAGAATATCGGAAGGTTCTCGAAGAATAGCGTTATGTCGATAGGCTGGAAATAAACCATATAAGAAAATAAAATATTTAAGGATTTGGTTAAGTTATGTTTAGATTGATTTTGTAATTTTTTAATGACAATAGAGTGAATAGTGTTTTTATGTATTGATGAAAGATCTCGTGGAGGCAGTCCAGTTCAAAACGGAAGAAGAGCTATAATAATAATATAAAAAACAATTAACCTCACTCTTCCCTGCTACAACATCTATCACGAAGTTTTTGTCAATTTTAGTCATATATCTTTAATAATGGAGGAGTGAATAGTGTTTTTTAATATTTTTAAATGCATTGTTGGCACAACTGTCTTCCAAGCTATTTCTTAATAAAAGACCTTGTGAAGGAAGTTCAAGTAAAAGGGGGGAAAGGTTACAATAAATAAATAAAAGAAACAATGCACTAACCTCACTCTTCCCTGGCACTACATTTATTACGAAGTTCTCCGCCAATCGTTTGGAAGATCCAGAAGTATGGGCCTGTCTCGCTGCCAACTTCACTACTCCTGACTTCCAAGCTGGTCCTTGATGGAAGACCTCGTGGAGGAAGTTCAGGTCGAAAGGGGGGAGGGGCTTGGAGAAGTCTGACCCGAGGGTCTGGAGAATTGTGAGAAGGGTGGCTTCAGGGAAATCGTATGATGAAGTGGTTATCTGTTAAAAATTAAAAAATATATTAAATCAGCTTTACGCTGTATCCCCCACTGCAGAGTAGGCAGAGCTAATCTAGTGTTAAGACACATCATTCCCTCTTTCTGCCGCATTTTAAAGGCATTTGCCTCAACACCAGAACGAAGAAATAGAAATATAAATTTAAATAAATATATTAAATCCTAGTGGACATTCCTTTTTTTCTTTTACGGAATGTAATAAAAAAAATGGGAAATATATTTATGATTTCATAATGAGTTTTTTTCTAATATATAAGATTTTTAAATGTATTTAAGTATCAAAAAATGTACACGGTCTCAATAGATAGAGATACCTTAATTATTATAAATAAAGCGAGTTAAAACCTTGCTATTGAAGTTATTTTAATCTTGTATATCCACTCTCCCTCCTCTCCTGTACCCCTTCCCCATATACATAAGGATAAGTAGAAAGAAAAAATAAACTTCACCTGTCTCTTGAACCCCTCGAGGACCCCTCTAACAACACTCGAGGGGGACATGTGACTTAACGTGGCGGGCTCCCTGCTCTGCTGGTAGACACCGCTCCTATACCCCTTGATCTCTCTCTCCATTAAAGTGGAGACGAGATGCTGGATGGCAGAGAGAGCTGATTGGTTCGTGTTTTTGTATACTTCTGGCCATATTTCACCTGGATAGCATTAATTATGTTAGGATTTGATGAGAATGTGGGCTGTGGGTATAAATCTATTTAAAGTATGTTCCGCATTTCGCGGAAATTATTACTAGTATTGTCCCTCATTTCTCTACGAACTACCACTAACTCTCAATAAATAAACATTTACTTACAAGGCACATAGTCAAGCACGTCCTCAGGCTTCCTGGCGGCGTCGACCGGCGTCTTGCAGTGGGACGGAGGTAATTTGACTGTTTTTCTGTATATCTGGGAAAAATATTACTATTATTACTGTTATATTTATAGCTTAATTTGGTAATGCCGCCATGGCGCAGAGGCGGATTCAATTAGGGTGTGGGTTCAATTCCTTAGAGGGAAAATGGGAATAGTTTCCTTTGCTCGCTTTGGTAACAAATTAAGACGCGGCTTTGACTTGCATGCAATCATGCATCATTCAACATGCAATGTCTCTAAAATAGAGCGATTCGCCTAGAACGGGGTGTCTTAACACTACATTCCTTCTGTCCCCTGGTATGTGTTGGAAAATTAGATAAGGCGTTTGTACTGTGCACTAGTGGTGGGGGTTCAAATTTTGTGTTTTAACTGATAAAGAATTAAGTAACGTTTTAATCCAATAAAATTTCATTGATTTGAGAGGAAGTGAAGAATGGAGTAAATAAATATAAATAACACATTATAGCTATTTATACAAATAAATAAAAATATGCAACGACACATAAATTAATAATAAATAGACAAAAGATAATACTAAAAGTAGTGAATAAATCAATGAAAAAATAATTAAAGAGTTTGATTTATGGGATATAAAAAATAAAATAAAATATTAAAAAATGTATTATAAAAAAATTACTTTAACATAAAAATAACCTATATTTAAAATCACCTCAGGTATATCCTTCAACTTATAATCCTCAATGTCATACTTCGCTAGCGCTCTGCACGCCGCTTCTATTACTGAAGGCTGATTGCTCTCAGCTATAAACAGCCACAGCTTGGATGCTGTGGACGTTATCAGCTTATCATACTCTGGTGTGGAGACACGGAGAGATGGGATCTCTGATAATAGGTTGCAGAGACTGCAGAGAAGAAAATAGATTGTTTACTTTTTCATTGTCTTTTAATCCTGGTATTTCCTGTTCCCGAAGAGTTCTTTAGAGAAAAGTCACAAGAACCCACGCCTCCTGAACCGGGTTCCGACAACCTCCCAAGAGGTGCGGGTTCCGAATCCCGCCACATTGTCCAGAATATATACTTTGTCCAAAAGTGTCTTTTCCCTAGCAAGCATACCACGCATACGTGAAATAACACTTAAAAGTTTTAAAAATTTACCTAATTTGCACCAAATGCCTGTTATCCCTTCCCAACCTTGGCTCCAAAGCCCTCCAAGTGCTGGGAGGCGCTACGGCGTTACCCCTCCATAGGAACGACAAAGCATCCAATACTAGCGACGCTGAAATCGCATTGTTTTTGTCCGTACATCGGTTTAAAATGGATGATATTGTTGATACAAGCTCTAGGCCGTTTGTTGATGGTCTGAAATTTAAAAATATGTTATGACAATCAATATTAGTCAATCTGTAAAAAAACATATTCGTAACTTTTCTATACAAAACTAATACGTTCTAGATACAAATATTTTGTTTTAATTAAGTTTCACACTACAGTCCACTCATTGCATGATAGGCAGGGGGAACCTAGGTACCTACTGTTAAGGCACTCCGTGCGGGTGTGACTAAACAACGTCCGTGCGGGTGTGACACAGGGTGAGACTAAACAAACAGATACGAATAATTAGTAAAATTACCTAAGTTCACAAATTCTTTTGACAGCCACTGCCTTCGCTACGTCAATCTCCCATCGTAGCTCATCCGGTCTCATTGTAGTATCGACCAATAATTCTTGTAGATATGGAAAACAACGGACCTGCAAAGTAATAGTAATAGTGAATAAATAAGATACCATTGAAGGAGTGGCATAAGCGTGCGACTGCGTGCGACGGTTGTGGTTCCCACTGGGGGAACGAGATGTTTATTATTTTCATTGAAGATGTTTATTATTTTCTCTGGTAACGTGACAAACCGCGGCATTAAATTTCGCCGAAATTCGGCGAAAACTGGGAGAGTATCTTAACACTAAGTTCCACCTGTCTACTAGGGGAACGGAAGCGTTAATGGGGAAAGGAGTGCCTGGGTATGTTCGGAATTCAGCTGGAACTGAAGGGTACTGAAGGTGTAAATAAATATAAAAAAAACAAAATTTACCTGTGTTTCAGCTAAACTTGTGTATAACATAATTAATAGAGATGTTGGTACTCCTTTGTTTGATTTCAATTTATTTAATATCGATACAAGGGCTGGTACGTTTTCCTAAAACATATACAAAAATTGTTAATAGAGAAATAAAATACAATCAAAAAATAAAAATTTTATTGACTACTATAAACGAATTTTAATAATAAAAAACCTATACTAAAAACTTACGAAAATCTAATTAAATTAAGGTCATTTGACAAACTTAGCTTCACGCTTTATCTCTAGTGGAGTAGCCAGAGAGAACGGAGAGCCAAACGCTACGGTCTCTATATACCTCTTTCACCTCGTCCACTGTCATCAACCTCTTCATACGTGCTTTTCGGGGGGTCATTTTACAAATTTTTCAAAATAAAAAAATCCATATAAATAACTACTTAAGTATATTAGACACCAAATTGAATGGTGTTGATCTCGAAGTCTACTACTCAAAATATATCATTTTTAATATTAAAAATATGCATAATAAAAAAAAACATAATAAAATCCAAGGAACTAACCTTAGTAGTAGCCATTAATGGCAACCCTTTCAAACATTCCAATTTAACTTTGGGATTTTTATCATTCGCTAATTTATACATTAGAACTGGCAACACTGACACAGAAATCTCTTTCTTCACTCGAACTAAATCGATTAAAACTCGAATAGCCCTTAAACTAATTTCATCCTCCAACATGGCCACACCAACGATGAACACGAATAAATCTAATTTCAACTCATCATTACTTTTAACCAAATGTTCAAACCAATTTTCCAATTCTTCTCGATTATCTCTTAATTTTTCCCAAATTTCCAATAATTTGAAATAAATATACAAATCTTTATCGATGTATAATAAAGATTGAAACACTGTATTAGATTTTAAATTCGCCATGTACAAGCCTGTCTCGATTTTTTGATTACTTTGATAGTTTTCTAGAATTTTCGAAGCTACTTTTAAAGCTTTATTAGTTAAATATGAGGGTAGATGTAACCATTGGAGGGATAGTCCAACGAAACAATTTAAACATATTATTGAGTACTCATATTTACTTATTATGTTGAGACCTGAAATATGTATAGACATATAATTTTACGTATACATAATGTAATGTGTAACGCGATAACTTTTTTGCTTTCACGCAGTATCCCGTACATGGCAGAGGGAACTGGGACATTTCAGCACCCCTCTTTCCGTCGAATTCTGGATTGCGTGTTCGTTGGCGGAACTCAACGCCGCGTGTTTTGTAAGTATTTATATTATTCGAGAAGACACAATACTCGAATGTTATTGTAAACACGACGACGGAATCGACACCACTCGGGGTATGATTATATTTAAATTACTCGAATCTAGTGAAAAGCGGAGAACAGAACTCTGCCAACTCTGCCAAAACTTAAAAAAATTAATAAAAAATGGCTACTTACACAAATTAAACAACTCATGTAAATATAAAGCTGATGTGTTAACTAAGTTCTTTGCTAACAATGTGATCGTCAAACCCGCTACTACCTTCAGCTCGGGTGTGTCTAACGCGAAACATCTTTCTATTAAGTTGTAACAACCCCGTGGATCGCGTCTGGAAAGAAATAATTATAAGAGAAATAATATTAAATATCTTATTTTAGGTAAAGATTTAAAATAAGAAAAACCATCGAAAAAATCAATCCGTCGCGGTATAGGGGTCGTCGTAAGGCAAAGGGCGTCGTGAGTTTGATTTCCACTCGGGGAAATGATTTATTTATTATTTTCATTTGTTGGTTCCGGCGAGGAAGTGTATGTGAGATCACATGTGTGGATGTAGGTTCGATTTCTAGTAGAGGAAATCTAATATTTAAATTTCCTCGCCTATGTTAACTTCGCTCGAATTCGCTGCGAATTCCGGAACTGAAGTGTATTAATGGGAACGGAGTTTCTTAAGCACTCCTACAAAGGCCATGGTTGAAAAAATATTACAAAATACTCAATACTTACCCATGATTAACCAGCTCCCCGCATATCCTGGCCAACATTGGCACAAAAGCAACTATATGTTCAATTCTCTGTTGATATATGGCAGTATCGCATACTGCTGAATAAGCTAAATATGCTTGTTCAATTTGTTTTGAAGTGCTTATCTGTAAGGAATAAATTAACGATAGAAATATTTTGGTAAGGCCGCCGTGACGCATGGGTGCTAGCGTGCGACAGTAAACGCGAAAACTACTTAAAAGATTTAATTATTTTCATATCCTCGTTTGGACACGATAAAGCGCGACGTTAAGTTACGCCAACAACATACAATATGTCGAAAAATGGGCGCTGCGGATCTTCAAGCCAGGTTTCCTCTGTCTACCCGGCTATATGTGAGATGCAGAGACACTTTATTCCTTAAAACTAAATTTCCTCAAATACATATTTAGAAAACAAAACAAGACAATAAAACTAACAACATAAATAAGTTGTAACAAGTGTATAAGAATGTCGACGTAGCTTGATGAGAATGCATGCATGCAGTGGTCAGAGCGATTCCAGCAGACAGTTTTTAAGAGACGCTGGTTCATATCCCGATACGTTAAAATTTTTATACATACTCTAAATAAATATTTTCCTTTCCTAAATGTGGAATTACATTTTAAAAATGTTAAAAATCAACTCACCTGCTGACAACTAATACAAGCTAACAACAAGTTAGTCTGAGCGTTACTCTGAGATAAACTCAGCAAGAGCTGCCACGGTCTTACCCCGTAGCTGTGCGGGCTACATGTTAGCCAGAGGAACACTGGTCTTAATAGTTCTAGACTATTTGACGCCACTCTGAAGAGAAAAATAAGTATTTTTCATTATTATAAATATAGCCATGGGATTATTACACATTTTAAATAAAACTCTTTAAACAGATTTATCATATTATTTAGTATCATACAATATTGGGAAACCCAAATTTGATATAACCATACTAATATTCTAAATGTGAAAGTTTATGAGTATGGATTTTTATTTCAATTTGACGCCAAAACTACTGAATGGATTTAGGTACTATTTTACAGTCATATAGCTTCTATATCAGAATAACAAATAGTCTACAATTTGTGTCAAGATTTTATATCATTATTTGTCAATAATATAACAGTGAGTTTAAGCGGGTGAGGCCCGTTTGGGCATCTAGTACTAAATTTACACTATCAATCCAGTAAAAGAGTTTCATTTAATATATATAATTTTTTTTATAAGTTATCTCCCAAAAATAACAACATTTTCAGCATCTTTTGCAAAGCTGCACACAGATGCAGTTGGCTAGTTTAGCAAATTAAGGTATCAAATATTCATGTCTGTGATCTTGGCCACTAGGTTGCCTCTACCTTCATCTGCTATATGCAGGATACAGCATATAAAATTACTTACGTATATTCAGGATGTGTGCACAATGCTTGCATTTGTACCAATACATTGTCTTCAACATCTTTATTTTTCTCTAAAACAGTAATAAAGGGATGCTGTGGTGATCGTAGAGAGAACTGACATTTATAGGGCTCGCCGGGTGTAAGTCGTGACTTCAAATCTAGGATGAGGAGCCCAGCCATTGTTGATATTATTGCTGAATAGTTACTGAAATTGATTTTGAATTAAGTTTATTATTATGCAATCATTTTAAAGAAGAGAGGCCATTAGACTGCCTTCTGACTGTAAGATAGTTGATTGACGAATCAACTTCCCATTGTTGGGAATAAATATATTTTCATTCTAAACTGATTATTTTTCTGAATTAAAGGAAATTCTCTTACTTTTTTTGTTACATTTATTACATTGTCTAGACTATCAGTATGTCTTGTATTATAAAACACACAAGTAAAACAATTTACTCAACTATTCTCTATGAGGCACAGGGACAAATGAAGCGCATCTCAAGCAATTCATCAACAATTATACCATACACTTTGGTAAATATAAGTGCAGTGCTGAGCCTTATCAACACACAATGACTCAAATCAGAAAGACAGACATAGAATGGCGAATAAAAAGTCTTGACATTAAATCTTCTCTGTCTACCCTGCTATAAGTAAAATATCAGTAGTAAAGTCAAAAAAATATATTTAGTAATAAAGATTTTACTCACTGTGTAGTAGGAAGTAAGGTTACAACAGTGGACATAGTGTGAGCGATTTCTAAAACTCCCAGTTCTACTAACGCAAGCAATCCTTGACACGCGGTTAAGCTGACCATACTGTCCGTTGATGAACATTTTTCTCTTAGAAATTTCAGTTCTTCATTTTCTAGCACAAATTTTTGTCTTTCAGCTGGCTTGTATTTTGATTTAATAGTCGATATTAACTTATCTATTGCATTAACAATTAATACACTGTTATTTGTTTTTAATTTATATTCTACTTCGTCCATGTTTTAGTGTTTTTATAATCAGATTATTAAAAATAAATCGAAATTGCCGGCTCACAGCTGTTAAAAACGTCATTCACTTGCTGCAAGTGACAAAATACAGCTGTTGGTGACGTTAAAGTTTTCGTTTAAGAACCTAACTAACCGTGTTATTTTTGGTTTTAAAAAGTAAAGTATTTTTGTTACTTAAATTATTTTTAATATCGTTTTTACATCTTTTCAGGATCCAAAATATTTATTCAATAGAAGTTATTAAAAATAAAATGACTTGAAAAAATATAATATCTATTCGAAGGAAGTAAAAGAAAATATCGAGGAAGTTGATGTTTTGTTTCAATTATTACCGTTCATTTAGGTATGATTTTAACATTATATTTTATTCTAAAAACATAAATTAAGATAATTAATAATTTTATTTTTGTTCTCTCTCTATTTGACTTTTGAACTAATTTTGCTTAACTTTGACAATTATGAACTGTCAAATGTTAAAAGTTGTGTAAAACGGGATTTAGTCATTGTTTGTGTATTTTTACAATTTTATAATTGGGCGTATCTTTTAGTGAATCGATTTTCATAATTTTTTCTGCTAAAATGTCTACACCACCTCGGGAAACCATACAAAAACAGATTCAGCAAGATTGGGCAAACAGAGAATACATCGAAGTTATTACAGGAAGCATTAAAAAAATAACAGATTTCCTCAATTCTTTCGGTAAGCGACCAACTTGTAGTGAAAGTTTAGTTTCTAATCATGCATATTACGTTTTTTCATAAGTGATGTCTAATGCATAAATTGCTGTCAATGATATTTTCGTAGTTATAAATATCAAAGTGATTTGATGAATCCTATAAACAACTTATCAAATGTTTATATTATATTACTAAATAAACCATGTTTGAGGCTAGTCGTGGCGTGTGACTGTATGTGTAAACGCTACAGGTTGTGGATTCGATTCCTACTCGAAAAAAATTAATATTTTTATTTCTTTACTCTGGTGTCGAGGTAAAGTGCGGCGATGAGTTCCGCCCCTCAATTCTTCCAGAATTTAATGGAAAAGTTTTTTAAGGAGAATAGATTGTCTTAACACTAAGTTCCCAAGTTTTCTCTGCCTACCCTGCTAAATGCCATATACAGTATGAAGCTCAAAAAATTAATAGTGTAGCTTCTATTCAAGAACAATAACCAACTATGAACTAGTTATGTATTTTGTACTATTCTTTATATCTTTTTAGGTAGTCATTTGTTAAATAATATTGATTGTTTCAGATATGTCATGCAGATCTCGACTTGCTACTCTAAATGAAAAGTTAACATCATTAGAAAGAAAAATTGACTATCTGGAGGCTTGTGTATGGTCTTTTTTTATAATACCAATTTAAACAGTCAATAATAAAACTTATATAAATCTTATACATTAGTAAAGCACAGGAAAATGTGATTAAAAATTAAGCTCTTCTATATTATAATACGGAAATTTCTTTCTAAAAATATTTGAAAAACCTTCTGTAAAATTTTAACTGATAGCAATGGTTATAAAGTGCTTCATTATATTTCCAGGTCACCAAAGGCGAAACATTAACATAATAAATGAAAATCAACAAACATTAGCAACAAATCTTCAAGAAGCATTTAGACTTTCAATTTCAAGTAGAATTTTATCAATACATTTATTAATATAGTGTCATTACTATAAACATACTCTAGATAACTATTGTTTATATTTATTGCATATTTAACATATTCTATATAAATATTACAATTGCATTTTTTTTTGATACAGTATGATAGTTTGTGGGATACAGTATGAATGTAAAAAAATATAATGACTGGATGTAAATCTCATTCAAGGGATGTGCTTAGTAATTATTATTTCTTAATATCTTACATAAATAATATCTTACTACTAATAAAATTCTACTATCCATTTTCAATGTCACAATATAATATAACTTAGGGAAGGCAAATATTTAGAAACTCTTGGAAACCATTCAAGCGCTCTAGGTAAATTAAGCAATACATGTTTATATAAGATGATTTCCAAGAAGAAAATGTGTGAGTTTTAGAGCTGCTATGTACTTTTTTTGTTTCTGAATATTCTTCTTTGTTTTAGTGTGTGAATAAAATTAAAATACAACATACTATCAATCCACCTTTCCTTAGATTTTAAGAACTTAATGTGTTTAAGTTTTTCTATTATTTTATTTACCTTTTAAATACATTTTACGTATTTAAGATTAAAACATGCTTTTATTTAAATACTCTTTCCTTTTATCTTAATGTGTTTTAGACAAATTGCAATTTGTTCTAATACTGTTAAAAATTATATACTTATTATGAAGCTAAAGAGTTTGATTGAATTCTTCACTCACATGTGAACACATAGCAAGTACCAACGTTGCCAGACATCCCAAAATTTAAATGTCATCAACTGGACATAGTTCTGCTTTTCATAGATTATTCCATGTTCTTTTAGAAATATTTTTTAATATGTTCCTAACAAGTTCAGACGTAAAAATCTAATTTTTCCCTGAGACCAAAATCTAGCAACACTTAGCCACAAATGCAATCATGAGTCAACTTCATAATAATTTAATAGTTTTATTATTATTTTTTCCACTGCTGTATTTAACTCTCCCTGACCTTCGTTTCTGCTCCCAGCGCCGTGTCGTGTAAACGCACTCTGCTCAAAGGTCGATTATAAAATGGAAGAATAATCAAACATAAGATGACATTAAATACATTTGAAAAAAAAAACATATATTTTCTGATTAATAGGTACAACTTCAACATAGTAGAAGCAGAGATTTAATGTTATTTGTAATTACAAATTTGAAAAATCAAATGGATTCAAACATAACAGCTATTCCTTGACCTCCTCCACAGCTCGACGCAGCGATTGCTCGTTTAGCATTTCCAAGACTAAAAAACAGTCAATCAACGTTTATATATTTTAAAAACCATTGAAAAAGCCAAAAAATAAATTGAGGACGTCGTGGCGCAGGGGTGTGACTTTAACGCGACGATCCCCACTTATGGGAATTAATGATTATTTATTAATATGTTCATTTTTTCGCTCTGGCATCGAGGTAAAAAGCCAAACGTTGATTTCCACCACTCAACACGCTTGGAAAGTGGAGAACGAGTTTATCACTGAACAAATGTAAAAAAGTGGTAAAGCACAGGCTCTGCCAAAAAGCATATTACTCTGTTAAAGATTATGTTCGCGATAAAGATGTTTGGAAATGAGTTGCTCTATTTCTAAGTTAAAATTGTTAATTGTAATTTGTAACAAATGTTGGCATTTAAAAAGAGTGGCCATGAGTTTCTTTGCCTGTATCTTCTCATGAGCTCAACCATTTGAACGGGCTTTTTTCAAGTCAAAATTGCAATGTTTTTTTTTGGTTATTTTGTTTTGTATATATTTTTTTTCTACTTTATGACATGTCCAAGTAAATGTTAAGCATTTTTATGGAATAAAGATATTTTGACTTTGACTTTATCTTAACGCTAGGTTCCCTCTGCCTATCCTGCTGTGTGCGGGGTAGCGTGAAGCTGAACAATAATGATGTGGGGAAAAAGACGATTGAGAGAGTTTTTAAGTAATAAAAAAGAGAAACAATAGTTTTCTCTGAATATCCCGATAAAAAAATATCTTACTTAATCTCATGTACAACATGTACGGCCATCCTCGCGCCAGTAGCTGCTACAGGATTTCCCAGTGCTAGAGCACCGCCATGAGTGTTTACTTTACTCTCATCTATCCTTAATTCCTTTATTGTAGCTAAAGCTTGAGTTGCGAAAGTTTCATTTATCTGTAATTATCACTTACTAATAATTGAAATTAACTAAAACTATAATAGTTATTTTTTCCACTCATTTAGGGTATTTATAAATCGCTCTCAAGTTTAAGATCGATCTCAAGATCCATCTTAGACTGGAAAACGGTTTATAAATACGGATCTTAGAGTTCATCATAGCCATCGAATGACGGTATCCACTACTACGCTTTGTATAATCAAGACAAAGACGATTTTATATAAGCTATAAACAATCATTCATAAATGAGATTTGACTAACTTTTTTAAGTTCAAGGTTTTCCTGTATTTTATAAAATATAGAGGATTTATTTTAACATTATTTCTTAACTTATTTTCTTACAACTGCCGAGAGTAACAGAATGAAAGACGTATCTTATAAAAATAAGTAAGGATTTTCGATAGGGATACATGGCTAGTTCTACAAAAGTCAAGTCAAGTTTCATATACTAGATATTATTTAAATACAAAATATAAGCTTACCTCAAAAACATCAACATCATTAATATTAATTTCTAATCGATCTAAAAGTTTTCTAATCGCCGGCACAGCAGCTACGCCTGTCTCTAAAGGATCGACCCCCACACACGCCCAACCTGCAATCCTTGCTAGAGGTTGTAGATTATTATTTTTTATAATTTCTTCACTAGCTATTACTATAGCAGCTGCACCGTCTACTGGAGCCTAAAATATATTGATCTTAGTAAGCTTATTTTTCTATTATATAAATAGTTGGTGAATGTAATTTTAATATTTAAGCTTTGATCGTGTATCTTTCAGGTACTTAACCTGTTGGGTACTAGTACCGTAGTACCGTTTTTTTTCTTAACAATTTATAAATTTTCTAATTCTTATTCTATATAGTCTCATTTGTGAGACTGTCTCCACTAACCACCTTCTTGCCCCCATATAATGGCACACACGTTACGTCATTTTGCACATTTTACGTTTAGTAAAGGTCTGGGTTTTTACATTAACATATTTCTAATTTATCAATTGAATTTTAAAAATGCACAGCACTAGTAGAATCATTTTGAATTTAGTGTCGATAGGGAGAAGAGCTAGTACAGGTGTGATCCCCTTAATTCTACCCTTGTTTCGTAAGTCCTAGGCACTGTTCTGAGTTCCTCACCCTACAACGTGGTGGGTCAAGGCCATGGAATACTAAATAGTTTTTTCTTTTATCTATATAAAAGAAGTACCTATGAACTTACAGCTGAATTAAGAGAAGTCACTATACGTCCATCAGAGAGGAGGACCGGCTCTGTATTATATCTGTCTATATTCGGTACTTCTTCCAATTCGTCATTCTCTACTATAACTTCTTTCTTACCTAATGTTACTGCTAAATTTGTTATTTCACTTTTTAATAGTTTTTGTTCTTGCGCTGAAATGTTACAATTGCTTTAGAATAAGTGCATGTTTTATCTACTTTGATGTTGGTCTCTTGTCTTATATTTCGGATTTTTATTTAATAATATAATTAATCAATTAGGATGTTTATTCAGATTTGATTGATTCGATTATTTTTGATTTATAAACCATATGTATGTCATAAGATAATATGTATGTTTGTTTATCAGGTGTATAAATAGCCTAGTTTTGCCTGGCCTAATTTGTTAAAAGAATATAGACATACTTACTAGGTATACTTACTTAGTAATATAAATCGAAAAAGTTTGTTTGGTTGAACTCGCTAATACCAGAAACTGCTACTTCAAATTGAATTTTTTTTTGTATTAGATTTTCGAGGAAGGAAGAATGTACCGATGACGTAACAAATATTACATAAAAGAGAGAGATAGAGTGTTTTCGAGAGCATTATGCATAACTGTTAATTATTTTGGTTGGGTCAAGCAAGCGAAACCGCCTGTCAAAATAATTATATTTTTTAAGATACATATCAGAGATTAATTTATGTTGCTGTAATATAAGCAAGCCAAATGCTAATGGTCACATAATGTAACTCTAATTTCTAATTTAATATTAGAAATTCTATATTACAAGAAAATAAATATTTACCCGCTTTTCTTTTTAAATGGCTTTTGTAAGCAAACGCATCAGACATATCTCTGTTTATTTTGTATCTGTCGCCAATGTCTTCGGCCATTTTTTGTACAGTCAGTCCTGTATAACTGTCGGGATAGTGATGTTTTATATGATCTTCGAATTGATAAGGTTTTCCAAGAATAGTACCAAATCTTACATTTCTCACCAAAAATGGTAATGATGACATGACTTCAGTTCCTCCAGTAAGACATGCTTGAGCTGAACCAGCTATTATTTCCTAATAATAAAAATATTATAAATAGTTATAAGATATTTTTCAAAGCCAAGTCAAGACAAGCTTCAGCGTAAATTCAGTAAAATTTATTTTAATCTACCTACCTTTTTTTAGACTATGCGTATCTTTTTTTAGACTATCATAGCTATCATTTATTTGATAAACTACTAAAATTTTTTTACTTTACCATGCCCCCTGTAATAACAGCTTGAAGGCCAGATCCACACGCCTTATTTACTCCTAATGCAGATTTTTCTATGGGAACCCCGGAATAAGTACCACAGTACCTTGGTGTTTTACCTCCATCGCATTGACTAAGCTGAAATATATAAAAAAAGTAATTCAGCTAAGCATATCGCGGCATATTTAATATATTTGATGACATGATTATTAGAAATTATCTAAATGAAATTAAAACTCACTTTCCAAACAAAAAAATAGTTGGCCATATGTATATACTTCGGGAGTCTCATTCGCATGACTGATGATTCGGTGAGCATAAAAACGGTAGCTCAAAAGGCGTCACAATTTGTACGTGTACACAATATTTACATAGTTTTGAGATACCTATGGGGGGAACTTGTTTATATTTATCACATCAATTACCACAAATGACTTACAAAATTAACATTTCCAACGATTGTAGCATCTATTAATGAACTGTCGAAATTGGCTGTTTTCAATGCATCCTTTGCCGCAGCCGCAAACGCGTAAGATGCTGGCAAATCTCTGAGAGAACCACCATATTTGCAAAATGGCGTCCTTTTCGCGCCAACCACGAAAATACCTAATAATAATAAAATAAATATTTTTTTTTAATATTTTTAAATGTATCTTTTTTATAATAATTTATATTTAAAAATGTAAAATTGATTAACTAATTTAATAAAAGTATATTCTATAAAATACAATATTTCTTCAAATGTTTACAAGTAAATTAGGATACTTCTTTTAATAAAAAAATAACACAATATATAAAATAAATATTTGAACCACTTAAACATGAAAATAACATTATGTAAGTATTACAAACAAAAAACAAAACAATCAATTAATATTACATAATTACATTAATAAAAGAAAGAAAAATAAGATAACTTATCAAATATTACCTCTAGAAACGAGTGCCATGACGATACCCAGCGGACTGATAATTTGATAACTCACTAAGAATTAAGATTGGAAATAACCTAAAAGAGATACATACGGCTATTGTTTTTTTTGTTATTTTAAATGTTGAACAAAACAACTTTTATCATATACTATCTTTATTTTATGGTTTTAGATTTTTTAAAGGAAAAATGGAGGTTGGTATGTATATTCATATACGCATATAATATTTTTATTTAATGAAAGTATATAGTATCTATTTATATTGTAATGACTGATTTGCTTCTTATAATAGTAATTTTAATTAATAACATATTATCGTAATTGACGTCATCGTGCCGTCATTGAGTGTTGATTTAGTGACAATGGTCGTGGGTTCAGTACGTGAAAGAAAAACTTGCTTATCTCAGAAGCTNCAAAGTCAAGTCAAGTCAAGCTTCAAAATAAGTTCAGTAAAATTTATTTTAATCTACCCTTTTTTGCGTATTGAATAGCAAAAGGCAATTGAATTATAAACGTTTTCACAGGTGATGATCAAGCTTTATTTTATCATTTATTTGATAAATTACTAAGTTTTTTTTACTTTACCATGCCCCCTGTAATTACAGCTTGAAGGCCAGATCCACACGCCTTATTTACTCCTAATGCAGATTTTTCTATGGGAACCCCGGAATAAGTACCACAGTACCTTGGTGTTTTACCTCCATCGCATTGACTAAGCTGAAATATATAAAAAAAGTAATTCAGCTAAGCATATCGCGGCATATTTAATATATTTGATGACATGATTATTAGAAATTATCTAAATGAAATTAAAACTCACTTTCCAAACAAAAAAATAGTTGGCCATATATATACTTATACTTCGGGAGTCTCATTCACATAACTGATGATTCGGTGAGCATAAAAACGGTAGCTCAAAAGGCGTCACAATTTGTACGCGTACACAATGTTTAGATAGTTTTGAGATACCTATGGGGAACTTGTTTATATTTATCACATCAATTACCACAAATGACTTACAAAATTAACATTTCCAACGATTGTGGCATCTATTAATGAACTGTCGAAATTGGCTGTTTTCAATGCATCCTTTGCCGCAGCCGCAAACGCGTATGATGCTGGCAACTCTCTGAGAGATCCGCCATATTTGCAAAATGGCGTCCTTTTCGCGCCAACCACGAAAATTCCTAATAATAATAAAATATAATATTTCTTCAAATGTTTACAAGTAAGTTAGTTTAAAATAAGTATTTTAATAAAAAAAATAACACAATATATAAAATAAATATTTAAAAGTACTTAAACATGAAAATAACAATATGTAAGTATTACAAACAAAAAACAAAACAATCAATTAATATTACATAATTACATTAATAAAAGAAAGAAAAATAAGATAACTTATCAAATATTACCTCTAGAAACGAGTGCCATGACGATACCCAGCGGACTGATAATTTGATAACTCACTAAGAATTAAGATTGGAAATAACCTAAAAGAGATACATACGGCTATTGTTTTTTTTGTTATTTTAAATGTTGAACAAAACAACTTTTATCATATACTATCTTTATTTTATGGTTTTAGATTTTTTAAAGGAAAAATGGAGGTTGGTATGTATATTCATATACGCATATAATATTTTTATTTAATGAAAGTATATAGTATCTATTTATATTGTAATGACTGATTTGCTTCTTATAATAGTAATTTTAATTAATAACATATTATCGTAATTGACGTCATCGTGCCGTCATTGAGTGTTGATTTAGTGACAATGGTCGTGGGTTCAGTACGTGAAAGAAAAACTTGCTTATCTCAGAAGCTACTACGGCTTAAGTTGAGAAAATTTTTAACACAAAAGTGTTGGATAGTTTATTTATAGAAAAAGTCGATAAAATAATATTTTCGATTACCACGCGGACGAAGCCGTAGGTCAAAGCTGTC
This sequence comes from Heliconius cydno galanthus, assembly GCA_036379175.1. NCBI lineage: Eukaryota > Metazoa > Arthropoda > Insecta > Lepidoptera > Nymphalidae > Heliconius > Heliconius cydno. The sequence continues at coordinate 149,448 of JAKRZM010000134.1, forward strand.
GTGTATAATTTGATTATATCAAATAAGAAATCGAACTTCAATATCTTACAAATAGAAATAGGTAAATAAAAACACATTATTTATAACAAAAATACTTATTTAAATATAAAATTCATTACAAAAAATTAAGAAAAATATATACATATTTTATTGATAATAAATAATACATAAAGAAAATCAGACTTTTTCAATGAGTATTGCAATGCCCTGTCCTCCTCCGATACAAGCTGAACCAATGCCTCGTTTAAGGTTACGTCGTCTGAAATGAAAGTAATTTATTATAATGATTATTATTTATACATATACTATATCTTCGACCTCATCTGGGTAGGAAAATAAATTAATATGTATTTTTTTGATAATGAATCGGTTAAAATAAAACAACTTGTAAGGGAAGTTTAATAAAATAATAAAATAAAAAATACAGCAAAAAAATAAATAAATAAAATACAGCAATAAAAAAGTTTTATTTGTTTATTTTTTATAGTTATATATTATTTTAAGCATTATTGTACGTGCTATAGTAAAAAAATGACATTGTTGTCCTTCACAGAGTGTTATTTTTTTATTACAATGAACAAAGCTATTGGGGGCAAAGTCTAGTATAATTATACTAAATCCTATTTCATATTTTTAAGCTATAGTATCGATACATTCTTTATTATAATAAATATTTCTTAATATCTTCGACCTTATCTCCGTTGGGAAGCACTATCGCAGGAAATTTTACTTCATACCAAATTAGATAAAAGTGATTCAAGTCAACATATTTTATGTAATTCTTTTCAAATCGATAAAAATGAAAATTACGTCATAAGTAGCTAAGCCAATTTTTATTGTTATTGTAGTTAAATCTATGTTTATTTACAGAATTGAAACAAAAAAGGTTGAATTGAACTAGATCACATTACTTTGTTGTATATTACTTCACAATCTTCTCTTGCATATAGCTAGACAGACTAAACTTAGTGTCAAGACACTCCTTTCTTCCTTTAACCTACCTCAATTCATGGGTTAGATGCGCCATAATCCTAGCTCCAGATGCTCCAAGTGGATGTCCTACCGCTACAGCTCCCCCATTCACGTTTAATTTACTCTGGTCAAGGTCCAAAGCTTTTACACAAGATAGTGTTTGAGCTGCAAAGGCTTCGTTTATCTAGAGGCAAAAAAAGTTGACATAAGAAACAAAATAAATAAGTATTTAAATCTAAACTTTAATGAAGTTTGAGCTTACCTCAACCAAATCTATATCATTAAGCGACATGTTAGCAGCGCTAAGTAGGCCCTGTATAGCTGGGACAGGTCCAATTCCCATGATCCTGGGCTCCACCCCCACGAATGACCAACCGAGCAATCTGGCTAAAGGTTGTAAGTTGTTCTGTTTTAGTCCTTCTTCACTCGCTAGTATTAGGGCACCTGCTCCGTCGTTCACACCCTATGTAAGGTAAAGGTCGAATTATTTCTTTATTTTAAAATATTGTAGTTCAGTTAGCCGATTTCGGATATAAATAAAATATGTTGAAAATTTTAACAAGCAAAACTAAACCTATCCTTTTATCAGACAAAAATTGATTCACATGAGGACAATATTCGTCAGTGAAACTTAATGATATATTTCTGAAAATATTTTATTAGTTATTAATAAGAGTAAGTAGTTTTTAAAGTTATCAATCAGTAATAGGACAAATGGCCATATCGTATGTGTGTTTAAAATGTTTTAATAAAATTATAGTGGAACAAAAAAAAATAAAGTCTTACCGAAGAGTTGCCAGCGGTAACTACTCCGCCCTTTCTAAAAAGTACTGGCAATTTATGTAGCGTTTCAAGTGTAGTTTCTGGGCGAGGATGTTCATCTTTGTCCATGATAATATCCTTTTTCTTTATTTTAATAGAAACTGGTGTTAATTCCGCTTTGAAAACACCACTGTCATGAGCTGAGCAAGAGGAAAATATAAAGATAAAATATAAAGTTTATTTTTTTATACTCAAATGGCTTTGATTCTCGTCTAGGAAAACGTAGTAAGATGTCTTTATATTGAATTTTTTATTTCATTCATTTTCAATTAAATTCCTTGCTTCATATAAGAGCTTAATAAAGAGGCCTATCACTCATCATGCCTACATTAGAATGTCCATAAAGATACTTTAGGAGAAAAGTTTTAGATGAATTTCATACCAGCTTTCCACTTCTGCTGAGAATTATACGCAAATTCATCGACTTCTCCTCTTTTCAAGTTATATTGGTCCGCTAAATTCTCCGCCGTTTGTGGCATTGTGAAGTTACAATACGTGTCCAAAGAACTCTTTAATAATAAATCTTCAAACTCCGTAGTAACTCCCAAAGGAACACCAAATCGTACGTTTCGTACTACAAAAGGTACAGCAGACATATTTTCTGTACCACCTGCTAAGGATATTTGGGCACCACCCGTCAGAATATCCTGGAAAATGTTTATATTGTTTTCTTTACGCATTTCCTTCATTAATTTATTTTATTAAAATAAAAAAAGGTCTAGAATAGTTAGGGGAGGACGTAATAATATCAACAACAACTATGAATATTTTAACTTTAATTTTATCTTATTCGATTTTTGTATGTATTGATATTTATTAATGAAAAATATTACAAATGCATTTTGCAGTTAAAAATAGAGAAAAAAAATTAAGTTTTGATACACAATGTTATACTTTCTTTGTTATTTAAAGATTTTATGAAATTATTGTGAAGAAATTATATGGGATTAGGTATAATTAAGAACGATCGCGTGCGGTTAAATACTTAAGTCTTAATTAATACAAATAGAAACGTTTTGTTATGTTTTTATTGAAACTTATTGATAACTGTATATTCTCATATTTTTTTAACGTTTTAATTAATTTTCTTCAAATATAAAATAAATAATAATCTTACTTGAGCACTATTAATGACAGCTTGGAAACCAGATCCACACAGTCTATTAACCCCAAGAGCTGGTTTCTCATGAGGAATACCTGACTTCAAGGCCGTATGTCGAGGAGATAAGCCTCCATCAGAACTTGCACTTAGCTAAAAATATAAACAATAGTTTATTATATTTTATTTTTTTATATCTTATTAATTAATTCTGCAAGCTGAAGTGGCAATGGGCAGGCCATTGTCAGGAGGACCGACAACCGATGGGGAAGAAAGGTCCTCGAATGACGACCACATCTCGGCAAAAGGAGTACCTACAGGCCGCCCTCCAACCAGATGGATCGACGACCCAAAAAAGACAGCGGGAATCCGCTGAATTCAAAAGGCATAGGACCGGACCGAGTAACGAGTATTAGGGGGAGGCCTATTTTTATTTTTATGTATTTGTCGCACTATGGCTAGGATTTTCATCACAATTAATTTTAACGGACTACTTGTTAAAGTGATAGGTACGCTTTTTACTTTTTATTTATTTGTATTATTTACAGCTTACATAACAAGACAATAAGACAGTACAAGACTTTCTAAATACAAATTATGCCTTTTTCTCACCTATACAGTAAAAACTGCCTTTTTAAAGTGTTCACTTCTCTCTCTCTCTTTCTAGTAAAGTGTTTGATCGACAAAACTAATTTATCATTGCACACAGCAGATACAAGGTCCTGCTGTGACACATACGATAATTATTTTATTCTTTTGATATTTTTATGGGTGAAGGGTTAGATTGTAATGCAGCGGTTGCAGGTACGATCCCCACTCAGAGGAATGAATTATTTATTAATATTTTCGCTCTTGCACCAAGGCCCAAGGTGTTCACTTCCGCCACTCAACACGAAATGCCTGAAAAATGGAATGTTAAGACACTCTATTAACTTTCCTCCGAATTTTTCAAGGCTTTCCGTTGGCAATTGATTGTCTTAACACTATAAGGTTATGGGTTCCCTCTGCCGACCCTGCTATGCGGGAGATACAGCGTAAGGATGTTTCTTTTCTAATACTTACAGTATTGACGATTCCTACGTTGACGGTGTCTATCGCACTCGGAGCGACATTACCAGATTTCAAAGCATCTTTCGCGGTTACGGCCAATAGGTCGGCCGGATGGATGTCTTTCAACATTCCACCCATTTTGCCGAATGGAGTTCTTTTTGCTGCCACTATATATATTCCTAGAAAAAATGTGTACTTGTGAGACTATTGGTGGTAAATGCAACGGGTTGAGGGTTCGATACCCACGCGGCGAGATGAAATATTTTTATTTCCTGGCTCTGGGAACGCGGCAAAGAGCTTCATTGAATTCCGCTTCAAGAATTCGGCGGAAAGTGGGGAACGGACGTGTCTTAATGATAATAAGTGTCATAAGGTTCCCAGGTTCCGCTCCCAATCTTGCTGAGGCTGAAGCAGAGAAGTGGCGGAAATCGATATCGTGCTTACCAAATATTAATTATTTCATTTCGTCGCATGGGAATCGAACCCACAACCTGTTGCCTTTATAATCGCACGACTGACCTCAAAAGTCAACTTGTGTACAGTACGAATTTAAATTTATATTCTTAGTGATTTATATAAAAAAAATAAAGTTTATTTACATATGTTGTTTTTATAAATCCAGTTTACAAGGTAAATATAAAATAAAAAACATTGATAAATAAGCAAGAAGTAAAGAGGACACGACATACAGTCGTAATCATAATCCTTCATTTGGACGTTGACCTCTCATTGAAATACATAAACATACATATACAACTGTTTACCAATATGAAAATACATAATATATTAATTATATAAAATTAAATAAAATACTCCAAAACAAGTAATATTATAGAAATCACGATTCATTCTTTAAGGTTATATTTGTAAATAAGTATAAAATATAAAGATGATATAAAGTTAGAAATTAAGGGAATTAAGAGTTTAAAAATCATATTTCATCGAATATTGATTTAAAAAAACAACTTATTAAGCAAGATAATAAAAAATATAAAACCTTTTTTAACTGCCACAGCCATTTTTCTTATAAAATCACTTAACACAACAAAACAAACTGAACGACCGCTCTCAACACCGGTCTGTTTACGTATGTAAGTAGATACTTGTTCTTGTGCAAACTGCAAAGATATAATAAAATTTCTTTATATCAACGCGGAATTCTATTATACTGCTTGTATAAGAAGTGAATTTAGAAAAATATTTTATATTTTTAAATATCGCATCCCTATATAGAAGCACTGTCTTTAATACAGTGTTATAAAAAAATATAACGTAGTCACTCATGAGTTTTTTTTATTAATATATTAAAAAAATCGAAATGAGAGGGTTGGCGAGCGAAGCGAACAAGACATACTCTCCTAATCGCTAGACTTTAATTTTATAGTTTGAAATTATTTATATGACGTAATGACATCAATAGATATTATAAAAATATTTTATTTTTAAATTGATTAATAAACTCAAGTCAGTATTTTAAAGTTAATGCATTTACCCATTACAGTTAATGTTGCAGGTAATTTCATATATTTTTTTTATCTTTGTCCATATTAAAATTATTATTAGCACTTATTTTAAATTGTAAATTATCCCAAAAACTAAAAGCATTGTATCGTACCAACCGGTCATTATCATTGTTATCTTTATAATATAATAGATATATAAAGATAATTCATTCTTTTTCTGTTTTCGTTCACAATAAAAGTTTATATAAATTCCCAAAATAGCCACGTCTAGAACGGGATACTACAGTGCCACGTTGAACGTAACTTTTTTAAGCTTCACTTTCTATTCCTAGCGGAATAGCCAGAAAAGATAGAGCGCCAGAAGCTACGGCCTCTGCAATCTGCATACCTCTCTCACCTCGTCCACTGTCGCCAATCCACACATGCATGACCTCCTTGTGGCGGGGGGTCCTCGAGAGCTAAATTAAGTTTTCTGAGCTAACACTAAGAGCGCGATGGTCAATCTCTACTCAGGGGAATAACAGTACTCAAGAAGTTCTTTACTGAATCTCTATGAAATCTGCTATGAAAGATAACGCATGAAGCATAAAAAATACATTTAAAATATTTCCATCAATGATTAGTAATGGGTTCAAATCTCACCAAATAAAAAAATATATATTTAAATGAACAAAATAACAAACATCATAATGGCGTGTCCTATCACTAGGTTAGGTGTTTTTGATGTTAAATATGAAATGTACTTACAATTTTATTGTAAGAAATAAAATCGAATGGAAATTTATACTACGTGTTATTAGATGTTATGTAATAAATAATAAATGAAACACAATACCTTTGAAAAAAAAAAACGGTTTATTAAAAAATATAATTTTATATTTTATAATATCAAAATACATACTACAAAGTCTTTTGATTGAATATTTCTTCCAACATTCTATTATGCAAACTACGTTTGNCACAATAAAAGTTTATATAAATTCCCAAAATAGCCACGTCTAGAACGGGATACTACAGTGCCCCGTTGAACGTAACTTTTTTAAGCCTCACTTTCTATTCCTAGAGGAATAGCCAGAGACGGTAGAGGGCCAAAAGCTACGGCCTCTACAATCTGCATACCTCTCTTACCTCGTCCACTATCGCCAATCCACACATGCATGACCTCCTTGTGGCGGGGGGTCCTCGAGAGCTAAATTAAGTTTTCTGAGCTAAGACTAAGAGCGCGATGGTCAATGTCTACTCAGGGGAACAACAGTACTCAAGAAGTTCTTTACTGAATCTCTATGAAATATAATGCATGAAGCATAAAAAATACATTAAAAATATTTCCAACAGTGATTAGTAATGGGTTCAAATCTCACTAAATAAAAAAATATATATTTAAATGAACAAAATAACAAACATCATAATGGCGTGTCCTATCACTAGGTTAGGTGTTTTTGATGTTAAATATGAAACGTACTTACAATTTTATTGTAAAAAAACCGAATGGCAATTTTATACTACATGTTATTAGATTTTATGTAATAAATAATAAATGAAACACAATACCTTTGAAAAAAAAACGGTTTATTAAAAAATATAATTTTATATTTTATAATATCAAAGTACATAATACTCTACAAAGTCTTTTGATTGAATATTTCTTCCAACATTCTATTATGCAAACTACGTTTGTAAAAATCTTTCTTTAATAGGAGTATAATTTAATTAATAATACGTTAATATTCTTAAATATAAAATATCTTTTAACAATAGTGACCCATTTTATCTGTAAAGGCAATAAATTAATAAAAAAACATGTATGAACATTTTTCATTGTGAAAAAATACAAAAAAAAATATATGCTTTAAAAAAATATGTATTTTTTAAAGCACTTCTTTAGAAAAAATATGTGTAACAATTTTAAATATTATTTTTTAATCTCTAATATGTAACAAGAACTTTAAATATTTAATATAAAATAGCAGTAATATTGTAAAAACAAGGCAGTAAGATGACAAAGGCAAAATGGCCTACCCCACAGTTTTAAAAAAATACAAAAAAGGCACTTTTTAAACGACTTCGAAAAGGATATCAACTAGATATGTTGTTTTTCAATATCATACTTCATTTACATAAATATAACATATTATAGAGATATAAAATTAATAATTTTAAAGTGATTTAATTTAGTATTTTTGTTTATTTATTTTATTTAAAGAGCTTCAACCATTAATGCGATGCCTTGTCCTCCTCCGATACACGCTGAACCAATTGCACGTTTGAGGCCGCGACGTCTAAATAAATGTAATATAAATAAATAAACACGGATAACAAAGCTGGGCGTTAAGGTATGTTATTCAATACGTTATGTTCCTTACCCAAATACAATAAAAAGATTTTAAAAATATTGATATTCAGCGCAGCGGTCGTGGGTTCGATGATGTTACGGACGGAGTAAACACTCCGTAAAAACCTACTTAAATTATTTGCATTTGCCAAAATTTTGAGGTGCATGGGGAATGGTGTGTCTTTTACTAGGTTTCCTCTAGCTACCCAGCTATAGCGAATTATTTACTTTTTTTACATAAAATTATAAAAAGCTAAGCTATAATTATATAACTAGGTATCGTAAGATATAAGCTCAAACTCCATTCACATATATTTAAATTCCACTGCACAAGTACATCATATAAATAAATAGTGAGGAATGTAACATATATTGATAATATTGATAATACAGTATAAATGCAAAATAACAAAAAAATAAAAAAACAACACAAAAACGACAACATTACCTCAATTCATGGACCAAATGGGCTGTAATTCTAGATCCAGACGCAGCTAGGGGATGTCCTAGGGCCGTAGCTCCACCATTTACGTTCAATTTCTCCATATCTAGCTTCAAAGCTTTCGCACAAGATAACGTTTGTGCGACGAACGCTTCGTTTATCTGTGGAATTGAAGGGAATTGAACCTGTGACCCTTTTTGTTTTCATACAATGAAATGTTGTGTGCTTCACCTTTATAGAAATTGTGTCAATATTTAACAAAAAGGGGAGAACAGAAAACTTAAGGTACCAAAATTTTTATTTATGTTTAATTTGGCTTCCTTTATCTGAGGAATTAGTTGGAAATTAATCTGTGACTGTGTGAATCTGTGTGTAAAAGGATCTAAAGGTCAAAATATTAAAAAACCATATCATTATTTTTGTTTCGATTAACAAAATAAATGCGGCGTTAAGTTACGCTTAGTTTACGGATTGTGACTTCAAAGAGTGTGAAACAAACAATAAAAACGATTCTTATATTAAATTAATGTTTAATTTCTCCATATTTTTTTTTATACTAGTTGGAACGCTGCGTTTATCTGTGAGATTTGTGGGAATTGAACTTGTGATCTTTTCGACGTAGATCATTACATATTTTCTTTGAAACTAAAAAATACGGGTATATGGTTTGTCACCTAAAAGTGGGCAGAATAAGGAAAATGACAAAATGAGGTAGAAAAAGTTATGTGTTATGAATATAATTCACACCTTAAATTAAATGTTCGCGTTGAGTTCTGCCATTGAATACAGATTCGAGATTCCTCATTACATAAAACAATGTAAATGAAGTACAAATGTTAGTCTTTTCAATATTGTAATATGCATATAAGTAATGATTTAATGTTATTTAGAGTTTATCTCACGGGAAACAAACCTAGGACTTCCGGTAAATAAGCTGAGATAATTTCATTACATTGTAACATATTATATAAATGAAAATATAAATTACAGTAGTATATCGTCGCTTTGGTGGTAAAGAGAGGTAACCCACATAATCAATTTTGTGATTTTTTCGCTTCGCTCCCATTTCTTCGCTCTGGTGTCTAGGCAATGCGCGGTTTTGAGTTCCGCCACTCAATACACGACGCCTCCAGAAATCAGAGGAATGTGGGGAATAGAGTGTCTTAACACTAGGTTCCCTCTGTTTACCCTGCTGAGTGCGGGATACAGTGTGAAGCTGATTTAATTAAATTTTTGAACTGTACAGGCCAAGCATTTACTGTAACTTTAAATTATAAACAAAAAAAAATAAAAAAGACTACCTCAATCAAATCTACATCGTTGAGGGTCATCTTGGTTACTTTGAGTAAATTCTCAATAGCGGGCACGGGACCAATGCCCATAATGCTGGGGTCAACCCCTACGTAGGACCAACCCACTAGCCTGGCTAGGGGTTTGAGATTCTTCGCAACTTCTTCATTTGCTAGTACTAAAGCACCAGCACCGTCGCTTATTCCCTAGATTTATATATAAATATATAGACAAATAGTGGTTAAACAATAAAACAATCTGATATTATATATTGTTATGAAACTAGCACTCGGGGCACGCACGCTTGTGCGACTGTAAATTTGAAGATACGATTCCCACTCGAGGGAATGACATATTTAATATTTTCATTTCCTTGCTGTGGTAACTACGCAAAGCGCGGCTCTTTGGAACAAATTGTCGGTTCCCCTTTCAGAAAACTTAAAACTTTAGCATAATCGCAGTCGATATGGACTTAGAACGATTCCATTAGTCTTATGTGATGTTTCTTCTCTTTTTGATCGGTTTTTTTCCTATATCTTATTATTAAAAACCCCTAAATAATTACTCTCTTAAGAATTACATATATGCCTACAAATATTTAGGTCTAAACCTAATTGTTTAATAACATTGATAATAAGTTACATATAAAACGAAAATAAATTGAAAAAAATTGAAAAAAGCTAACTAGATAATAATGACTTGAAATAATATTAAAAAACTAAAAGTTTACCGAAGCCGATCCAGCAGTGACTAAACCTTCCTTCTTAAATACAGGAGGCAACTTCTTCAAACTTTCAATAGTAGTTTGAGGACGAGGGTGTTCGTCTACTTCAATTTTAACCTCCTTTTTCTTTACTAATAGGGNTACGCAAAGCGCGGCTCTTTGGAACAAATTGTCGGTTTCCCTTTCAGAAAACTTAAAACTTTAGCATAATCGCAGTCGATATGGACTTAGAACGATTCCATTAGTCTTATATGATGTTTCTTCTCTTTTTGATCGGTTTTTTTCCTATATCTTTATTATTAAAAACCCCTAAATAATAAGACTCTCTTAAGAATTACATATATGCCTACAAATATTTAGGTCTAAACCTAATTATTTAATAACATTGATAATAAGTTACATATAAAACGAAAATAAATTGAAAAAAATTGAAAAACGCTAACTAGATAATAATGACTTGAAATAATAATAAAAAACTAAAAGTTTACCGAAGCCGATCCAGCAGTGACTAAACCTTCCTTCTTAAATACAGGAGGCAACTTCTTCAAACTTTCAATAGTAGTTTGAGGACGAGGGTGTTCGTCTACTTCAATTTTAACCTCCTTTTTCTTTACTAATAGGGTCACCGGTTCGATTTCCGCTTTAAACACACCTGCGTCGTTTGCTACGGGACAAAGAAAGTATAAGATTCACTATTATACTGTATAAGAGGAATATAAAAGCCAAGGCGCTTTACAAAATACCGAAACAGGGTCAACTGTCGTCGTAAATCTATTAATTTTTCTTTCATAGTAGTAAGATATGTCCTATTTTAATAAAAGTAAGTTTGAAAAATAATATCGAATTAAGAGCCCAATTTCTCCTCAGTCATTCCTATAGGTATCCACAGTAGGAATTCGAGAGATCCGACATAATGTATCATCTAAAGAACTACCCAAAATTAAGACAAAAATTCCAAAACCCTACCTGTTTTCCATTTCTGCTGAGATTTCAAAGCAAAATTGTCCACTTCTTCCCTTGTAATACCAAATTGAGATCCCAATTTCTCTGCCGTCATGCCCATAGGGAGGCCACAGTAGGAATCAGTGAGTCCTGCCCATAAAGTATCCTCAAAGGCATAAGAACTACCCAAAGTTGCACCAAATCGAACCCCACGTACTGCGAAGGGCGCTTGCGACATGTTCTCTACTCCGCCAGCAAGGGAAATTTTAGCTGAGCCTGTTAGAATGTCCTAAGGAATGATAATTTTTATATAATTTATTGAGAACATTTTTATATTAACTTAAAATCGAAAAATAAGAAAGTAATTCATAATGATTGAATATCTGTCTTATATATTTAGCCTCACACAGTATCCTCCACATAGCAGAGTTGCCGTAGAGAGAGAGCAAAACGAACTTGGGGACCTAATGTTCAGACACCTTGTTATCCATTAAGACACTGTCATACTTTTAAATTATTGAGACATCATATGTTGAGTGGTCCCACCACTAGCCCCATTGTTTTGCTCTAGCACCAGAGCAAGGAAATGAAAATATTAAATATTTAATTATTTATTTAAATGTATATTTCCATTTCTTTGCTCTGATGTTGAGAATAAGTTATTGGGAAAAAGATACTAATTAATAAAATAAATATTTATAATATAAGATATATGTTCACTACCACTAAACCAAAAAGTTTTAAATTAACAGTTTCTACTATACATATTTATAGTGTTTTTCGTAGTATCACTATTATAATTAAAATCGAATTAAGCCAGATTCACGCTGTATCTCGCACACAGCAGGATAGACAGAGGGAACCTCGTGTTAAGATACACCATTCCCCACTTTCCTCCGAATTCAGGAGACCGTCACCAGTGTGAATAAATGAAAACATAAATGTAAATAAATATTTCATTTCCTTGAGTGGGGATCGAACCCACAACTGTCGTGTTACAGTCACATCCTTGTGCCGCTGTGCCACAACAGCGCCTACATCTCCATTATAATAATTATGTTTTGAGTAACTTTAATACATTTCATTAATTTTTATGACCACCACCTTAAACTGGCTTGACTATAATTCTTAATTATACTGTATTATAATATTACGTAACTTATTTATGTCAATAGAGAGATTTACATTATTTTATGGCAAATTTTCTTTAATATCTATATGTTTATCTTTCTTATAAAGGTAAATGAGGGCTGCAGGTTCCTGCTAAAACTAAATGATTAAATTATGATGACTATCAATACTTTCTATATCAGAAGATGAAAATTTAAATACTTCAGTTTATATATTAAATAATTCAGAACAGTTAAAAAATATTTCTTATCTTATTTTGTATATATAATATTATTTGAACCTGAACTTTTTCTTATTTTTACAATTCTCATACCATATTATATGCCACGAAATTTCCCACACTAATATAAATAAATATCTAACCTGAGCACTATTAACAACAGATTGGAATCCAGAACCACATAATCTGTTGACTCCCAGCACTGGTTTGTCTTGAGGAATACCAGCTTTTAGCGCAGCATGTCGAGGAGTGTATATACCATCTGTTTGACTTGCCTGATAGATATAGAAATATGTAATATTAATATTAATATTTGTTATTATTGTTTTTAATTTGTCATTAATTATTTAATATTTTTTAAAAAAAAGCAACTTACCGACATAACCTGTCCGACTACAACAGAGTCAACCTGCTCTGGAGCTACCCCAGCTTCCTTAAGAGCAGCTGAGACGGCAATAGTTTGTAACTCTGTGGCTGAAGTGTTACGGAACACACCTCCGAATGTACCGAACGGTGTACGTTTCGCACCCACAATGAAAATTCCTAAATATTGTGAGAAATTAGTATTTTGTTATATTTCAAGGTGTTTTTTTTAAATGTGGAAATTAAAATTATTGAAACAATGATTTACCCTATACATTTGTATGGAATCGGAATGGAATCCATTGCCATTGTCTGTCCAATTCCAATCAGACATTGTTACTCTAATATTAATTCAATATCCTATTTTAAATTTATGATTATTATTTTTCAAAGATATAGTACAGTGTATTACAAAGTCCAGTTTTGCAATATCTCTATAGCAAAGTAACGATTTAAAATATTCAATCATTAGATAAACTAGTAGATAGTAGATATATCGGTATAAATTATAAAATAATAATTGTTTGCCATGAGTTAAGATATCAGCATATAAATAATTTGTCCCGAGTAGAAATTAGACCCCAAAACCAGTGCATTTAATATAAAAATGCTTTATTTATTAAGTGCATTGTACTTATACTATAATGTATAGTAACTACATGATTATAAATAAGTAAAGTTTTTATAAAATAAAAACTTCAAAGTCAATGGCCTTAAGCAATCTTGACCTTGACGTTTGTACCTTCTTTTTAAAAGAAAATATATATTTTTCGTTTTCGAATAAAATTATTAATAATTATATTACAAATAAAATAATTAATAATTATATTTAAAATATAAACTCAACTTTTAATAAATACATTTTAATTTCAAACTTTTTAAAATTAATGAATTCTTAATAATACTACATAAATAAGAAACAATAATTATTTAAAAAATTACAAATTACAATCTTTATAAGAAGACTGGAATTTGACCCCAATATAAAATAATCAACATTGAATCACGCAATTGTTTTTAATTAAAATATATACAATAAAATAAAGAATAACAAACCTTTAACAGCTACCGACATGATTATTAAATATAATTACTAATTGTACTATATAAAAATTAAATTTAAAAAAGTAAATAAAGTTTAGGTAACGTCAACACTCTGTATAGAGTAAAGTTGCCGAATGCTGATAACTGAATGAAATTGGTTTGGTCAGTGTTATATGAGAACAGATTAAGCGACATTCAAATGAAGTTGAAAAAATATTTTAAAGCTAAAAATGGCAGTTTGTGCACATTTTTATGTTATTATATTTATAATTTAAAATAAGATGTATATATACACTACATTTATTAAGAATTAATTACGGTGTTATACTTTTTATAAAACTATTTTTTGCTTAATGTATTATTATGATATTATCATCGATTGAATCGTTAATACGATTTCTATCTGGTGAAATTAGGTTCAATATAAGAATAAAACCAAATATTTTAAAGAAAAGCATTAATTTAAACATAAAATATACCACTTCTACGAAGTGATCTTGTATGTCTTTGATCCGATGATTTTGTCTTATTGTGAAATAAAAATAAATTTAATTTGTTTTTTAAGTAAATTACGGTGACGTAATCGTAATATCAACTTTATTAAAATGCACATTTATTGCTTTCTTAGATACGGACATTATTTATATTTGTGCCAACTCGAAGGAATTACTTAAGGCCGTCGTAATGCAAGGGCACAAGTGTGTGACTGTAAATGCTACCAAATTAGATTCCCACTCGGGGGGCAATGAAATATTTAATATTGTCATCTGTTATCGTTCTGATAACGAAGCAAGCGCGGCGGTGAGTTCCGACACTCAACACGCAATACATCGAGAAATCGGTGGAAAGTGGCGAACGGAAGTGTCTTAATGGGTATAGTGTCTTAAACCTCAGTTCCTTGATTCGCCTTTTCTACTTTGCTGTGTGGAAAGAAAACATTGTGAAAGTAAAAAAAATATGACGAATTTTGTCGTCGTTCTGCCCTCTTTGTTTATTTTGTTACAGTAAATTGGGTTTATAATGCCTGTAGTCGATTTGCGTTCCAAACTTTTTTTCAATTTTGTCGCTTAATTCGTTCTTTCATAAAGCAGTCTAATTAATTTGATCTAAAACTTCAATTAGACTGAGTGAAGTTGGAGCGATAGAATGAATGCTAAAATATTAAAAAAGAGCGTGATAAGAAAGGATAAATATAATTGAATTTTTTTTTAATTTATTCGTTAATGTTTTATGTCAACGCTATTAAATATATTAATATTATTATGTTAACCAAAATGGTTATTTGTAAATATTTAAAAAATATTTTGCTATAATAAAAAATATTGTTCTTTGTTCTGTAATCTGTAGTCATGATTTGTATATCTGTGCATCTGTCATTGACAAAAATTTGGTGATTCTGACTTCAGAATTTCGGTGATAAAAACTAATAAAATGCTTATGCAATGACCGATGGTCGCCCTGTTGGTGGTCAATTGAAGAAGTTTGTGTTCCGCGGGAAATCTACAAACAACGGCGATAATAGAGGTGAATACTTAGAGATCGTTATACCAGAGCTACTGTCGGCGGGGTATTCGTTCTACACGTGGCCCTCCGCTCCGCTCTTAGCTTGGTATTTGTGGACACAGAGAAGGAATTTACGTGGTCTCCGCGTGCTGGAGTTAGGTTGTGGTACAGGTCTACCAGGTATATTGGCGGCCAAGTGCGGCGCGCGAGTCACATTAACTGATAGTGTCGCACTTCCACGATCTTTAAGACATTTGTCAGCGTGTTGTGAGGCTAACAGCCTGGTCCCTGGTCGAGACGTCCAAGTACTAGGACTCGCTTGGGGATTATTCTTAGCCGACGTACATAATTTACGTCCTGTAGATCTATTACTTGCGTCCGACTGCTTTTACGAACCCTCTCAGTTTGAAGAAGTAATTTCCACTGTAGCTTATTTTTTGGACGGTACTGACGCACGATTTTTGTGTGCTTACCAGGAGCGGAGCGCGGACTGGTCCATTGAAGCTCTTCTGAAGAAGTGGGGGTTGAAAGGTGCTCTTCTGGACCTGGACTCGCTGAGTGAGAGCTCGGGTGTGGACTACAGGGCCCTCATAGGCGAGAGATCTTTGCATTTACTTGAAATAATATCTGTATAGGGTATGGCCAGCGCAGCTAGAGCAGCACGCCTCTATGTTGGCAACTTGGCATGGACAGTCGGCCATCGTCAGCTTAGAGAATATTTCGCACAATTTGGTCCAGTTCAAAGTGCTAGAGTAATTTTTGATAGATCAACTGGCCTTAGTAAAGGCTATGGTTTTGTAGAATTTGCCAGTCCTTCTGGTGCTGCTGATGCGACTAACAAGCAGTTACACACCCTCGAGGGATTAAATTTGAATGTTCAAATACAAAACAATTAAATTATCTTGTAGTTTGTAGTTTTTATAATGGCAGAGGCATTACCAGAGAATACAAGTTCAGATTTTTCTGATGATGAGCTAAGTCCATTGGAAGAGGCTTTCAACAAAGCATCTGATCATGTCAGAAAGATTACTTCAAAGTTAGACAATAATCAGCTCTTAGAATTATATGGACTATACAAACAGAGTACTGAAGGTCAGTGCGGTACACCAAAACCTAGCTGGTTTGATGGAAAAGGCAGGAAGAAATGGGAAGCATGGACAGTACTCGAAAACATGCCAAGCGATGAAGCTAAACAAAAATATGTTGATCTAGTACAAAAATATGACCCTGAATGTTCACTTGTAACAGAAATTGGTACAAAAGAAGCTTGGGTAACAGTTTCATCACTCCGTTTTTCACCTGAACCAGAACTGAGCCACAACGACTTATCATTGCTAGATGCAGCAAGAGAAAACCTAGGAGATTTAGTGACAGAACTTCTATCTAAGAATCCCGATGTAAAAAATGAAAAGGATGAAGATGGCTTAACGGCTTTACATTGGGCTGCTGATCGAGATGCAATATCTGCATTATCTGCTTTAATAAAAGGTGGATGCGATATAAATACAGTTGATAGTTGTGAACAAACAGCATTACATTATGCAGCTAGTTGTGGCCATGTTGAATCAACACAAATTCTGATAGATGCTGGAGCATTATTCCTTAAGGATAATGAAGGCTGTACTCCATTAGACTTAGCAACTGAAGTGGAAGTGAGAAAAATACTTGAAAATGCTACAAAATAGGTGTATGACAATGCCATTTAAATTAATTAGTATTGATATACTGTATGTAGTTAGTTATTGGGAATAAATATTTCAGTTAATATATCTGTTTTTATATTGCATAGTTATTAAAAATGCATAAAATTCTAAATCAAAAGAGATAAATGTAAATATTCCATTGTTATATATTCAGAACCATAAATGCATTAAGTCAAGGTTACCCTAACTATAAGTATAATGTCAACAGTAAAGGTAAATATATTTAGAATAACAAAATTAAACAAATATTTGTATTACCACTAGTCTATTTACAACAGCTGTCACACTTTTACGTACAAAATCTTTGAACTCTTTCAATGTCTTCTAGTCTTAAATATATAAATTTTTATTTTTGTTATATATGAAATTGTAAAAATAGGATATTTTAACAGTAAGGTACAAAATGAGTGCAAAAATACTTTCAAATTTTAGGTAAACTGCAGTGTTTAAATATTGCAAATCTTTCTATTATAAAATACAATAAAAAGTAAATTAAAGATATAGATGTACTTACTTTATTGTAATAAGAAGAAAGTATTAAAATTAAGTTGTTGTGCTCAAGCAATTTTTTTAAAATTCACATTATGTATTACCATGAGGCGAGTTATGGGTAGGGGCACAAGAATGTGACTGAATGAACTGTAACTGGGAGTTAGTACGATCAAGTCGTGGAAGTACCCTAATAGGAATGGAGTGCCTTGACACTATGTACCCAGGTTCCCTCTGCCTACCCTGCTATGTGCAGAATACAGCGAGAAGTTAAAATATTATGTATTACAATATTTGATGATCACATTTTTCCTATTCTCTAGGCAAATCTATTCAATCTATTTGAATTAAATATGATAACAAAAGCAATCTTTAAATAGTTCTTTAATCAAACTGATAAATAAATTAAGATTTTACTGTTAAGTCCACAAAAAATTCAAAACATATTTTAACTTAGTGTTCATAGTTCTTATTTTAACTGTGGTCTTATAAAATCTTGTAATAAAAAGTCAGGATAAAAGGACCCACGCCTTTGGATAGCAGTCCAAGCAGTTTGTTCAATTAAGTTTTAAAAACTTACATACATACATAGCTTCACGCTTTATCCCTACGAGGGTAGTCAGATAGAAAGGAGCGCCAAACGCTACGGTCTCTATATACCTCCAGTATCTTTGATACTATGTTTTCGAAGGTCAACCAAGGTCTTCCCCTACCTCTCTTACCGATCACTTTTCCATCATAGATCTTTTTTGCCATTCTTTCATCACTCATTCTGTCGACGTGCCCAAACCAGCTGAGCACGTTCTTCTTCATGCTCACCGTGACGTCCTCGATAGTACCTGCCATTCTGTGTATCTCTTCATTGCGGATTCAATCAGCTAAGCTGACTCCGCATATCCTACGAAGTGATCGCATCTCCACGGCATTCATCTTTCTTTCATTCTTCTTCTGTAATACCCACGACAAAAGAAACGTCGGTATTTGTAAAACTATAAATTGGAAAATAAAATTAACAAATTGTTTAATACTACAAAAAATAACTTTTCGCTATTTTTAGGCATCTTTAGTCTCCTTATGTGTTTCTCCAGAGTCCAGTTGCTTGAGTAGTCTAAATAAAGCCGCCGCTTCCCTAATTCTGCTGAATTCGACACAAAACGCTTCTACTTCTATAAATAGTTCCTACAAAAGAAATATATAAAATTATATTATAATATGAAAAGAAATATTTTGATTTTGTCCAAATATTTGAAGATTCTATGGTCTAATTTAAAGTGGATAGTGAATATTTTAAATACAATTTTTACTCCCAGTAGGAATCAAAAATATAATAAAAGATATTTATCCTCGCCGTCGTGGCGCAGAGGCACTAGGATGTGAATGTAATGTGACGGTTCGAGGAAACGAAATATTTACTTAATATATATTTCCATTTTTCGCTCTGGTAGGAGGCAAAAGCGCGGCGTTGAGCTCCGCCACTTAAATGAAAATTAAAAAAATAATAATTTACTCACCTTAACATTAATAATCTTATTTCGTATCAGCGACTGCAGGAATACACAGACGAGGCGGACAAGTCTGTTCTGCATGTACCTGTCGTGGATGGTCTCGCAGGTGGTGATGCAGTTGCTGATGTAGAGGTGCACGAACTCCACGGGGAGGTCCACTGATGTTGTTAGTCTGGACGGGGGAGAGTAAACAGTACACAAGGTAGAAATACTAGTTTGTTGCTAGTGTTAGTTTACTGGCGTGCGAGTACACAAGTACGAGTGTCGCTACTGTGCGTGTGTTATACTAATTATACTATATATCTGTGATATATAGTATAATTAAATTACCCTATACTTTTTAAACAAAATTAAATTCGTATAATACAAACTAAGACAAATTGACGCAGTGTTGCCAGTGCCATGTTACACTTGGTATATTAATGTGATTTCATCTAAATCCTTTCAGCAGTCTTTGCATGAAGCTAGAACAGACATCCACCCTAATAAAGTCGCCAGTATATGGCAGATTGTAGGTTCGATGCCCACACAAGAAATTAAATATTGTATGTACCTCAAGAATTCGGCAAAAAACAAAAGTGTCTCATTGAGAATAAAGTGTCTTCACACTAGGTTCCCAAGTTACCTCTGCCCACATTGCTATGTGCAGGATACAGCGTGAATTTGCAAAAAAACTTATCTACAAGAAATTCTTACCTATTTACAACTTCCATTGAATGCAGAGACATCTCCATATTAACTAGAACTGAGAAATAGTCAGTGATGTGTTGCGAGTGTATCAGTTTTAATAACACGGATATCGCTACCATAGGGTTGTTCTCCACTAGATCTGGTAGCTGAACATAGAAAAAAAGTTACTAAATAATTTTGTAATTATATGGTTAGTAGGTTTGTGACTGTAAAAAAGTAAGTATTGTTGTTTTCCTTTAAATTTTATTTCTATTTAAAGATATGTTAAAATAGACTTTTGTCGAAGCAGGGAAATGAAAATATTCCCAAACCCTCGATTGGATTTGAACCCACAACTATTGTGTTTACAACCTAATACATTTGGTCAACACATTACATACCAAATTAGTATTGATGTTTTACATACCAAAGTATTATTGTTTTTTTTTCTATTTCTATTAAAACCTACTTAAATGATTATAATTCATCATACTTGATATGGCGTAATTCCAATTTCATATACAATATTCGGTTCTTGATCCAATAAGGCTAGTAACTTTTGTTGGTGAGGCACACTTAATGCTGATTTTAGTGCTAGTTGAGTCAGTTTTTGTGCTTCCGCTATTATGTTAGTTATTTTCTCTTCTTTCTTCTCTTCTGGCTTCTCTTTTTTCTCTTCTTGTAACACCTATTCAGGTATAAAAAATAACATTATTAACATTAGTATAAAATTGAGGGTTAAAATATATGCTAAAAATATCATTAATAAATTAGCAAAATCTTTTTATAGCATAGTAATTACAAAAATGTATTATTAAATTATTCATCAATCAACTTCAAAAATGAGGAGGTTATCAATTTCATTGTCAGTTTCATTAATGTTACTTATGAATATCTAAAATTACTCACATTGACACTGACTCTTCACTTAAAAAAATTGAAATTGAAAATTTTCAAATTTTAAAAATGTTAAGTTTTCATATAGAAGATGTATTTTTTTGTTTAAGTTTATGCATATTTAAGGTTATTGGAGTCACCGTTAAAAGCCAGCAGCATAAACCACATTTGCTAAAAGTAAAGAACTGATTGCAAATTCATCTTAAAAAAAAATAGTTTATGCATTTATATAATAGAAGTTATTTTATCAACTCAATTTTATTTTGTGTGAATTATGGCAAATCAAACCATATCCAATTTTAATCTAGAGGGATTATGTTAAAACATCACTTAAATGGTTTATATATCAATATTTTTTTAAATATTAACTAGGAATAATAATAATAGCCATACACTTACAACTTTAGGTTTAGTCTCCTTCTGTACAACTTTCTTTTCAATTTTCTCTGCAGGTTTTAAGCCAAGGAGGCCATCAAAGTCGGTGTCATACATAGGCACGTATGTACCACGATTAACTAAGTTTTTCCATACACCCTGCATAAATAAAGTTATTATATACATAATAGAAGACAAAAATTTAATTTAAAAACTCACATGAAATTTTCAAATGTGTGAGATTTAAATCTCATGTGAGTTTTAAGTATACTAAAAAAAAATATTTGTTTAAGTAGTCGGCCTTAAATTTTTATTCAGTATAATACATTATTATGTAATAATACATTTTTTTACAAGAAAGAACCTAGTGTTAAGACACTCCATTCACCACTTTGCAAGAATTTGCATGTAGTTTGACCCAACTTTACTTCATACTTTATCTTAACAAAATGAGAAAATTAATATAATTTATTTTTCCCAGTGTGGATAAGAATTTCAAAGAATATCAAAGATCAATCAATAAAAATAAATATTACTATAATACAAACTACTTATAAAACAATACCTCATCTGCAAACGATATTTCATTAGTATCCAATAAGAAAGTGGGTGGTGGTATAGGTCCAGACGGTCTCAGCGTGCAATGTAAGGGCATATATTCATTGGACATAAGGGCTTCTATTAGTTCCTTCATTGCTATACGATTTGGGGGGCTTCTGCAAAATATATAGAAATATTGGATTATTAATAATATAATGTATATTAAGGCCGTCATGTCTGTAAGCAGAAAATTGTAGGTTCACATCCCAGTCAGGAGAATTAATTATTCAATTTCAATAACAAAAACAAGACACGGTTTTGAAGCCTTTAGTATTCCACCACTAAATATGCAATGAAAAAGGTGAAAAATGGAATACCTTAACTCTAAGTTTCGTCTGTCACACTACTATGTGAGAAAATGTAGCTTAGTAGGCAGGTCAAGAGGAGTGGGTTCAGGTCCTGCTATATTCAAATATTATAAATGTTCCTAAAATATGATTTCACACATATAAATTTCTTACTCTTGGCAGGCAGTGGGAACCTAATGGTATGATACTCTTTTCTTCACTTTCTGCCCCAGTTTCAAGACATAGCATGCTATGTGGCGGTAGTCACTACTGTGCTCTGTTGTGAACAGGTAAATAAAAATAATTCATTTCCTATATAAAAATGCTTTGACACTGCATCTTACCCATCACTAAGTGGCACTAAAGCAGGTGCTGTGGCTTTTGCAACAGAACTGATGTCAGTAGATCTCTCCGCAGTCAATGCTTGGAGGGATGAGTAATCAAACTCCAAGTCCTTAGCTAATACTTCTGTTAGGATCACTTGTTTTGCAGATTTTTTTAGTACCTAGAATGATTTTGTAACATAATATCAATTCAGTATTTTTAAATAGATGTCTATAGGTAATAGGTCTTTAAAAATGGCATTGAGGTTGCTAAAATATTTCATTTTTCAAAGTTAATTGTTCCAAACACAGACACTTTCAAAGTGCTAAAATATATGTACATATGACAACAGTTCTGGTTTTTATTTCCAATTGGGGGAAAGAAATATTTAATATTTTCATTTCTTCTCTCTGGTAATGAGACAAAGCAGTGTTACCAGAGCAGGATTTTTTTTAAAATATTATATTCCCCTGAAGTTTCAGAGCCACTACCATCGCGTCACACACTTGTGCCCCTGTTCTGCAACATCCAACTACAAATCTGTAACTGTGTCGCTATTAATACACAAGTACTAAATAAATAAATACTTACATCTCTTATGTTAACTGGAATGAATCCATGTAAATGTCCAATGAATATCCTTTCCTGTGGAGTTAATGGTAGTAACCCTGGTTTCCCTTCTAACAAATGTAGGAAAAGGGAACTAAATGGATTATCTGTTTTATAAATGTCAAAAATTAGAGCTATTGCAACAACTCTTTGTCCAGGCAGTGATAAATCACCGCCAGTTATGAGGGAAGATAGGAGAAGGCATACTGAAAAAACATATAATAGTAAGTATTAATGCAAATAGTTATTATAAGTGTATATTAAAATATTACATCAAAAAATATACTAACAATTAAAGTGATCTGATTTAGGAAACCTCTTTTGCACTTGGGCACATATCGACTCCAAACTTTGTGAATCTATTGTTTGCTCAGAAAATAAGCTGAAAAATAATAAAACAAACTCAATAAATGAGAAATGAACACTTAAAAGTAAATATAGGTTACATGTGAGAATTTATATGTAACTTACTCTAATATATATTTGCTATTTTCGTTAATTAATTGTTGTGACATATTGGATGTAATTGTTTTTTAAGCCTAGTATCCATAAATTTCGCTGATTATTTGGTTAACGAAAACATACAAACAATGCAAAACGTCACAATAACTTCAGAATTCAGATTATAACGTTTGACAGTGACATATTAATATTATATAAAACGTAGAGGTACGTTTGGTAATTATAAAAGCTTAAAAATTCTGTTTTAAAATACGGTAAGCTATTTTCCTAATATTTTTTTCCTACCATTATAACAATTTTATCTTATTTTGTTTTATTGTAATATTATGTTACTAAAGTTTGAAATTATAAGTTAAAAATTTTTAATAAAGCTATATAGTGGTATATAGGTAGTAATCAAATAGAAATTTATAATAAAATGAGAGACCTAAGATGAAATGAATATAATATGTTTGAAATATTCATACATAGCATAAGATTTGCGTTGCTGCCAACTGCGTAAAATTTATTGTATTGACACCGCTATATTAGAAAAGTATCATTTATATATTTACGAAAAATTGAACCTTTACTAATTGCTTATTAAACAGTGTAGTTATATCAACGTCAGGTGATATAGAGTTTAACATAAGATAACTCTCGTGTTATTTTAACAAATAAGATTAATTTTAATTTTAATTTTATTTTTATTATTTAAGTATCGTGCAGTTTTTGTATTCATGTATCTACAAATAAATACAAGCAATAAAACTTTCGAACTGTGTTATGATGGCGTTAGGATAGGTTAGGTTAGGTATATATAGTAACAAAATTAGCGCTAATATTTAATTGCTGCTTTATTTCATTTGCATTTTGAAAAGTTTATGTAGCGTTGCATTTATAATTGTAAATTCAATCTAACATTTCTTTTTAAATCATATAATTCAACTGTCGGTCTAAAGCTTGTATGTGAGTCTAGTCTCTAGTACCTTTTAGTTACTAAATGATGACAAGTAAAAATGTTTTGGTTCATCATCATGACAACTCTGAAATTTTTTTAAAATTATCTTGTTGATACTTATAATAAAGAAAGATACTAAAAAAATACTAAAAAGGCAAACAAATTCGTAAATGAGAATATATATCTGATTATATTAATATTAATCATACTTGCCGGAAAATTGTAACTATTATAAAGAATAGCATGAGAGAATTCAAAATTTTATGATTAAAAGACGTTGATGATTGAAGACGATAAATTTTTTTCTTGAAAGTTATTCTACTCATCATTTCTTTCATTAAAGTTCTGCCCCTTGCTCGCTAAGTTACAACGAAATTTTATTATTTTGATTGAAAAAGATCACTTCTTCATTTTTGACAAAATATCTTTTGTTTTAATTGTATAAGGATTATATAGAATAGTTATAAATGCGCTTCCATTTTAATTGGTGATGAAAAATCACTCTGTATACACGGGATACAGCGTGAAACTAATAAACACCCCCGACATACATATAGTGATGTATACACCGACATACACTGTATATGTTAGACTTACTGCGCCCTGTGAGTGAGTCAATACCAATAAGTAACTGAGTGATTATTATTGCGTATGCGCATAAGCATTGACAGTTACGACCTTCGCCTAACGCACTCGAAGCGCACACGGAAGCGCTACTATACGAGGATAAATTTTTAATTTTATGGAAATTACTCCAATACACTAACAATTTGTATATTTCAGTTTATATAACATTCTCTTACACCTAAGTAGGTATATGATTCGTTAATTGCGTTTATACCTGAGCTATAAAAAAAAAGTTCATTTTATACCAACATTTAGAAAAAAATTAGGACAAAAGATAAATTATGTAAATAAGGATACTATTTTGCTATATTTTCGTACATATATAACTAAAAGTGTGCCGCCCGTTACTTAGCAATGGGTATTATAAAGAATGTTTCAATGACTGATACCGTTATCTAAGAAAATTATAACGAAACAAAGCATATAAGCTTTCATGACTTCAAAACCCAGTTATCAAAGCAATGCTAATTGCAAGCGGTCGCGTCTTTATCACAGCTCATTTCTTATTCTGATAANTTGTTAAAAATTATCTTGTTGATACTTATAATAAAGAAAGATACTAAAAAAATACTAAAAAGGCAAACAAATTCGTAAATGGGAATATATATCTGATTATATTAATATTAATCATACTTGACAGAAAATAGTAACTATTATAAAGAATAGCATGAGAGAATTCAAAATTTTATGATTAAAAGACGTTGATGATTGAAGACGATCAATTTTTTTCTTGAAAGTTATTCTACACATCATCTCTTTCATGAAAGTTCTGCCCCTTGCTCGCTAAGTTACAACGAAATTTTATTATTTTGATTGAAAAAGATAACTTCTTCATTTTTGACAAAATATCTTTTGTTTTAATTGTATAAGGATTATATAGAATAGTTATAAATGCGCTTCCATTTTAATTGGTGATGAAAAATCACTCTGTATACACGGGATACAGCGTGAAACTAATAAACACCCCCGACATACATATAGTGATGTATACACCGACATACACTGTATATGTTAGACTTACTGCGCCCTGTGAGTGAGTCAATACCAATAAGTAACTGAGTGATTATTATTGCGTATGCGCATAAGCATTGACAGTTACGACCTTCGCCTAACGCACTCGAAGCGCACACGGAAGCGCTACTATACGAGGATAAATTTTTAATTTTATGGAAATTACACCAATACACCAATATACTAACAATTTATATATTTCAGTTTATATAACATTCTCTTACACCTAAGTAGGTATATGATTCGTTAATTGTATACCTGAGCTATAAAAAAAAAGTTCATTTTATACCAACATTTAGAAAAAAATGAGGACAAAAGATAAATTATGTAAATAAGGATACTATTTTGCTATATTTTCGTACATATATAACTAAAAGTGTGCCACCCGTTACTTAGCAATGGGTATTATAAAGAATGTTTCAATGACTGATACCGTTATCTAAGAAAATTATAACGAAACAAAGCATATAAGCTTTCATGACTTCAAAACCCAGTTATCAAAGCAATGCTAATTGCAAGCGGTCGCGTCTTTATCACAGCTCATTTCTTATTCTGATAAGATTACGGCGGTCATATGTCTGCGAGTAAGCGCCATCTTTAATGCAATTCTTAAAAGAATTTTGTAAATATTTTTGATTCGGCCGTAGTTCTCTGCTTTTTGAAACGAAAGTAATGGTGTTGTGGTGTTTGTGTGCTGTGTTCGTGAGAAATGAGAGATATCCGTTCAGTTGCAGTCATGCATAATCCAAGGACATTTGATTTTTCGTCCAGTATTATAGAGCCTCATCGAAGTCGGTCTTCTTCTTGGACTTGGAGAAGAACTAATAACCTTCCACGCCCAGAGCCTAGATTCTCTTTGCAATATCAAGTAAGAACTTTCAGTTTAATAATATTTTATAGCATATTTATTTGGTTTATTGTAATTTAATGTAGGTATCAGCAACGAAGATACGCATTGGGTTCATATTTCATATACCTACCTATAGATAGACTACTATCTCCTATACGTGAATTATAATTAGTAAGGGAGATAAAATAAGTAAAGTTCATTATCGTTTGGTGAAGATTTTTCAGCATTTTTACATAATTAAATAAGTGTTAGATAAGGAATATTGCCACAATATCAATTATAACGTCTTATCATGTTGAAATTGCTTGTGTTAAATTATTCTGTTCCGCATTAACAAGAATTTGTTGTGGTAGGTAGGTATAACTTTCACAAAAGGGCGTCATTTTGTAAGTTCGATTCCTTCTCAAGAATTATTTTCATTTCTTCGCTCTGGTAAAATGACAACTTGCGGTGTTGATTCCACCGTTCTACTGCGTGAAGATAAAAATAAAAATCTCATATAATATAGTTCAGAGAATGTATTGTTATATTATTTTCTTGTAAGCACATCCGTCTGTCAAGACCCTTTTTCTCAGGAGCGTGGTGAGGTATAAAGCTGAAATTTATAATAAATGTGAAAAACAAAACTTCTGAGCCAACGCAATCAAAAGACACAGCTGTTTGTGCCACTTTCCGCAAATTTTCAAAATTCGCAAAGGAATCAAAACTTAGAGGATACTTCCTGTCAACTCAGAATCTTCAAATTTGTACGAAGCAACGTCTTATAGCATAGATAAAGGAAAAATTGCGTAAAGAAAAAATTATAAGTATTTAATAGACAATAATAATTGCCAACCTATAATTGTAGTTCATTTCATACAATATGAGTGCATTCGTACACAACCTTAAGCTTTTTAACTTTATTGTATTACCCGTTGAATCTAGAAATTGGTATGGAAACTTCGGTATGCATGTCCGACTCGTATTTGACCGGTTTTTTTTATTTAGCTCACGATCCATACCATTGATTTTGAAAAGAGCAACTGTTGAGTTTCTTGCCGGCTCTTCTCAGCAGAACTGCCTTCCGAACC
Organism: Heliconius cydno galanthus; assembly: GCA_036379175.1. Taxonomy (NCBI): domain Eukaryota; kingdom Metazoa; phylum Arthropoda; class Insecta; order Lepidoptera; family Nymphalidae; genus Heliconius; species Heliconius cydno. Next base: position 177,263 of record JAKRZM010000134.1, read on the forward strand.
GGTGGTAGCTTTTTGTTCATATGTTCATTCGACGATTTAAAAGTGCTTATAATAATTGCCTATTTGAATAAAGAATATTTAGAATTTGAATTTGAATTTGATGTATCCGACTCATAGCAGGATAAGCAGAGAGCATAAATACACTTTTATTCACTACTTTCCGCCGAATTATGAAGCCGTTACGCCATGCGTGTTGCTCGTTACATTTTTTGGTTTTTTAGCATATATCATATATGGATACTAACTTTTAAGAACACATCACAGCTCGAAGCGGCGTCACACAATTTTTAAATAAAGTTTATTTAAATATGTAATCAATATATTTTCTTCCCCACATATGAACATTAATTGAACCCTTTTTAGTTTAATTTTTATTCTAATATTTTTGTATATATACCTATCACGAATAAAAATGTTAATTAATTTAGAAATTAATAAAATATGTTATATACAATTATAATCTAAGCTTATGAAAATTAATGCAACATATATCCAATTGATATCTAAGTTTGTTATGACATGATATTTATAATGATTATTAGTAAATAATTCAAAATAGTTTTTTCACTTGTAATTACCTATATTTACTTTTCTGCGTTAAAAGAAGTGTAATGCGTAAAATTGGTGTGACAATATGACAAAGTCTGTCAACCGCTGTCACTCGACTGTCACAGAAGGTGCAGAAGATATTTTTCCATGATATTTTAGTTTTTTGTTTGTATTTTTCCTTAACCGTAGTAGTGGTTCTATGTAGTAGTGTTTATTTTAATAGTTTAGCACATATTTAAAGTTTTCTAATGACTCTGAACTCGAGAAAGGTCCTTAAGGAGGTGTTAATGAAAATTGTATAGCAAACGTGTCATTGTTTTAACTTATTTCAACCGATGAGCTTAGAAAAGAAACGCCAATTGTTTTGCATTCCGTTTAAAAATTAGTACATTTTCACATGGGTGATGGCTTGGCAGTCGGATACACGCGTAAGTTGAACCCTTATACTACTTAAAATAGTTGAGAAAACTTAAGTTTTTAACAACGTACTCGTATTGCACATGTCCTTGTCATTGATTTAATATTTAAATGAAGTTTACTTGAGCAGCCAGACGCCGCAATGAACGCCTTCGTTCTATTTGGATGTCAATATATTATAATTGTTTGTATATGTTATTGGTCAGACTGTGTTCACGCCTAGACTAAGCCTGTTAATAGGATTTGGAATGTTTTTCGTGTATTTATATCAGCGCTAATATTCCTTGGTTGCATGTTATGTTCTATTAAAAATGCAATATTATATTAATGTAAAGGTTGGTATATTAAAGTATGGGGGAATAACCAGGCTGGATGGCTTTTTAATCACAAAGGATAAAGTAGAGTATCAATAGTATTTGCTTTTATTTAAAAACATAAGTAGAGTGTTAACATACAAGTATATTGTTGTATAAAATGTTTATATACAAAAAATAAGCTAAATATATAGGTGATTTATTTTGATTTACTTGAGACCTTGATTTAGTCTTGTTTATATGTTTATATTATAATCTTTAAAGACAGCTTTTTAAGTTTAGTCCAAACATCTGATCCCAGAGACTACTTATAATTTATTTTTTTCTATGACTATTTTCTTTGAATGATTACAAGAAATTTTAAAATATTTAGAATTTTTACTATGTCACCTTTCTAAATATATATTTTAAGTGTTATTCAATAAATTAAAACTGGTTTCATCTGGTTCATAAGTATTCTAATAAGATCATCTAGGTGTTGCCACAGACTAAATTAGTACCTTTTAAAAGATATTTATAATATTCATATAAACAATTATATACTAATTTAAAAAAAGAAATATTAATTATTATATGCTATTAGGCTTTTTTTTACTTTTGGCTAATTTCTACATAAACATTTGAAAAGTGAATTTTATTTTCTTGAATATATAGGAACTATTCGCTACATTTAATGCATGATTCATCAGAAAGTAGAAGGTAACTGTTAATTTTAATTGATGAATCATTATTAGATAACATGTCTAAGAGTCTACACTTTTTAGTAACAAAAATGGTTTCTTATATATATACTTGTATAATATTATGTGTAATGTAATTAATATTTTTAATTTAATAAAAAATAATAAAAATTTGAATGTACCAAGACCTCAACCACACCTCTTTGATACTGTTTACGCACTGTAGCTAGTTCAAGTATTAAATATTTGAAAAACAAAAAAAAAAATTTTATAAGGCCATTGTGGCGCAGTGGATAGCATCTTATAGTAATTATGGTGGACGTGGGCTTTATCCTTAATCGAGGGAATAAATTATTTTTACTATGTTGATCTTGTGATACAGAAATTGATGTTAAGTTCTGCTGCTCAACACAAATGATTTAAAATCGTGGCGGATAGTAAATAACGGAGTAATGAGCTACTAGGTTTTCTTGGATGTGCTGGTATATGTGGGATACAGCTTGAAGCGGAAACAATAATTTTTAAATAATGATGATATATTATTACAATAGATATATTTTCATACATTTAACATATTTTCTTTTGTTTTTTTTCTGCAATTTTGTAAGCCTGAAATATAAATAGATCACTTAAGTCTCATTGTCTTGTCATTAGTATAGACTTTGTAACATATTAGAATATTATTTTTAAACAGCCTTTATTAGCTTAACTCGACTTGGTTTGAGGTATCTTTGTATTCAATTGTGTAGAAATTTCTTATACCTTTTTAGTTTTAATTTGACTGTGAGTAGAGTGTTTTTGTTACAAGATTTGATAGACCATCTTTAAAATAAAAGTGATGTTAGTAAAAAAGACTGTTATTTCAGATTTTGCTAAAAACTGAACTAATTTCTATATTATTTTATTAATTCTATAGTGAGTGAATACTCATAAATTGTACATTTTTGAAATATTTTATTTTATTTTTAGTAGTGTGATATGATTATACTAGATTTGAAAGATGTAAAGCTATAAAGTACATATTCTCTGTTAATTATTCTCATCTCTTATATTTTTTCTTTTTGTCATTGAAATACAAAAATTTTTATACATTTAAAAATTGTACATAGTAATGTTATTTTTAAATTATGTGACATTCCAATAGATATGGAACAGCAAACAAATATTTGCCTCATGTTAAAATTCACACATACTTATAAAGAATGCATAAATGTACAATACAAAGTTATTGATTATACATTTTTCAACGTATGCGCCATCATAATAAGTAATTTATAAAAATAATTGTATATATTTCTAATATCCAATTCTTAGGCCCGTATTTATGAACCGCTCTTAACTCTGAGACGGCTCTCAAGATCGATTTGAGAGTCGAGAGCCTTTTGAGGCCGTAGTGGCACAGATGCACAAGCATGCGAGTGTGAACACGACGGTTGTAGATTAGATTCCCATTCGGGGAATGAAATATTTATATATCAAAAACAGAAAAGTATTAGAACAGATATATTATTATTTGTTAGTAAAATTTGTGACGTGGTGCGTGGTCTTAGAGACATATTGTAATAATAGTTAAAATGTACTTTGACAAATTGAACCAAGAAAATCAAGTTCACACTCAGAGTAGGTGCGTGTTCTATTGCACCACAATGATTTAATTAATTCATTATAATCAATAATCATTTCACTGATGAAATCAAAGAAATGATTTAAAGACATAAATGATATGATATAATTGTTAGAAAGAGACTGATCTAAGATAAATGCTCTGGGTTTGTTGCATTGAATTTGAATGTATTACCATCGCTTTCATTAGTATTATATAATAATACTAGCGACCCTCTTGCGGCTTCGCCCGCTTTTACTACTGGATTATTCATATAATGTATGTTTGCAAAGCATGTGAAAATTAATTAAACCCTAATGCAACCCGCGTTTTCGTAGTTTCAATAAGGATTTTCCATTTGTTTTACACAGCAAAGATTTTTAGTAGGTACCGTAATTTTAAATCTGTGCTATTAATATTTTTAAGTACTTATTAAAATATATTTAAATAACA
>JAKRZM010000137.1:0-14739 GCA_036379175.1 Heliconius cydno galanthus
TACCTTTTTAAATATTTTTGAAAAATTTCTAACTTTGAACAAGAACTCCGGATTTTGATTCCATTGCCTCATATTATATAATTCGTATAGTGTGTTTCCGCTTCGGTATATACCAACAGTTGCCCAGTCGCTAAAAGTTATATATATAGATAGATAGATTACAAACAGCTATAAGTATAAAAACAGTAGTAGAAGTAAAAATTCTAAATAGCCGTCCCTAATAAGTATGTTTCAGTAACTAAAATTAGTGCTATATTATAAATCTTAGAATTTTACAAGGATGACAATTTTTGTTTACCCCTAATTTTTTTTTCTTTAATGGCATGTAATAATTGCATCAATTGTTGGTAGGCCTTATGAATAAATAAATAAATAAATATATTTTTTTATTATTTCTTTGTTACCAGAGGTAGGTAATAATAAATTCAAATTCAAAATATTCTGTATTAAAGTATACTATTATTATAAGCACTTTTGAATGATCGAATGAACATATGAACAAAAAGCTACCACCGGTTCGGAAGGCAGTTCTGCTGAGAAGAGCCGGCAAGAAACTCAATTCATATGCGTCCAAAAAAGTGACCTCACAGTCAGTTACATTATAAGAAGTGTTATTTTAACGTTTCGATTATATAATATACATTTATTGTTAATGTCACTTTTACAGAACAGCGTGCACAATGGCGTGTATCCGGGACACCTGCAGTCGCTGTACTTCCTGTGGACGGTGCTGGTGGCGGCGCACTTCGGCGGGGTTAACATACCGTTCGGACTCGTGCAGAAAGTGCTCACCATATTGCCTGGGTAAGTCAGTGGTAGCTCACGAGGACCGAGCTATAAACTATAAAGTGTCTACGAGAATATCATATTTGTGCAGGGAGTCATCAATGTGGCAGGTCGTCGCGTGCCTGCTGGCTGCGCTCACCATGTGGCTCTCCGTCATATTCTTTATGCGCTACCTCCTGAAGATACTGCTCATGTACAAGGTAAGCACTATAACAACAATTGTTGTTGTAGTGGCAGTATGGTGCGTGTTATGTACATATGTCTGTGTGTAGGGCTGGATGTACGAGTCACGGGCGCCGGGCTCCAAGGTGTCGCTGCGCACGGTGGTGTGGGCCAGCGTGGTGAAGGTACTCTCAGGATGGAACAAGCCGCGCCTCTACAGCTTCCAGGGCTCACTCCCGCGTCTGCCGCTGCCTTCCGTCAGGGACACTATGCGCCGAGTGAGTATTGCATTGAAGATACATAATATATTATTTGGAGTTTTGCTTGGTTTTTTTTATAATACGTATATTTGTTTGGCTGCAGTATCTGTTGAGCGTGCGGCCGCTGCTCGACGACGAGAACTACTCGCGCCTGGAGCGATTGGCGAGCGAGTTCGAAGAGACCATCGCCGTGAAGTTGCAGCGCTACCTGGTGCTGAAGTCGTGGTGGTCCAGCAACTACGTGTCGGACTGGTGGGAGGAGTACGTGTATCTGCGCGGCCGCTCCCCGCTTATGGTCAATTCCAATTTCTACGGCACCGACACGCTGCTGCGGCCCACGCGCGTGCAGACCGCGCGAGCCGCCACCATCATACATTTCTGCCTCAAGTTCCGGCGCCTCATCGAGCGCCAGGAGCTGGAGCCCATCATGCTGCAAGGCATGGTGCCGCTGTGCTCGTGGCAGTACGAGCGCGCTTTCAATACGGCGCGCGTACCCGGTGCTGAGAGCGACCGCCTAGTTCACTACCGCGACGCCGCGCATGTAAGCGTGCAGCGCCGCGGCCGTTACTACCGCCTGCCGGTATACGCGCGCGGCCGCCTGCTGGCGCCGGCCGACATCCAGCGCCAGCTCGAGTGCGTACTGGCCGACGACGACGAGCACCGGGCGCCGCCGGCGAGCGCGGGCGAGCGCCGCCTGGCCGCGCTGACGGCGGGCGAGCGCGCACACTGGGCACGCGTTCGGGCCACGTGGTTCCAGCGCGGGCCCAACCGTGCCTCGCTGCACGCCATCGAGCGCGCCGCCTTCCACGTGTGTCTGGACGACGCCGCCTACGGGTTCGACGACCGCGACGCCGCCAAGCTGGACGCGTACGGGCGCGTGCTGCTGCACGGCTCCGGCGACGACCGGTGGTTCGACAAGTCCTTCAATCTCTGCTTCAGTACCGACGGCTCAGTACGTAAATCCCAAAAGTATAAATTATTTTAGTTTAGATATGTTGACTGTAGGAAAAATATCAGACCGACTGCGGATATTCGTAGATAACCCTGAAAATAGAGTCGGTCTCAGTCGCACAATGGGGGGGCATGTATGGAGAGATTGATGACAGTGGACGAGGCGAAAGAGCTATGTAGAGACCGTAGAGTTTGGCGCTCCGTTCTCTGACTACCCCGCTACGGTTAAAGCATGAAGCTATGTATGTATGTTTGTATGTATTTATGGAAATAAAATTGTTTTTTTTAATAATGTCACGTTGAGCATAATGAATGACTTGTACTATATATTTTTTCAGGTGGGCTTCAACACGGAACACACTTGGTATGTACTCTCACTCGCCGCAAATACACAACGTGTCTTGTTGTACATATAGTTTACTTATTTGACAGTGTATGTTGGTTTGTTGCGACAGGGCGGACGCGCCGGTGATGGGCCACCTGTGGGAGTACGTGATCTGGTCGGAGTTGGAGCACGGCTACGACGCGGACGGCAACGCGCACGGCTCCGTGGAGGCCACGCCGCCCGCGCCCGCGCGCCTTCTGTGGGACCTGCCCGCGCCGCTCCTGGCCGCCATCGACACCGCGCACGACGTGGCCACGCGCCTGCTGCGCGACGTGGACCTGCGCATCCTCATGTTCACGGGATATGGCAAGGGCTTCATGAAGAGCTGCCGCGTGTCGCCCGACGCGTTCGTGCAGATGGTGCTGCAGCTGGCGTACTTCCGCGACGCGGGCCGTTTCTGCCTCACGTACGAGGCCAGCATGACGCGGCTGTACCGAGAGGGCCGCACGGAGACAGTGCGCTCGTGCACCCTGGAGAGCGCGGCGTGGGTGCGCGCCATGCAGGACGCCGGTGCGCCGCTCGCCCGCCGCATGGAGCTGTTCCGGGCTGCCGCCGCGCGCCACCAGCTCGGCTACCAGGATGCCATGGCAGGCCGCGGCATCGACCGCCACCTGTTCTGCCTATATGTGGTGTCTAAGTACCTGGAGTTGGACTCGCCCTTCCTGCAGGAGGTGTTCAACGAGCCGTGGCGCCTCTCCACCAGCCAGACGCCTCATGGGCAGACCAGCCTGCTGGACCTCAAGAAGTACCCGCGCTGCGTGAGCGCTGGCGGTGGGTTTGGCCCCGTGGCGGATGACGGCTACGGCGTCTCCTACATCATCGTGGGTGAGGACACTATCTTCTTCCACGTCTCCAGCAAGATCAGCTGCCCAATCACGGTGTGTATGCTATTATCTCACAGGACGATTTGTTTTGAATTTACAATTGTACATAATTTTCAAAGTAACATTTCTCCGCCAGAGCTCCTCAAACTTCGTGAAGCAGATCGAGCGCTCGCTGCAGGATGTGCACGACATGTTTGTGGAATACAAGTTAAAGTCAAAGAGCAAATAGAAGAGTCGTGTGACGCGTCGTCGCCGTCGGGTGCGCTAGCGCAGCTGCTCCTCTCGTCTTGGTACATGTCGCCGGTGCCTATTAACATTGGCGGATGTGAAAATCGAAAATTTTACAGGAGAGTTAAAAATGTTTTGTTAAAAATGCTTTTTAATTTTTTTTTTTAATATATGGCCGTGATTAATGAAAATTTACAGAGGTTTAATATACGTGGATAATTTTACTAACATGAAAGTAAAATACGGTTATTCTGCTGTTTAAATATTTAAAAGTCAGAAATAATATTTTTAACCGGAACACATCTCCTACAACTTGTCGAATATCCCACATGCCACAATGTTACATGTACAAACTATTTGATTTTGTGGACATACCATAGACATCATTGTTAATAGTAAGTATTAAAGTTTATTTTATCGTAACAACACGAAATGATAAGTAAAACAAGCTTTGTAAGCAAATATTAACTTTAAAAATGATCACTTATTATAAGCAAAAAAAAATCAATATTGGCAAAATAATTGCACTCGCATGATTAAAATTAAAACTAATATCTTTTATAAGTGATACTTTAATATCTTGAAAAAATATACAAATAAATTTAAATGAAACCTGTTTTGACCCACACAAGTGTCTGACTAAAAACGAAATGTTTTTGTTCCATTTTGTAATTTTTTTTATTTTATGAAGTCATAAAGACAACTAGAAACCTCGTTTGCGCTACGTTTTGCTATTGCCTCATACCACATACAGCAAATAGCTTCTTTAGTAGCTAATTCATATAAAGTAAAGTTAAATATAGATAATTTTCTTTTATAATAAAATAAACTATATCTCCATGGTGTATTAACACTTTTTGAAAGTCGGAAATTTGCTGTTGCCACCTATTCATGTTTGCCTATCCCGTCGTTTTAGTCTTTTTAATTTTATTATAGCTGGCGTGCAGCTTTTCTGGCGGATTGATGTTTTAAAAAACACTATTCTTTGTTGGTATTTTTTTTATTCAAATAGATTTGACAGATATTCCACAGATCTGTTTTAGTGTGAAATCCTTTATTAAAGTTGAGCTTGTGAAATCCTATATTAAAGTTCTACCATATTTCTTCCAGGACGTCGTCACGATTCTGTCGTAGAAGTTGTACTCTCTCGTAGAATATAATCTTATGCTACATACTTTTGCTTTTTGCTTATCTTGAGTAGAAAGAAAATAGTAGCAGTTTAGTTACTTTAGTTGTCTGACAGCGTTTTGCCACTTTTTGCGAATAACATAATTACAAATTATCTTTGTTTTTGACGGTCTCCAAGTTTTCCGGTTTTTTTCTGACTCTCACAGAATTTCATGGAACATTTCATTCTCCTATTTGTTTTTCGTTATAATTTTTAAAACTTTTTTCCTCATTTTTTTAGTCTTTGAGAATAAGTGGCACTGAAAGTGTCATATTTTCTTTCATGAGAAGAGGATGACTGGATGATATGATGATACTATACGATTAGATGGATTTTCGATATTGGTTCATGGTCAACATCACCTATACTTTTAATACGGATTTAAAAACAACTCGATGCCAAAGTAAAGTATTTTGAGTTTTATCTTCATAGAAAATGTTTCTAAGCATTCTCTTTTAACTAAATAAGGGTTAGAAATTCAAAAAAAGTTTTAGGTAGGGCGCCAACTATATTTGACAATTAGATTACACAGTTGTGCTGGTAAAGCTACAGTGTGTGCGTCATGCTGTGTGTGGGGACATGACAGGATAGTTAGAGATAATAATTATACAAACCTAGTGTTAATACACTCGGTTCCCATTGCGTGTTGAGTGAAATTTATCAAAAACGTAATTTAAACGCCTAATAATCTGTACAAGTGTACCCGATACGATGTGAGTAATTGAGTATGATGAGTAATATAGTTGGAGGCGCCGCGCCGACTGGACGCGTGCGCGTCAAATGTTAAAGATATTTATTTACACTTGTTATAAATATTTTATTTGGGTTCGCTGGGAGGTGGGGGTGTATTAGCCTACTGCTTAGTTCATTTCAAACTTGAAATATTAACGCGACACGATTGCTTTTATGTGCATTTTATATGAATCTATCAAATGTTTTATTTAATATTTTTCTATAATGTTTTTTCACTATTTCTTAATAATCACATAAATTACATATAAAAATAATCACAACTGTAATGTACATATGTCGCACCGGACTTGCTTAAATGAACTGTTCAATTAGTAGCCTCCTTTATTAAAACTACCACTACCACATCACTTGTATAACAGTCCTACTTGTATAACTGTGATATGGCATTACTAAATGATATTCTTATTGAAGTGACCATGCTATGGCTCTGGCTGGCTCATATAGCTAGTTAGTTGGCTGTGACATATGAATATACAGTAAACTTGCAAAACCTTTTATCAGTTCAAGTTTTAATGTTTAGTGTAACGTGAATCAATGCAATTTATTTACTTTATTTATATTTACTGCATCACTTGAAATTATTTAAAGACACAGGTAGGCAGCGCGACAGGCGGCTATGTGGAACAGATGTACAAATCTGATACTTCTATAATCTACTGTGGCCTTAAATTTTATCTTTGTTATATTGTATAAGTAAGAAAAATGCAATTAATTTTAGAAAATAGTACTCTTAATAAACTTTTGTTCTGACTTAAATTATTTCAATTTGTTACTTACACTTTTATAACAGTTTATTGTAAATAAAATGATTATAATAAGTATACACCTAACAATACTGGATCTTTTATTTTCTCAAACCCTTTTCCTTACAAATTGATTGAATTTACTTTCATAAAAGACTGAAAGGTCGTCACTGAAAATAGTTTGCCTAACAATCGTTTATAAAGCTAATATTTATTTAATATATTTATGAAATTATTTTCAGTTTTCAATAGAGAGATGCGTCAAGCAAACTCATTTTGGGTGACGTTTTCTAACAACAAACTTTGTATATCGTTGCTTAAACGATATGCAAACTACGGGGGGGCCTATCTAGTGGGAGGCGAGTCACCGTCCACCAACCATTCGGATTCATCCAAATTCCCAGCGATTGCCCAGCGATGGATCCCGGCTGATGCGTCACAGTAAAACATTTGTATATTCTCTTAGGGGCCTCTACGTGTTGGACCTGTGTCCCCACGCAAGCCTTCCAAAGGACCGGATTCTTTTGAACCCGTGAATCTTAAAAGAGAAACGTAATAATAATAATAATATTTATTAAATTAATATTTCACACATAACGATAGCAACTTTAATCAGTAATAACTGCAGTAGTATTAACTGTGTTGCAGTTATTAGCTTCCGCCTCGCAGCCGGTGTTGATCCAGAAGCTAATATGTAAATCATCAGCTGGTGATGATGATCAATGTTTTGTTTTATAGATATGATGGTACGATATTAGTTAATAATAGCATCTTGTTTAGCTCTACTTGTCCCACACCTTCGTTTTTTCTTCGCTTCGTTGCTTTAGTGCACCCCAGATCTATTTGAATAGGGCAATGTGGCTGGAACAATGTAAAAAAAGCTAGCTAAGCTAAGATTTCGTTATTTAAGCTAATAACTTACACCACTTGACACTTGTAAAATGCTATATGTTTAGTATAATCTGAAACATTAGTCTACATTTAATATTTCAAGACATATACGATATATTGATATTATTATGGTCATTATAAAATAGCAAAAAAGCTGTTAGTTTAGTTTTACAAGCGCAAGCATAAACAAATAATCAAAAAAGTGATTTTGACATTACAACATATATTTTTTTATTATTAATAGTATTTTATGTGGACATACGTTTTTCCTGTGGACACCTAGAGTAACAGAAAATATGTCTACAGAAATGATTTTCCAATCGAAAATCAGCGATGATCTTTAGTTTTCAGGGATAGAGAAATGGCGAGTGCGATTTCAAAAATACTCCTTGAAAGCCATTGTGCCTATACAATTACAAATATAAGTAGCACATACTTACCAAAATACACTAAAGATTCATTGATCTTTTACAAAATGAACAAAACACGATTCTTTTTATTGGAATATAAAAATACACATCCGTCTTGCGTAATGGGTGTAAGCAAATTATAGCTGTCTAATATTACCAAATTAAAAGATATTACATTTATGGTAACTTTTGCAGACATTTTTTAAATGCAGATTTTTTGGATCACAGAAAAGAGTCATATACGTGTAACAGCTAGTTTATTAGAAATTATAGTAAAAAGGCTGAAGCATATTTTGGAAATTATCAATAAAAAATTAACTCAAGTATATTCTACGCTAAAAATCTGTGTGATTTCGATGACACGGGCGTAATAACATAAATTACATATTTTTGAAACTATCAACTACGAATCTGAACATTCCACAGAAGGGGACAAATGATGGAATTTGAATTTTTTTCTTTATATATTTTTTTAAATTTTGATGTGTAGACTATCCACTTATCATAAGGGGGTAGGCATAGTCAAATTTAGAATGAAAAATCGTTCTATTTTCTTTTATTTATTATTGCTATTGTAATATAACACTCATATGAGTATGTCCCACATTCTATTTCACTTAAGTGTACTGATACAAAAAATCATAAATATACATTTTTGTTCATTAATTTCTACAGTTATAATAAATTGACTGTATTTAAAAAAATAATAAAATTATTCTATTTTATTTATTCTATAATTCTACGAGTAGAGGTCTTATTAATAGTCTGTGACGATTCTTGATTTCATGTCATGGCGGCGATGACAATGACATTCGTCACCCACAATTTGAGTTCCGACGTTTGTCAATTTATTTTCAATTGTTAGGCTATATGAAGCATAAATACTTTTATCCACAAAACAATCCTATTTTCTTACACAAGTTATAACTTGGGGGACACTTCCTCTTTTTGATTCCTAAACACTTCAACAAAAGTTCAAATAAATACCCAGTCGTCCAGTTGTTATTATTCTTGATATATAAACAAACCAGATATTTCTGTAGATTATCATATTAATAAAGTAATTGGTTATTTATTAAACTTTAAATATACACACATATATATATATATAAAAAGAAAATGTTATTTTGTGATAATTTTAAAGAACTTAGATAATGTATCATATACTTAGAGTGTTATTATACAGGTTATGGGTTGTTTCTACATTCACCTTGTTTTCTAGTGCTATAATATTTTGGTTTTATGGAATTTTCCTTGCGCTAAGTGTTTTCACCTTTGGAATATCAGGTAAATTATTTTAAAATAGTAATCTTTTAATAACTTGTATTATCAGTTATTGAGCATTATTAACTTTTTTATATTCTTGCCAAACTGTATGAAAAACGCCAAAAGCCAAATATAAATATTTGGCTTTTGGCGTTTTTTATACAGTTACATATATTTTTAACATTTTTATACCATATACAAATTAAATGTAGCAGAATTTTTCTTTCATATGTGTGGGATAACATTTATGAAAGAAAAATAAGAAAAAAATATTTAATAAATAGCAATCTTCCTGTCAAACGATAATTATGCTAATTATGCTTGGAAATGGAAATTTGTGAAAATTTCCCCACAGAGATATGTCTTAAATTAGTTGTGACAAACATATACAAATTCGACTGTTAAAATAAAGTACAAAATTTTGATGTAATATTTAAATTATAAACATATAATTTGTCCAATTCAAAAATGTTTATTATACCTGCTTAAAAAGACAACTTTAGAAAAATAAATCATTGTCACAGTGTCATAGATAAATAGTCATTACATTTTGCTAAAGAAAATAACTGATATTCTTAATAAAGCTAATTTGTTTATTTTAATGATAACGGTAACATTAATGTATTCTAGGATTTTTCTTTTATTTCTTCAATTATCTTTAATACCATATCAATCAATTATCTTTAATAACATTTTTTTTAGGTATATTATACAGTGCCCAAGACCTCCTCCTATATTACCCTAATGATCCACCAGACTCTCGTGTGTTTATACTGCAGCCCAGCAACTACAAATTGCCTTATGAAAGTATAAAAATTAAAAGCAGAGATGGTTACAAAATTCATATGTTTTTGATCAAACAAGTTAATAACAGCAATCATGTCCCGACAATGATATTTTTTCATGGTAATGCAGGGAATATGGGACAAAGGTTAGATTAAGTTATAATAATACATTTAAGGTAAATTACAGCAGTTGCACCATATTAGTACTGTTCTGTTCTTTCTATAATGGCGTTCCAAACGTACCAGTTGAGCACAACCATATTAGTATGTGCACACAATATTTGTCAATGTCACAAGTTGAAATTATACAAATAAAATGCAAAAAAAAACTTTTTTAGAAAAAGCTTTTATTTAAACACTCTAAAAAGAAGAAAATAAAGTTTTTCTTTTAAATTTAAGCTGTCAATTCATAACCTCATAATCCACTATTTATATGATCATAAAAGCTTGTTAGAGCATTTAAATAAAAGCTTTTTCTAAAAGAGATCTTTCACTTATTTATTTTTTACTTTTTACTTAGCGCAAGTATTCAACGTATCAGTTAAATAGTCCAGCCCTTCCATAAGGAGACCTTCTTATAACGCTATTTAAGGCCACGTATCCTTGGAAGCTGTACTACCAGCAGGAAAGAGCTCCGAGCCTAAGTAGATAACAGCGTAGACAACAGTACTACCTTGCATATTGCGTACTGTACAAAAAGCACAAAAAACTTCAATAGTGTTATAATATATTAGATTTGGAGAGATGTCACATTATTTTCCTAATTATTCTCGGCAAGCCCTTTCATTGGATAGCAATATTGCAGAAGTGCATAAATAATAACTCTTGTGCCATCTTAGATGTTCCGCCAAATTGGATTTAGAATAACGTCACATTATTATTTGAATTACTCTCAACAAGTCCTTTCATTTGACATCTATATCGTAGAAGTAGACCAAAAATAACTATTCGGCTATCTTGGATGGTGCGCCATATTGGAGTTAGAATGACAATATTATTTTTCGAGTTGCTTTCAACGAGCCCTTTCATTTGATACCCTTATTAAGAAGTGCATTAAATATAACCGTTCCGCCATGTTGGATGGTCTACCACATTAGATTTAGAATGACGTCACATATTTTATCGTGCATTGTCATCCAAACTATGTATAACGTGTATTCAAAATTACAGCTCAATCGGTTGAAGATATCTACTTCAAAATTGAGCTCAAAGATTTCACCCGAACATACATACATACATATATTGCAAGTTAAATAAAAAGAACATGATACTTAATTTTGTCAATTCAAAATATATTTCACTATTTTTTTTACAGTAATATTGCTATATTTAGGATTTGCTAAATATTTTTAAAATTTCAGATTATCAAATGTGTCAGGTTTTTACCATAAATTAAATATTAATATATTACTGGTGGAGTATCGTGGCTACGGACTATCTGAGGGCTCACCATCAGAGCAAGGACTCTACATTGATGCTCAAACATCATTTGATTATATCATGCAGAGGAATGATGTTGACCGCAGTAAAGTTATAGTATTTGGAAGATCTCTCGGTTGGTAGCACACTATTTTGTTATATAATCATGAATTATTGTAAATGTAGGTTCATTGAATATTTTACATGACATGCAGGTGGGGCAGTGGCCATTGACCTCGCGTCGCGCTCTGAGTATAAGAACAAAATATGGGTTCTTATTGTAGAGAACACTTTCACAAGCATTCCTGATATGGCCAAAATACTACTCAAGTGGAGGTGCTTGAATTGGCTGCCCATGTTTTGTCACAAAAATAAGGTAAATTCTTGTTTCAGCTATTGACTTGGAAGTGTAATGGTTGTTGTATTGCTATTGCGTGTGTGTGTGCAGTACATGTCGGTGCGCAAGGTGAGCGGCGTGGCGTGCCCCACGCTGGTGGTGTGCGGCGCGGGCGACGTACTGGTGCCGCCGCGGATGGCGCGCGAGCTGGCGCTGCGCTGCGGGGCGCCGCTCAAGCGGCTCAGCGTGCTGCCGGGCGGCGGCCACGACGACACCTGGACGCGCCCCGACTATTACCCAGCCCTGCTGCGCTTCCTGCGAGAAGCGCCGCCCCTGCCCCCGCCCACCGCCGCCCCCCCCGCCACCCGCGTGCACTCCGTCTGACACGCAATCTTGCATTTTATAAAACAAATAATTTTTATAATTATATTAGACTTTTATTGTGTTTACCTTCTTTAATGATCCTTTTTCTATTATATATACAAATATTCTCTACTAATGACCTACCCTTCCTGCAAATTGTAATTCAAACAAGATTATTTTATAATACTAATTTAAATTGGTTCGTGTTTTAATAACATTTTCATTTTAAAGGTAATATTTATACGTGCAAAATTAAAACAAAATTTTAGCTGCTTCAATATAGCAGATCGATAGTTCCTATGTATAAAAGGTCATGTCAACAGAGAAGGTTTGCAGGACAAACGAATAAAGGTTCATCTTGCTTTTAAAAAAGTTAAATTAGATAATAAATTATAGCTACTGTAAATAAAATAAAATTCTATTGCTCCTTCGAAGTTGAGATAAAAAAAAAATAATATTTGTTTACGTGTTTTACCCAGCTTTGCCATGAAGAGTGGTATATCTCTATATGTACAAGTTTGTTACGCGCGCGCCCGTACCCACTCGATGGATTTTTTTATTTTGAGATATGGCACTAAGAAGGGATTTTGAAAAATTGTGCTAATAAGGGGTTGAAAGTTTGTATGGAAAAATGTTTAAATGGCCACCAATTTTTATAAAATTTGAAATTCTGACTCTTAAAAATATTTCATTGAACACGTGTTTCATCGTTTTTTAGAATTCACCCCCTAATGGTGCAAATAAGTAAGGTGGACAAGTAAGTAAGATTTGTTTGTGTGTTAAAGATTAATGATATTATAAATGACTAGCGGACGCGCGCAGCTTCGCTTGCTTATTTAGGGGTGAATTCTAAGAAACCTATACTTAACTACTACTACTAACCTAAAATTTTATAAAAATTGGTGGCCATTTAAAGATTTTTCCATACAAACTTTCAACCCCTTATTTGCACCCTTAGGAGGTGTATTCTATAAAACCACGAAACATGAGTTCAATGAAATCTATTTAAGACTGAATTAATTATTCAATGGTTGAAGTCGTAATTACTTATGTAAGTAGTTCAACACACTGATGAAGAATGACTTGATCTTCAAAGAAATATCAAGTACTTAAATACATAGATTGTTTAGTTCGTTCGTTTGAAATAGATCTAAGTATATAAAAATGTCTAAAACATCTTTTCTACGTGTACTTTGTAATAACTACATATTTACCAATTGTACGTTTAGCTAATAATATATGTAATTAATTTAAAACTGTAGAGGAGTTAATACGCATTCATTACAAGAGAATATTATGAATCCTTACCCAAATCAATAATTGATTTAAGTTTTTGAAGGAGTTAATTAAATAATTCACTGACATCAGCACATTTAACAGAGTTTTAAAATGATGATAACAAGTACTTACATAACATAGGTACAAAGAATGTATTGTTACAAGAACATATACGTAAGACAAATAATTAGCTGTATGTATCAATGCTCAAAGTACATTATTATAAATATCGACATCGGTCATATTTTGCAATTCAAAACAATAAAAACAACCTTATAGAAATTTTGATAATGTAGTAAAAAATCATATTAGAAGATAACAGATAAAAGTAATTAAAAATCATATTTTATGGAAAAAGACAAGACAAAAGAGCGTACGGGTCACCTGATGGTAACTGATCAAATAATACTGAAAATATTAACTTTAACTATTCTATAAATGGAAATATTTTAGGAAGAATCAACCATATTAGCGATCTCGGGATCATATTAGATAATAAGTTAAGTTTTATTCCACATTTAGACGACATAATAAAAAAGGCACTAAAACTGCTAGGTTTCATTTTGCGAGCTTCAAAAGAATTTAAAAGATCCAGTACCAAAATAACTTTATTTAACTTTATAATACGTAGTAAGCTTGAATATTGTTCTATTGAATGTTCATTATAAGTCACATGAAAACAGATTAGAAAGAGTACAGAAGAGATTTTTACGTCAATTGGCTTACAAAGATAACTTGCTGAAACAAACTAAAAGCTATTCCGATCACTTAAGATTTTATAATGCTCTTTCTTTATCTAATCGTAGAGATTTACTTGATCTTTGCTTCTTACATAAAATTATAAATGGGGGTATAGATAGTCCAAATTTGTTACACAGGTTTAGCAGTACCAAGGCGCAATTCAAGAAGCCACAATAAAAATAAGCACACTTTTATAGTGCGTTTCTGTAGGAGTAACATAGGCAAAGCAGCTCCATTAAGTAGAACTCTAATATTATATAATAGCACATTCAAAAAAGCAGGTTTGGATATATTTAAACAATCTATATCATCTTTCAAACTGCAAACAAAAAAAAAATATCTTTTCTCTTAAAAAATAATTATCAATTAACTACAAATTATTATTTATGTTTTTAATAGGTAAAATCATTGTAAAATTTTGGTGTTCTGTTTCTTTTATAGGTAGTACTTATAAGTTTTTTATTTTTATTATATTTTATATGTATAAATGATTATATTTTATATATATATTTTTTGAAGTGTAAGTAATATTAGTGCAGAATGATTTGTATTGTGTTTGTTTTCTGTTGTTTTCTTCTTTTATTTCATGCATGTCAAGTTAGCCTGTAAGTGGGGTATACAATTAGTGTTGTACTCGCTTAAGATTGTTTTTGTTTTTAGCGTTTGAATTATTATTGTATACAACGTTGGCTTCCTATTAAATAAATAAATAAATAAACTGATCACCGCCGCCCACGACCCCGGGTAACACCAGAGGAGCTACAGGTTGGCTACTACAGCTACCGCTGCCTGTCTTTAAGGTGGAAAAAGAGGCACTTTTTGAAGTTACCCGGGCCGTATCGACCTGGGAACTCTGTCGCAGATAGGCCATTCCAGAGTTATGTGGCGCGTGGAAGGTTGAAAGTTCCTACTAAACCGCACAATAGTTTGAGCACTTGAGTTTGTGACGTACTATACGGTTAGAAAATTCGGCGGCAGGTAA
Organism: Heliconius cydno galanthus; assembly: GCA_036379175.1. NCBI lineage: Eukaryota > Metazoa > Arthropoda > Insecta > Lepidoptera > Nymphalidae > Heliconius > Heliconius cydno. Next base: position 14,733 of record JAKRZM010000137.1, read on the forward strand.
CAAGTCA
>JAKRZM010000138.1:0-31028 GCA_036379175.1 Heliconius cydno galanthus
CTCGAGAAAATAATGTTATAAATTTAATATTATATAATAAGTCTGTGTAGTATACACGCTTTATTACACACATATCATGTTAGGCAGAGGGAACCTGGGAACCTTGAGGCCAGTTGCAGCAGGGGCACAAGTGTGTTTGGTTGGTTCCTGTATTGAGACAAAGGGTTCAGTTCTGCCACTCAAAGCAATACCTCCAGAATTTGGCGGAAAATGGGAAACAAAGTGTTTTAACACTAAGTTCGTTCTGTGTAACATAAAAAATCGTCAAAACAATAACATTTTATTTATGAAAAAATTACACCATTCCACACGATTGATTTCCACAGATTATGTAAATGACTCCGGACCGAGTAAATATAAGGTGGGCTGGAAATACGAGTCGAAGTTATGCTTTCTTACGGTTCAGAAGTCATTTGAGGTACCTATTCAAACTTTGACTCTCATTTGAATAAAAGGAAAAACCTTATTTTCTTTGTCCCCCTGTCATTGTTTAGTCCTGTCCCTCGTGTTCTTCTAATGGAATTGCTATGTCTTTTTATTTATAAAATAGAAAATCCACTTATTTATATATGGGAGTTATTTAATTGAGATCTGGGTAGAAATGGAATCAAATCGCTCTTAAGTCGTTTAACCTTTATCAATGGTTTTTGGATGCAAATTGGGATAACAGAGTAACGTTTAAAAATATATACTGTTTTGGAAAGTAATTTGAAAAATGTATAAAAAAAACAATTTCTCCGTGTATTCTCGCTGTATCCTAACCTACCTTGATTGGGTAGGCAGAGTGATAGCTTCCCTTGTGTGTTAGGACACTCATTTCTCCACTTTCTGTCAAACTATTCGAAGCTCTTTGTGTTTAGTGGCGGAAAATAACGTTGGGCTTTTGCTTTGATGAAGGACGAAGAAATGAAAATATTAATAAAAAATAGTTCATTCCTCCGAGTGGGGATCGAACCCGTTACAATCACACTGTTGTGCCCCTGCGCTACGACGGCCCCTAATATAAAATATTCATATATATTTTTATATTAAATGTATGAATTTACTTTAATATATATTTTTTTCTTTCAGATTTAACAAATACCTGTTATTCGTGAATTGGTAAGTATTTTTTATTGTATAAAATATCATAAGTAATTTTACATGTAGTTGGTAGCTTTTAGATGTCTGCACATAATTATTATAGGTTCAAATTTAGGTTATATTAATTGTTTTCTATGGAGGCGTTGAGTGTTGAATGGCGGAGTTCAACGCCGCACATTCCCTTGTTACCAGAGCGAGGAAAAATATGAAATATTTAATTTCTTTAAGTGGAAATCGAACCCAAAACCTGTCTTGTGTGTTAATATGAGACTATAAAATAAATTTTGGCTATACTTGTACAGTGTTGGCTTTAAAGAAACTTGTTTAAATCTTAAACTTATCTTAGCCATGGTTCGTAAGCTCGGTTGCAGTATGCAGAGAGAGTTCATAAATTAGGTAACCCGCAGAGACAGAGAGTTCCTTTGAGGATGCGACGGAAGTAAATAACGGTAGACTACCACTATAATAATACGTACAACAGTGTATAACATAACTGAAAATGTGTTAAAACTTGCATACTAGACAGTATGGCTCTTGGGTTTACTATTATTTTTTAGTACGAATAACTGTAAAATTAATAGTAGTTTATGGTATGCGATAAAAAACTTTTTTTAGCGTCACGGTGTATCTCGCACACAGTAGGGTAGGCTGAGGGAACCTAGGGTTAAAACACTTCGTTTCTATGGACGCATTGCCTGTTGAATGGCAGAATATAACGTTGAGTTTTGCCTCGATATCAGAGCGAAGAAATGAAAATATTACATATTTTATTTCCATGAATGGGAATCGAACCTGAATGAAATGTAAACGTAAAATAGTTAGTTTACTTGATCACAATCACTTTATTTTAATTGATTATTATAGTAAAATATTTCTTTATTTAGATTTATAACATCATTTCAAGTCAATAAGTTTTCTATAATTTTGATAATTTCATAAACTAACAAAAATTAACTAATGTCACGCAGATACCAACAATACCAACTTATATGAAAATGTGAATCTACCCTCATAGCTTATTTAAATTTAATTACGTAATAACAAGAAGAACATGCTGTATAAATGAAGTGTTTCACATTATACATGGCCAAGTAAGTGTTGGGAAAATTGTTCAAATCTAATACTTGTTTAATCTAAATTCTGAGGTCACAATTTACTTGTCAAAGGGCTTCGGTAGAGGCGGCTTGCAAATTACCAGTCCTTTTATCGTTTGAACTGGACAAAATTATCTTATAAAATCAATGTAGGTCAAGAATATATTATACTAGCGGCCCGCCCGCGGCTTCGCCTGCGTGAACTACGTTATTTTTAATTTCTGTCTCCATGAGTACGTCGTATAAATAACTCGTATGCAAAATTTGAGATTCCTAGCACATGTAGTTTCTTGATGAGAGATTTCGTGATGAGTGAGTGACCTTTCGATTTTATATATATAGATTTAGTAGTTTTATGACAAGTATTCTTAGGAGGCTATTCGTGCGACTGGAAACGAGGCAGGTTGTGGATTCGATTCCCATCTGAAGAAATAAAATATTTAATATTTTCATTCCGGAGGCTTTGCATGTCGAGTAATGGAAATCGAGCGCGAAGAAATGAAAATATAAATGTAAATAAATATTTCACTTCCTCGAGTGGGATTCGAATCCACAACCATTACGTTAAAGTCACACCTTCCGCCGCTGCGCCATGACGACTTCATGAAATTGTTATTTTACTTTATTCATCTTAAAATATCACCACAATTCAAATAACTTATTTTATAGTATAAATACACGTACAATGAGATTATAAAATATAATCCTTTGTTAGTTTCAAACCTTTATCATAAGCCGATTAGAGGCGTTGCTTTTTCCATAAATATATTTTTTATAAAATAAATATAAAAGTTCTATGTTTTGTTGTAAAAACTAGAAAAACTAATATTTTCTTTTACAATTATGTTTATATTTCATTTTAATATTATATTTGTAGTGATGTTCTAGATCTAGCTGATATCTTAGCACAGTGATTCCCAAAGTGGTCTATATCGACCCTCAGGGGTCACATTTGTGTTTTTCACATTTAGGTATACTTAACTACTGTTAGAAATTATTTCAAGGTTAATAGTCCAATTTCATCCATCCATCCATTCCAATTGTAGTTAATTCATCTAAAACTGAAAAACATGACAAGGAGTCTACGATAGAAAAAAGTTTGAGAGCCTCTGTCTTGGCATGTCTTCCTAACATATATATTTCTATATTATAACAACAAGCAACACATATATATATGTACATACACCAGTCAGCTTTGTTCACAATTCTAATATACATATGTAACGAGTATCTCACGTAGGCTTTGCCTAGATATTATTTGATAATAATACGTTTTACATATTTCATGGGATGAATGCTGATGATAATATAATCATAGATGCATTCTCGTTCCTCAGTTTCCACCGAATTTTGGGAGCATTACGTGTTGAGTGGCGAAACTCAACGCCGTGCTTTTGCCTGAACACCAAAGCGAAAAATGAAATAAATATTTCATTTCCTCGAGTGGGGCTCGAACCTACAACCAGTCGTTTATAGTTACACATTGTGACTCCGCGCTACAGGTGGCCTCGTTATTATTATTATCTTATTAATACAATAATACGATCAGGATGGTTGTATTTAAAAAAAATATATATATTTAGTAAGTAATAGGTTCCCAGGTTCCCTCTACCTACCCTGTTAAATACAGGATACAGAGTGAAACAATAAAAAAAATATGTAGTTTTGTACAGAAATGTTTATTCACAGAAAGGAGGATGTTTTAACATATCAAATATCAATAATAGCATTAAACCAACCCCTAAAACCCCCAAAACCCCTAAATATGAATACATTCCAGATAACATAACGCTCTATTGAGCACTGAGCTACAATAGCCTCGGGCTTACAGATGATCAAATAGCTTTGTTCATAAATACATACGTACACTTAGTTCCTACACTTTGTTCACAGATACATACATACACATATCTGGGAAGGAAAGTTCGATATACCAATTCGAAGTTGGATATGAATAACGTTTATCAACTAGTTATTCGAGTATTTAAACTGTTTTGAAGGAAGTCGTGACGTTGGGGTATAAAGTGTGACTGGAAACGACGAATTTGTGAGTTCGATTCCCATTTAAGGGAATTAAATATTTTTTGATTTTTTCGCTCTGGTGTCGAAGCAAATCACGGCGTTAAGTTCCGCCACTTAAAACTCAATGTCTTTAGAATTTGACAGAGAATGGAGTGTTTTAAAACTAGATTCCCTGTAGATACCGTTCTGTGTGCAGAATACAGAGGGACGTTAAGAAAAAAATTAAACAATAATAATATTATCTAAAAAATCATTTAAATTAATAATTTTAATAGAATAGAATAGAACTTCTCATGTCCTATTTCTGTCATTTTATACGAAACACCTTAAATAGTTTATGTTTACGAATTAAGTCGTCAAAACAACAAGGCTGCCTAATTACCCAGCATCTGGAGTTTAGAACTCTTAGGAAATGACAAATTAAGCGTATCTACGTACGTTCTAAGCAACAATTCTGGAGACATCTTCAAGACATATCATGTTTATAGCATTTAAAATTAACGTGAAATGTATGAAATAGAAATATGAATCAGTTACTTGGTGCTTCGTTAAGGGTACTTTGAAATTTTGAGTGTAAAATAGATCAGCTGCACGCTGTATCCCGCACAAAGCAGGGTAGGCAGAGGGAACCCAGTGTTAAGGCACTCCGTTCCCCACTTTCTGTCGAATTCTGGAAGCATTACATGTTGAGTGGCAGTTTGCATCGACGCCAGAGCGAAGAAATGGAAATATAAACGTAAATAAATATTTCACTTCCTCGAGTGACGACGACAGCCTCTTAGCCTTCCTAAAATAGATCTTGGAATTATTTACTATTAAATCTCATTCCTATCTCAGATTGTCTAAAATAAAAATCGAACCCATAACCACCTTCCTAGGAGCCAATGGAACAAACGGATGTATCAGCAGTATAAATTTAATCTGGCCAGTAGAAATGTCTGTTAATTATTTGATTTCATTGAATGTAGGATGTTTTATGTATGATGTAAAACGTGAATTACGAATTCTACGCGTCCGTGTAATTTAATTATCCATATACGTTTTGTTGGACGGCATGGCTTAAACATTGTTTACCTTTTTAGCTAAATTCCAAAAAAAAAATTTCTGTTAATTTCATTTTGCAGACACTTTATTGGTTGAGTAGAGAGTAGAGACACTGGCAATAAATGCAGGGATTAATGTAGAAGAAGAGAGATCAGACACCGTAATCATGTACTTGGTAAATGATTCATTTCATACGTGGTAGTTATGAGTTATTCCTTCCAATTCTTTTAATTTCTCCCATTCCATTCCAAATTTGAGGCATTCCTTACTAGAGCGAGGAAAATGAAAATATTAAGTATTTCAGTCCCTCAAGCGGAAATCGAACCGACAACCGTCACGATTAGTGAAATTTTATAAGGATTTTAGCGAAAATAATTTAAAATAATCTTTACAATCAGTAAATGAGCATTCTGAATACAAAAGGCATATTAATTTTCAAACTGAAGTTTCGACGAGAAATTCCAAATAAAACGTTTTATTCGTATCCGTTCAGTAGGTACAGGGTTTACATAAAAGGCGAGGCAACTTTTCGCATAATTTTATTTTTCAAGTTTTCGAGCTTCGGAACTTCTAGCTGATTTCTCCTTTGGCTATTTCATTTACTATTTTCAACCAACTTTTGTGGGTTGGACACAATAAACAAACTTCTGTCGAGCGCCGCTTAAAGTCAGTTGTTGATATTAATTTTATTCGAACGATTCTATATTAGATTTCATTGAAAATTTGAATTGCATAGAAACTTATTTATATTATTTAATATTTTTATATATACGCCATACAAATTAAATTTGATTGTTTCTATATATAAAAAAAATATCCACATATAAGATTCTTTTCAAGTTCACGCTGAGGAAGTCTATTGTTAAACCCACTTTTAACAGAATTCTGCTGGCATTACGTGGTGAGTGGTGGAACACAACGCCGCGCTTTGCCTCAACACCAGAGCAAATTAATTTCTTCGAGTGGGAAACTGCATTTACAGTCACATTGGTATAAAATCAATAAATCTATAAGTTATACAATGAACCTACATCAAACAGATTTGAGACCAAGACCAAGGAAGCATAAAGAATGTGTGAAGTGATATAACTCTGTTCTCTATTTCCCGCAAAATTGTTTATTAATCATTCCCCCGAATGGGAATCGTACCCCCACCCAATGCGTTTACCGTCAAAATTGTACCTGTACTGACATGGAAAACGGAATGACTGTTATCTAGGTTCCAACCTTCCAAAATGCATAAGATGTGTGAAATAAATGTGGAAATGTTAGAACCCACAAAAAAAAAAGATTCGATTAAGAAACCTTAAAGATTGATGCACTGAAGGAATCTATTACACAAAATGGGGATCTGACGTAATGGATGGTTGGGGTCTCTGGACATTCACAATCCACGATCTAAAACGATGGTCCGTTGAGAATTACTCAGATAATATTTGTGACCGATGTACTCAAGTAACTTTTAATTAAGATTAATTTTTACGTTAAGAAAATTAAAATTGTATAGAAATCTATCTGAAATTAAGTTTTTTTTCTAGCACACTGGTTGCTTTGAAGAATTTTGAATGGAGAAGCACATAGCTAGTAAGGCCAGTGGCGCATACATTAAGATACTTTTGTTCTCCACTTTCAGCCCAATTCTGGGGACTTTCTTTCTCGTTACCATAGCAAGGAAATAAAAATATTTAATGCTTTCTCGAGCTCAATGGCGTGCCATTGGGGAGGCCTATGTCCAGCAGTGGACGAGGACAGGCTGACGATGATGATGATGATGAATGCTTTCTACGAGTGGGAATCGAACCCACAACCTGTCGCCTTTACAGATGCAGGCTTGTGCCCATTCACCCAACTGGCCTCACACAGATATACATATCAGTATTTATAACACTTGGTTCACTTGTCAAAAATAAAGGAATGCCAAAGCATCTACAAACCGTCTCGACTAGACCGCTATCCACATTTAATTTCATTTAAATGGCTCAAGCTTCAGGGTTATTTCAATATCACCGAAATTCATTTAATCAGATTAGGTTTTCAAATGATCTTTTTAACGTTTGCAACGACGACAAAGACTGAATGGACGCTTTATAAAAGTATGAAAAGCGCCTTATATTTTGAATGTCCATAAAAGATTCCTCCTTAGGCTATTTTCTGAAAATGTTTTGATTAAAGTATTATTGATATTACGAGTATTTTTTTTTATTATGACTTTTTTGGTAAAAAGAGTGAAATATTATCATCTGAAGTTGTTTATGTGAAAACAAGTTAAAATTTTTATGGCAACTTTTTGGTACAAACACTGCAATAGATAAGAAGGAATATTTATTAAATATATCCTGGACTTCTTTAATGTAACAAGTAATCGACGGTCCTTTTCTACGGACATGTCGACGGTAGCATATTTCAAAAGGCTACTTTTCAGGAGAGCGATTTAATCTCTATCTCGCTCATAGCAGGGAACCTGGGTAGCTAGTATTAATATACTCCGTTCCCATTGATACACTTTCGTTCCTCAATTTTCGACAAATTCTGATGGAATTGTCTGTTAAGTGGCGTAACTCAACGCCACGCTTTGCTTCGTTAGCAGAGCGATGACAAAATGCTGCTCTCGGACCACGACAGCCTCAAAACTCTTTTTGGAATTAAAAGTATCAAAATTTGGTTTTGATAAAGAAAAAGAGATTTGTACACAATCATGAAAAGTTGAAAAGGTCCTATTTTTCCCAAATATTTTAGCTTAACGCATTATCCCGCATACATCAAGGTAGACAGAGGGAACCTAGTCTTAAGAAATTCCTTTCCCCACTTCCCACGGAGTTAAAGCAAAACATTTCTTTACAATAAAAGAATAGACAAAGAATAGATTGTCTCCGGTCTACTGCAATAACCAGTACTTTCATCTAGTAACTTACGATCGGAAGCGATAAAATTTACAATGTAACATATATAATATTATCTTTCAGACGATTTAACTCAAACCGTTTTGTAGTTTTGTTACATTTACTTCTTTTATTTATTGAAGGATCTCTTCATTTGGGGAATAGAGTGTTTTAACACTAGGTTCCCTCTGCTTACGATCTCCTTTTATGTAGAATTTCTATTTATAAACGTTATATGCCTTAAAATCTACGGGATGTTTTGCTGATATTTCATTTCCACAGACTATACATTGATTGGGAGATTGTAAACAATAGTATTGCATTAAAAATAATTTATTATATGCTTTTTCCACAAAAGTACCGATATAGAAAAAAATCAATAAAAAACACAGACAGTTTAACATAAACTTTTATAAAAAACGAATTAATCAACTTAAAAAGTAACAACGTGAAAGTAAATGGCGAAGACTTTAAAACCAATTTCGAACTAGCTTTGAAGGTACATGGAAATACTGGCTATTGTTGGAGAAGCACAATTGGGCGTAAAATTTAAATCTGCCTCCACGAGTAGCTTGGCGAGGTAACTTAGTGAAATTTTCTAAGGCAACCTCGTTTGGTTATGCGAATTGGCATGTACTTTAAAGTGTCAGTAAAAGGTGGTATATATTTGTTAGTTGTATATAAAAAAAGGATTTTATTGGTATTATATTGTCATATATATATGTACAAAGCAGGGTCGCAGAGGGGACCTGGGAACCTAGTTTTAAGGCACTGTTCCCCTTTTATACGGCAAATTTTGGAGCCTTTGCCTCCTTACCAGAGCGAGCTTCCATTTCCTCCAGTGGGAATCGATCCCAAAACTTGCTGTTTTAACAGTCGCACGCCACGACTGGTCTGTAATCTGAATATTACGTTACCCAAGAGTGGGATTGAACCCACGACCATCACGCTTACCAGCCACTGTACCAAAATGCCCTAAAAAAAGAAATATTTTAAAAGAATTTATATAAGAAAAGATAAAGTATCATATCAATTACAGCGTGATATAACATCTGTACGCTACAAGCCAATAAACTTTTCTCCATTAAATTCAATAATACAAAACAAGTAAGAAATAATAAATCTAACGCGAGAACAATGATTAATATCGTGGGGGGGCGAGACTCTCATCGGGTGACGCAAACGGATAACAGAAGTACTATATGTAATTTTATATGTTCTCGGATGCTTAAGTACCGAAAATGATGTTTAGATATTAAATTATCAGTTCTTTTGGCTTGCAATCTTTGTATATCTAGTGGACCGGAACGCGGCTACGCCCGCTTGAACTATACGAATATTTATTAAATATATTTATGAAATTATTTTCAGCTTTCAATAGAGAGATGCGTTAAGCAAGCTCATTTTGGGTGACGTTTTATAACAACAAACTTTGCAAATCGTTGCTTAGCAACGACGGTTGTTATTAACATGGCGGAATAAATTGCATGTCAAATTAATAAGTATTTTAATCTAGTCTAGTACTAATGTAATATGCCTTTCTCAATATATCGAATTGACATTAAAAATATAGCTTTATTAGTCTGTAGAAATTAAAATAAGCAAAAGTATATTTAAATTTCAATGTAAATTACTTATATTACTATTTAACGTCATAGCGCAGAGGCACAAGCGTGACTGTAAACGCCACAGGTTATGGGTTCGATTCCCACACGAGAGAATGAAATATTTAATATTTTCATTTCTTCCTGGCGTTAAGTTCCGCCACTCAACACGCAATGCCTCCAAAATTCGACAGAAGAAACTGCCGAAACGACAAAAACCTGTCTTAATTGTACCCTTCCCGTATACGGGCTGATCATCAATGGTTCGACAATTTTACTTATAATGTAAAAAAAAGGGGCTCACGCACGATTTATTCAGCTAACTGGAGGAAAATAAAGCATTTTCGTCGTCGTCGAAAACAAGAAAGTGGAACCATTTTTTATCGGCTTATTTGTGCTGAGCGCGTTACAGCGTGAAAATAATGCCTTATGTAGGTATTGGAGTCACTGTGCTCAAGCTAAGTGTGCTTCTATAGGGGAATTGTTATTAATCCTTTTTTAAAATTTGGAGAATTTGGAGTAGTAACATATAAAATAAATCAGCTTCACGCTGTATCCCGCTCATAGCAGGGTAGGCAGAGGGAACCTAGTGTTAAGACACTCCGTTCCCCACTTTTCACCTAATTCTGGAGGCATTGTTCAGTGCCAGAACTCAACGCTGCGCTTTGCCAGCGAACACCAGACACCAGAGCGAAGAAATGAAAATATAAACGTAAATAAATATTTCACTTCCTCGAGTGGGTATAGAACTCACAACCGTCGCGTTACAGTCATACCCTTATGCCGCTGCGCTACGACAGCCTTAAATGTCTTATAGTTAACATAAAAAAATATATTAAAAAAAATATAATGTGTAATGTGATGACATACATATATAGATAAAGTGGCTGGCAAGCTTATAGTGACGTGCCATTGAAGATATTTATGACTAGCAGTAGACGGGGACTGGCAGATGATGATGATGATGATAATGATGACAATGATGATGATGATAATGATGATGACAAAGATTCCTTCCATTGTACTAACAGTACGAGTCTATCATATATTAATTAAACTATTCCAACTATTACCGAACGCTCTACAGAATTACCTTACATTTCCTTTAAAATATAATATGATACGTTCATGATTCGTCTAATTATACTCATGTTGATTGGACACATTTTGATTGGAACAATCTAAAATAATTGATAATTAGAAAGGGAAATTGCGTTTATCGCCACAGGGAAATGTTATATAACCAAAATTTGCATGAAAATATATTTATTCAGAAATTTCTGGCAACAATTCGATCTGGCGACACAAATTATGATAATTAACAATTTGCAAACAAACTTCGGGGACAATCCATCAGTTCGGGGGAAATTCTAAAGGCAATTGTGGGGACAAAGAATAGAGCACTTCTGTAACTGTTCGAGTAATGGACCAAAAGTGTTGAACGAAATGAATGTTTTTTTTGAGGTTTTTATTTTTATTTTTTCCTGTTAGCTATGGAGTTTTAGGTGGTGTGAAACGAATTGGTGATACCTACGGTTTATTTATGAAGCCACGTTTCAAAATTACAAGGTTAAATTTTGTACGACTTTTTTGCTTTGCCTTGCATCTCATATAGGGGGTAGACAGAGGAAACCAAGTGTTAATAAACTCCGTTCCGCCTTATTCTCGAGACATGATGTTTGTCTTGTTACCAGAACGTGAAAATAAAAATAACTAATTTCAAGAGAGTTGATCATTAATACATTTAGTTCTACCGCCATCGAAAATGATTAAAACTATAATAACAATCTCATAATGGAGATCTAATAAAACAATTACTAATAATAAAATTAAAGATTAAATTATCTTCCTTTTATTTTAACCAACTTCAAATTAACTATCTCGCACGAGGACATCATGGTCCTGCAGAACAGCATCTGTCTATCACCATGAATTCGATTCCCAATTGAGGGAATTCTCAAATAAACTTATTAAAAGACAAAACACATAAGCACATAAATTGGGCGAAAAGTGTGTAAAGAGACTTATGTCTTAGAAAATTAAAAAAATATTATTAAAAACAAAATAAAAGATATTTGTCAAAATAATCTTTGTTAGAATATCAATCTTTTATCTCATAGTAGAGGAGGAAAAGATAAAATGAATACGACCGTCAGTCAGGACATCGTAGACTATGCTGAAATGTCTTCAGTCTTGTAAGCTTCATTTCCTCTGGCGCTGTCGAGCTGACACGTGCTACAATACTGTATTGTCACCTTATAGTGCAAGCGATAGATGATAAAATGATTGTATAGGTTTGGATAGAGAAATTGCGAAGATAATTCTTACATGTGGAGAAAAACACCATGAAATAAATATACATTTTTTTTTATATATTCTGCATATAGCAAGGGCAAGGGGAAGCTTAGTTCAAAAACACTCTGTTCTCCATTTTCCGCTGAATTTTGGAAGGATTGTGTTGAGTGGCAGAACACAACGCCAGGCTTTTATTATGGTGCCAGAACGAAGAAATGGAAATATAAACGTAAATAAATATTTCGCCATTTATAATTATAATATTTTTTCAACCAGTCGCGCTCACAGCCACAAACTAGTCCCGCTGGGCTACGAGTGGCCTATTTTTTCATTTTCATATCAAAACTTTAATATTTATTATAATACTAACGTTAAAATAAAACGTTATAACACATTTGATACCCTTCAAAGGCAATCACTCACCCTGTATCTTCCAACCTATTTCTCTTCCGAAACTCAGTAACGATGTTCAAAAGAATAATGGCGTTGGAAATTGAGTAAAACTAGATATGGATGCTTTTTAACCCTTTCCCTGCGTGTTAAAGTTTAAAGTAGCGTAAATGGCTACAATATACGGACTTTCAAAGGTCAGTGCAAAAGTGGCCTAACCATTAGATTGTTGTTTTAGGAAAAATATAGTTAAAAGAATTTATGTAATTGTTAATATTTATTTTTCTGTGGGAAAGTGGCAATTCTTAGTTACTTTTTATATCATAAAAATATATATTTCCATTTCTTCGCTCTGGTGTCGAGGCAAAACGCGGCGTTGAGTTCTGCAACTCAATACGTAATGCCTTCAGAATTCGGCTGAAAGTGACGAACGGAGTGTCTTAACACTAGGTTCCCTCTGCCTTCCCTGCTGTGTGCGGGATACACGTATAACAATATATACGTGCATTTTTAAAGTTATCAAAATGCTACAAAATTTATGAATGTGCTAAAATTTGCAGAGCACTTTTAGTACTAGTCTAGTTGAAATCATTCCTTATTTTATTTCGGCACAAATCGTTTAAATTTAATATTTGAGAAATAACTTAAAAAATATTTTTTTTTTTTTTAAGTGTTGTTACACATACTCAGGAAAAAAAAATACTTCTTGTAGATAACGTATAAACATTTGAACGGAGCGGGATTTGAATACCCGTTTCTCTTGAGCATCTAAGAGGTAAAGGAGAGTCAGTTTTCAAGAAGTGGGAGTTTAAATCCCATTACCTTCAAGTAGCTTAGTCTAACTTCCTAAAAACCGTAGAAAATATAATATTGTTATTAATATTTGAGGCCAGTCGTGGCGCAGGGGCACAAATGGCGGTTGTAAGCTCGACTAGTTGTGGGTTCAATTCTCATTCGACGATATAAAATGTATTCTTAAAGTGGGAACCTGAGTATTTGAACCAGGTTCCCTCTGTCTACTCTGCTTTTTTCAGGATACAGCGTAAAACAAGCACAATGCACAAGTTTACATAATATAATTTCACTTTAGTGCTCTCAAAAAAATATCCTAGCTTTCTCGTCAAAACTACACTGAGCTAGTAAAATTGGTACATATATCTATTTATACTCCTATAGCAAAATGAAGTCGTTCAATAATGAATGACCAACTACGGTTATAGAACCGTAACCTTTCCGTAAAAGCTACCGTAAAATGAAAATATTACGGAGAATTTTCGTCGTTTAAACAGTTTATCTTCTATAAAAACCTCCCAATGTTATGACAATAATAAATTCGTTTTCTGTTCTCCCATTTTGTGTCGACACATAAAAATGTAATGCCTTGAATAATATCCATTTAGATTCAATGTTGTAAAAAATATTTGCCTTGATGAAAACTTTGAGAGAATCAAGATTACAGCAAAGATATTAGAGTTCCGTATTTGCAAAATAAATATAATGATAACAATGCATATAATTATATATATATATAACAACCGGACGCCGTTGTGGCGCGGACACAAGCGTGTAATACAACGGTTGTGAGTTCGCATCCCATTTAGGGGAGTTAATTATTATTCATTAATATGTTCATTTCTTCGCACTAGAGGACTAGAATGTCCTAACATAAGACTCCCTTTGCGTACCTTGCTACTATTTACTATTTAATATTTTCGTTTCCACGAGTGAGAATCGAACCCACAACGGAACGGAATTGTCTTGATGGGAACGGAGTGTCTTAACACAAGGTTGGTATGTTCTCTCTGTCGGATGTCGGGATACAACGTAGAGCTAAACCAACGCTACTGACTTTAAGCTTAATAAGCTAAGATAAGATATTCTTGTTACAAAATATTGAACTTGAAGCCAAAGGTCTACGAGTATTTTAAAGTGGTATTCAAAGTTGAAGCTTTTTAATTTTTTCATGTTATATTTTTGTCTAACAATAAACTATTAGTTTTATTATTTCTTTAAAATAAAAATTTTATTAAGTTAGCTCATTTATTATAAAATATGCTTATATTATACAGGGTGGAATTGTCAGCACCACTTTAAATGAAACAACAGTTTTAACTACTCTATAAAAGCCTAATATAATTCGGAAAAAAAATAATTCCCACAAATGAAAAAGTTATTTTTTCAAACAAAATAAATAATAAAATTATCGTTTTAAAATAAAACACCATTTGTATAGTATAACATAGGCACGCACACACTTACCTGTCAAATCGGAAACGTCGTACACGTATGTGTGCGTCACACGAAATACAGGTATGGATAAAAATCGTGAAATGAAAAAAAAATCCTATGTCCAAACTATTGAGGTACCTTGTTTAATTTCTTAGGTGTGGGTATGAAATATATTATATGCAGTTTCAATAAAAGAAGCGCTGCCTCTTCCACCCTGTATATCTATTTTAAATCAAAATGTATCTTGAAATTCCTCGAATATATTGTATGCTTAGGATCTTCAAATAAAACAAGTTCTTTGGAAAGTCAATACAAACATCAAAGTGCGACCCGAATTGACAGGAGTCACTAGGACTATTTAATCTATTTTGTATTTAGGTTTAAACCCATATACTTACATAATTTGATAAATATTATATAAAATAAGTGTTTCTAAGCTGTAAAACGTGTAAATTTAACAATTAATATTGTCCTAATGCCATATCTGACTGTTTAAGGGAGGGTTCCGTCTAAATTCTCACTAAAGGGTAGATCCTTGCTCTCGTAAAATTCTCATAATAAATATCAACTTATTTTTTTCGAGTTAGGGGAACGAAACCTCCTTTCGATGTTTCTATTCAAAATTACAGAAATTACAAACACAAATATCTATGAGACTTGAAAATATCTAAATATTTATATATCCCCAGTGGAACTACATTCCCTATCATCACTTACTATCAGGAACACAATATAGAATGATAAATAATTTCTTACATTGTCTCTGCCAAACAATTTCCTTAGAAAAAAACAGCTCCCCATAGAATAAGGGGAAATAAAACAAATTTTAGAAATTCAGCTATATTTCAAAGTTCATGGGCCACGCGAGAACACCTCATAAGTTTCGTCAAAGGTGGGATGTATAACGTTTGAAATTAGTAACTGTCTACAGGGGAGCTCGTTGTGTACCATTGTGTACATACAAAAGGGAATGTTCTAGAACTATAACGCGATTCCAACCATTACGTTCGCGACAACGGCATTTACTCATCTTTGTATTCTATTCTATTGTAAGAAAATTCTTTTATAATATAATAGGTACTGTATATTTCAAAAGATTTACATTTTTAATGAAATAATATGGTATATGTTGTATATTTTTTTATTATATTTAATAAACTAGTCGAGGACTAGTTTGCACGTGTTTTTGTCAAAAATCCCGGCTTTTCCCGTTTCTGTAGGAATTATGAGAAATCTTCTTTTACTGCGCCAATTCTCATAGCCCAAGATCCCAGAGCCGCCAGACCTATGTCATTGTAGCAAAGCTGAAATTTTAAGGACTATTAGTCAATTATATATTTAAGACAGTATACCTATTCACTATTTCAATCTATTACACAATTATAATTATTATATTAAAAAATATTATAATATTCGACTTCTAAGGGGTTGTTTTTGGGGTTGAAAGTTTGTATGAAACTTCGTTACTACAAGTCTCCTAGACTGAAATTTTGCATGGACGTCACTTATAGGACGTAGGTATTCATGGAGACAGAAATTAATAATAACGTAGTTCACTAATTATATATATTTTAATATAGACATTATTTATATATATTTCAAGCGTACCAGAATATAATACGAGAAAATATGAAACATAAGTACAAAATTGATTCCTCAAACATCCGTAATATATCACTTTTCAAAGTTTCCTTTGAATAATATTTCACGCTCTTCAAAGTTTGCTTTACAGTTGCTCACTTTGTACATCGACCCCAAAGTAAATATTATCAAATAATATTGAAAATATAATATTGAAACCATCGTAGCGCAGTCTTTGACTGTGGTCGTGGATTCCATTTCCACTCAGATGATTGATTATATCTTAAATATTTTTAGTTGAGAAATTTTGTGCAAGGAGGCCCAACACCTAGATTATTCGAATCATACCCTGAAATAAAAAAATATATATTTTTAAAATATTTAGATATTCATTTATTTAAGCTCTTTAAAGCTGCGCCAAAATATTAAAATATATATTTTTAATATATTCATAAATTGAATGTTTGCTCAAATATCGTGGTGTGAAAGCTCGTGAAAACTCGACTTTGCGCACTAAATGAAATATGTAATTTAAATATATTTTCGTACGTGAAAACTTTGGGAAACTGTATCTCTTTATTAGGTACACGCTAAGTACTTAGGTGGAATGAAACGTTGAAGTTTTAATAAAAAATCGTTTTTTCATATTTATTTTTGCTGTATTAGGTTTCCAGGTTCCTTCTGCCTACCCCGCCATATGCGGAATACAGGAAAAATATTTTACTTTTTTTACTTCTACTTAAGGCGTCTGAAAGAAGAAAGACATAGTTAGTAGCTAATATAGTTGTAAAGGAATAACTTATCACTACTTAGTGGCAGCATTTGTCTCTACTCTATTTTTAGCTTAACGCATATATCTTGCTTGAAGCAGGGTAAGAAGAGGGAACCTAGTGTTAAGACACTCTTCATTCCACATTCCGCCGAATTCTGAAGGCATTGCCTTTTAAGTGATGTAAAATATTAAATATTTAAATTCCTCGAGTAGGAATCGAACTCACAACCTGTTCGTCCGTTGCGACGACTGACGTCAATATCATAATAGTTCTTTAATTAAAACAATGTTGAATTATAAATATTAATTGCTCATTTGATTAATAATTTTAATTATACCTCATTGTAGAGGTACGTGACGTAATGAACCGTTTAACGGATTCAATTTAGTTAAACAGAGCGTTAAGTATTATAATTTTATAAAATAACAACCACTCAATTAATTAATTAATACGACAAATAAATTAATATTTTTAATCTATATTTTTTTTTCAATATTTTTCTATTACTCGCTCTGGTAACAAGGCACGGCGTTAAGTTACGGCATTTAACACACAATGTCTGGAAACTAGAGTGGAATATAGGGTTGAAGATCTTAACTAAACCCTAGGTTCCCACTGCCTACATAAGCGAGATATAATATGAACGTATATAAAAAGTTACCACGATTTTTTAATTTATATAGCGGTTTAAAATAATAAGTTTTCTTTTAAAGATTTGTTTTTTCATTACAGTAAGTGTATTTAGGGGAGATTGACAAGCGAAGCGAATAGGGAGAGTAGGCCCCTAGTTTTCTTAGCATTTTGTTGGCCAACTCTGAATAGTGACACATTTCTCTGTTTTCGACTCGAAAATAAAAACATTTTTTATATTAAAAGACTGCCGTTCATTTATTTACTAGTATAAATTCTTTATCAGTAGGGTAGGCAGAGAGAACTTATGGTTAAGACATTCCGTTCTACACTTTCCGCCGGATTTTTCAAGGCATAGCTGGTTGAGTGGCGAAAGAAAAGAAAATATTAACAAATAATTATTCATTCCCTCCAGTGGGGATCGAACCCATAACCGTATCATTACAGTCACACACTTGTGCCCTTGGGCCACGACGGCCTCGAATTAAATTTAAATTTATATACTAAATGTACTTTTTGCTGGTATACAATTTTAGCGTAAGTTTCAAGCTAATCCATCAAAAGATCATCTGAAATATTTTTAGTATAAACTTTACCATCATTTTTCAATGTCAGTTTAAGATAAACGACACGTAACCTACCTACAGGTAAATTATTATCATTGTCTTTAAATTTTAGCTTCCCTTTTATTATTTTTATAACATTACTTTAATTATAATAAAACATTAAAAGTCAAGTACCTACAGATTTTACTGTTTTTTTTTTATAATTTGCTTCACACTATATTTCGCAGAGCAGGGTAAGCAGAGGGAACCCGGGAACCTAATTTAAATCCACTTAGTTCCCATTAATTTAGTATTTTCAAACTCTGACGTTACAAGGTGTACCGTAATAACAATTAACAACAACATTAACAATTTATTCCGCCATGTTAATAGCAACCGTCGCTAAGCGACCGTTGCTAAGCAACGATTTGCAAAGTTTGTTGTTAGAAAACGTCACCCAAAATGAGCTTGTTTAACGCATCTCTCTATTGACAACTGAAAATTATTTCATAAATACATTTAATAAATATTCGTATAGTTCAAGCGGGCGTAGCCGCGTTCTGGTCCATTAGTTGTTATATATTTCCTAAAATAGGCTTCTATAACTAGTCCGCAATGATACTCTAAAAAATTTTAAAAGAGGTTTTGTATCGAATGATGGCTGTGAATTGGACTTTAAAGTGGATACGTATTTTATTTAACGTCTTTTTATTTTTTATTATTATGTAAATTCGTTAAAACCTGGAAATGCCAGGTAGATAAACAAAATGCCTTATTGGAACCCATTACTGTATACGCAATCGCTTTGAGAACAGCAATGAGATATGTCAACGATATATTAAATATTAATATAAACGAAAGAAGAAATCAAACGTTAGAAAATACGAATAAATATATAAATATAAACATTAAGGAAATAACACCGCAATTAAAAACAAACATATAGACTGTAAAACAGCCGAGCTGTGCTTTTATAAACTTATAGCAAACGCTATTGACGATTGATGCTCTGAAACTTAAATAAATTGGAAAATTGTTTCTATACGTCAACTGTGGAAGCGAATTGATACTAAGAACTGAGTAGAAAATTGAGGCAAAGCGAAAAGGTTTTAGCAAATAAAATAGTTTTATTTAATTTTATGAAATCGATATTATTTTATACTTTGCTGTAGTGGTAATTAGTGCCAAACTTCATATTACAACTTTCAAACCGGGTAAACAAAAAAAATATAGTAATATTAGATATTCAATAAACGTTTAGTTCAGCATATATTTTTAAAAAAATATATTGCTTTACGCCACCACGGCCATTATTAATACATTTTTTTAAGGTTTCATACTTCTTTCGCCTCTTCCACTATCATCAACCTCTTTATATGTTCTCCGAAGGATTTTCATGTTTTTACGTGTTCTTCCTCCAGTATTAACGATATTGTGTTTTCGGAGCGCCACCGATTCCTCAAAAATATTTTTAAATATTTTATGGAACTGTTTCTGGTCTTTATCTTTCAGATATTATTAAGCTCAGAATCTTTTTAGAGTACGTACATTTTTTAATAAATTTAATCTATTATTTTTATCATTTAAATTGAATAAGCATTAAATTCACTTAAGAAAATCCATTTCCATCTTACAATTCTATCTTAACTTTTATCTTAAATTTGGTCTAGAGGAGCAAACAAAGTAAATCGATAGCACACTTTTCTCTGTAAAACTGGTCATAAACTTTGTTGAATTGCAAGTAGTAAAAGACTGTAATAAATAATTGTTACAGTTGGGTGTTATATGCAAATATATACTTTATTTTTATCTTCACATATTTCTTATATTTTATGGGTTATGAAAAGAGATCTTTAGTGATATAATCTTATTAAGCTTTTCAGTTGCGCGATTGACTGAGAGATGACACAAGGGGAAAATAGAGGAGTGTAGGGGAGTACTAAGAGAAGGTTTTACAAATTACCCATGGGAACAAAAAAAAACGGGATAGCCATTTTTACAGTTTTTTTGTAGGTTCATGGTGTATGCTGGATGTGGCAGTGTAGGGGGAATCTGGGATCCTAGTGCTAAAACACTGCCGTTCCTCACGTTCTGCCAAAATTTTGGAGGGCTTACGAGTTGATTGACAAACCTCGATGCCCCGATTTGCCTTGTTATTCTATTCTACCTATTCATTTACAAATCCATATTTTTGAGCTTTCAGTCTACATCTGGCGACCCGTGGCGATTTTTCAAAAATGGACAAAAGAATTTTTTTGTCCACGTAAAAAACGTATCTCAAGTCCTTCTATAATTACAAAATTATAACGATTTTTGTGTTTATTAGTATAATATAAATATAATATTTTTGAAATAGAGAAAACCACGTATTGGTAATTGAATCCATATCACGTTCACTCGAGTACTCATTAACAAATACCTTACTTTAACAGAATATAACGAAGATTACATAATATAACCATTTTCATTATATTTGAGACAGTGTTTGACTGCAAACAATGCATGTGGGTTCGATTCTATTCTGCGGAATAAACGTTTTTAGTTATTTTCCTTTTGGCGCTGTGCTCCGTCAACATGCAATACCTACTAAACTAGAGGAAAACTTAGTATGACTACATTCTAAAAAAAAATCCCAATCTAATAAAACTCCCGCTAACATAATAAGCTTAAAAATAAATAAAAAAAACAATATATATTCTACACGGATCGTTCCCAACAAATCCTATATATAAAATTGCTTACACCTATTTTTATAAGTTTACAATGTTGTAACATAGCAAATTCATTTTTCACGCCCGCGGTTATCGTAGACCAGTTTAGTGCCAATAAACCCCCCCCCATACATGCACCTAGGAGAGATTTATGGCTCAGATCGTTGCATGAGCCACCGATAAACCCCTACATATAGAAATAGTACACTTAAAGATAGTTGACCCAGTTGCACCTCGGTACGTATTGATTGTTACAATTTACATTGTGTTCGTTTAAGAATGTTATTCGTATATTTACTGATTGTATGGCAGTTGTGAGTTCGATTTCCAATCGCGGGAAAGGATTCTATGACGTCTTTGCTCTGATATGACAAACGCCACTCAACGCACAATAAGATATGTTGCTGACAAAAAAAATACATACAATACGTATTTGAGGTTTATTTTTGAAGTGGTACGATCGTCAGTTCGATTCCAACTTAGGGGATTTAAATATTGATATTTTTTTATTTTTTCGTTCTGATAACCATTCAAAATGCGGCGTTGGGTTCCGCCGCTCACGCAATCCCTCAAGAATTGCTCAAGAAACGGTAGTGTGTAGTGCCTTAACACTAGATAAAAAAAACGTATTTTGTGCAGTTTATCTAAATAAACAATAAAAACCTCTATATTATAATAACAAACATAATTCAAAGTGAGATTTCAAGCCATAACTATCTATGGCATTCAAAAAGATAAGCAACATCTATACCATAGCGAGACGACGTTATCAATTATCTTAATCCTGATAACAAAAACGTCGGCCACAGGGAGAGTATTTTCTTGTAACTCTCCGTTATCTACGATTGTAGGAAATGCAATTATTATAGATTAAATGGAAAAAGTAGAAAGTATCGAGGTGGTGTAGGTTTGATTTCATGTTATTTCACATCACGCTTCTTATTAAGCAATACGTGTAGTTCAGGCTGGAATTAAATAATAGTATCTATTTATTATTATAGTGGAATACCTAAAGGAATAAGCATGAAGCTAAAAAATGAGGCCAGTCGCGATAGGTTATAGGTTCAATCCTTACTTGTAGAAAAGGAAATATTTAATATTTTCATTTCTTCGCTCTGGTGTCGAGGTAAAGCGCGGTTTTTAGTTCCGCAACTAAACACTAAATCCCTCCAGAATTCGTCAGAAAGATGTTATATAAACAGAGTGTCTTAACACTAGATTTTCAAGATCCCTCTGCTATATGCGGGATAAAGCTAAATTCGAAATTCTTATACGTAAATTAGTTCCAAAAAGTAATTTTTAAAATGTAGAATAAAATTTTAAAAATAATAGAAAGTAAAAGAAATCATTCCCTCATGTAGGTATCGAACTCTTAACCAATCGCTTTTACTGTCGACAGCGCCAACGGCTTCAAGCAGTAATATATACATAAGTTTAATATAATAAAAATAAATGTTAATATAATTTTTATTTTTGTTCCAGATTACTCGATAATGTCGAAAGTTAACACGCCTGTCTTAATTACGGTAAGTTAAATGTAATTATACTTATAATAAAATTCCATTCATTGTTTCATCAGTTTCATAATGAATTCATTTTAAAATCACATGTACATTTTTAATATACTCGTGTTTTATTTAATTACTTTATAAATGGTGAAAACTGTTCATTTCAGAAGGATATAAAATGTTTTTGTCAAACTTAAACTAAAATATTTAACGAATGGCCTTTAAATTTAGGGAAATTAACTATTTTAAATAATTATTCAATATTATTTTTTTTAAATTAATTAACTCTTTTACTAATGAATATTTTTTAAAAAACTCTGATACACAAGATACAATAATTAAAATTTATTTTTAATTTATTTTATTTTCACAATTATTTCACAGTTCTTTTTCAATACTATTTCATTATAAGTAATTATATAATAGTACTAGTGGGCCCGGACACGGCTACGCCCGCGAAAATATAAGCCTAAATAATTAAAATAAGTTAAAGAATAATAATAAGTGGAGATTTATTATTAGTAACCGAAATGAACAAACAAAAGAANTACTCGATAATGTCGAAAGTTAACACGCCTGTCTTAATTACGGTAAGTTAAATGTAATTATACTTATAATAAAATTCCTTTCATTGTTTCATCAGTTTCATAATGAATTCATTTTAAAATCACATGTAGATTTTTAATATAATCGTATTTTATTTAATTACTTTATAAATGGTGAAAACTGTTCATTTCAGAAGAGTTTAAAATATTTTTGTTCAACTTCAGCAAAAATATTTAACGAACGGCCTTTAAATTTAGGGAAATTAACTATTTAAAATAATTATTCAATATATTTTTTTTTTAATTAATTACCTCTTTTACTAATGAATATTTTTTAATAAACTCTGATACACAAGATACAATAATTAAAATTTATTTTTAATTTATTTTATTTTCATAAAATTATATAATATTATTTAAAAAAAATGACGCTTTCGTCCCTCTCTTTCTGCCGAATTCAATCCAAACGAAGCGTAAATATAAAAATATAAATTTCAATAAATATTTTCTCTCTTCTTCTTTCTTTCTATTTCCTCGAGCGGGGATCGAATCCACAACCAGCCCCGTTCACAGTGACACTTCATGCCCCAGTGCCACGACTGGCCCCAATTGTCTAATAACCACATAAGCCGCATATTAGTGACATAATACAGTGGATTAAACAGGCTTATCTGGAACTAAAACTATTGTAATTACACTAATCAAGCCTGTTCATCAAAAGTACTGTAAGCAGAAAAAATATTAAATTAAATCAGCTTCACGCTGTATCCCGCACACAGCAGGGTAGGCAGTGGGAACCTAGTGTTTAGACACTCCGTTCCCCACTTTCTGAAAATGGAAATATAAACGTAAATAAATATTGCACTTCCTCGAGTGGAAATCAAACTCACAACCGTCGCGTTATAGTCACACCCTAGTGCCGCTATATGTACTATATAGTCAATTTATATAGATACACGATCCAGTAAATTAAATATATCTAAAAAGCTGTATTATATATGAAAAGACATGATTTTAAATGGAATATATATTTTAAAACTATTTTGTTGACCGTACACAGCCGACATCCGGGAACAAACAATACACTGTTAATTAGCGGTCGAAATCACAACAAGTGGAAAACGAATTAAAGTATTTATTTTGTTATTTTAAAACGTGATATAAAGTTTTTTTAGTGATATTATACACATTCATAAAGAAAAAACAATAAAAAAAAATATTTGTATGGGACTTTTAAATGTTTAAAATTTTGTAGTGAGTGATTGAGAAATTTATTTTGAAACTATTATTAATCAACTTTTAATGTTTTGGTGACGCTTCGCTTACCTTCACGCTGTATCTCGCACACAGCGGGTAGGCAGAGGGAACCTAGTGTTAAGACGTGCGTGTTGAGTGGCAGAACTAAACGCCATACTTTTCCTCGACGCCAGCGAAGAAATGGAAATATATAACATAAATAAGTAAAATCAGTCATTTATTTTAAAATGATATCTTTAAAAATTAAAACATGAGGCCAGTCGAACCGCAAAGGAACAATCGTCGTACCGTCCGAAACAGGTTCTGGGTTCGATCCCCACTCGAAGAAATGAAATATTTATTTTAATTTATATTTTCATTCCTTCCATATGGTGTCGTAGAAATTAGGGCGTTGAGTTTCGCCACTTAACACATAAACCCTCCAGAATACGATTCGCGTCAAATACCTATTTAAATTGCAATTTTTCACTTTAGATACGATAGTTTACCTAGGGACAGTCGATTCATTATATATGTACATTTTATTCGTACACTAAATTATAATATAAGCATCAAATATAAGGCTCTTTATACGAAACGAGAATTTGAATATTTAAGTTCTTACAATAACTTACGTTAGCGTTACAGAATTAATTTTCGCCTAAATCTTTAATGGGATCGACAGTGTTATCTTTCTTTTTAATACCATTTAGGTACTCTTAGAAAATAACCTTTTTTTTTTAAAAGAGAATATTATTAAGAAAATTACAAGATATTAATAATATAATTTAATTACATTTTTGGTCGAACCTCAGTCCTTCAAAGGATAATCTAAATATTTTAATTTAATATATCAAATAGCCCTTATAAACACGATGGTGTATGTTCCTCGGGGGAAGTAATTATTATTATTTTCCCGTTTAGACAAGACAGACTGCGGCGTTGAGTTCCTCCGCTTAATAAACCATTTCTCTAATTCGGAATTCGAACGAAATGAAAATAACAAAGTATCTGAGACAACGCTCGGCGTTTAGTTCCGCTACTCAACACGCAATGCCTCCAGAATTCGGCAGAAAGCCCTCTGCCTATCCTGCTGTGAGCGGGATACAGCGTGAAGCTAATTTCTTTTTTTATTATTTTAATGCAAATTTTGTCGTTTAACATTTTAACGTTACTATGTTTTCTTTGAACCGTACATAATAAAGTAATTTCAATCTTTTCTATTATCTGTGACAAGCTGTACTGCGAAGAAGCGTTGATATTTCATTTCAGATTATGTTCTTTTCAATGTCGATGTTTTTGAAGAGGGTCATCCTTTAGGTGCTTATGTCCAGGAAAGTGAGTGGACAAGTTAATAAACTGATAGTGTATAACAATTTTATATATTAGACTAGTGGACCCGTACGCGGCTACGCCCGCTTGAACTATATGAATATTTATGAAATTATTTTCAGTTTTCAATAGAGAGATGCGTTAAGCAAGCTCGTTTTGGGTGACGTTTTCTAACAACAAACTTTGCAAATCGTTGCTTAGCAACAGTCGCATAGCGACGGTTGTTGTCAAATTAATAAGTATTTTAATATATTGGTATATATCGAAAATATTACAAATATAAGAAAAAAAATATCCTTTGTTCATCGAGACCCTCAAGTATCTCTATATGAATATTTTATCACAATTAAATTAGCAGTTTAGCCCTGATTGCGTAAAAGACAGACAGACAGACAGAATTACCTTCGAATTTATTATATAGGTATGGATATATGTAATTATGTCATGTATAACTAAGATGAAAATAAAATGGGAAGGTTTTGTAAGAAAAAAATTGTCGCTAAATATTTTTTTTAGCTTAACGCTGCATCTCTGCAGGGTAGACAGAGAGAAATAAGTCAAATATTTCATTCCTCTGAGTGGGAATTGAACCTACAACCATCGCATTACTGTCACACCGTTGTGCCCCAGCACCAAGACAGCCTGGATCTATATCAATATTAATATTTTTATTGGACCCAATTTACTGGTCCGCGATACGCAAAGAAGTTCCTTTTGGGAGAGCAAAAATATAATCAATCCATCAAAGTATCAATTTCCTCGGCCCTCGCTTATAAGGTGTGAAAATGAGTTTCGCTATAATAAAAAATAATATATTTTTTTTATTCATGCCGCGTTCCCTGCGTTCGCCTCGCCTCGAAATCGAACCAACTGTACGTGTTCAGAAAGCTAATTTAAAGTAAATATATTAGAATATTATGCATTTACATATTTTGAAAAATATCTCGAATAAATCGTTTGGTTTATGTATGTATAACGCAATCGGTCAAGTGCGAGTCGAATCCGTAAACATAGGTGTTATTTTATATTATTACTAAGAGTATAAGATATTTAACATTTAATAGGATAAAGGGCATATAATAGATACCTAAGATATTTTTTTCTAGTGTTAGCTATTAAAGCTTAGCTAACAACATTTTTTGTATATATTATATTTTTATATATTTTTCCGTTTCACGCTGTAAGTGTATCCCGCACACAGCAGGGTAGGCAGAGGGAATCTAGTGTTAAGGAAGGAAGGAAACGGAGGAAGAGAACGAACGGAACGGAGGAAAATGGTGTGTGTTTACCATTTTCCTCCGAATTCTTTAGGTTTTGAGTGTTGAGTGAACATATTAAATATCTAATAAATATTACATACAATTTCCGTTTTTAATATATTATGCATACGTAAATTTACAAAGATGAACCTACGGCAAAAACCAATTTCATTGAAATATATCCCCCTACTAAGCACAACATTTTAGCCGAGCATTAATCAATCACTTCATTTTTTTCATTTGTCGCTCATTTTTCGTCCTCCCTAAAAGACATTGAAAAATGACTATCCATTTAGGAAAAACTTCCAATACAGCTTCAACATTAATATGTATTTTATTGTTTCAGATGAAAACTAAAAGATAATGTCATCACCAAACAAACTTGGCAAATAAAGGACGAAAATGGATATCAACCATGTAGTATTGGATAAAGAAGCGATCAACCGTTTCGAACAGTATACGTTGGCAAAGCCCGCTCTGAATGGGGGTATCCCTTTGGACAAGTGCCAGGATGCGGATTCGATGGCATCTAATAGCAGAAAGAGAGTACAAACTACGAGACAGAAAGTCGTGTGCTGCCTGTGTTTTAAAACAACTAAATATAGACGAAAACAATTTATTATAGGATGTCTAACTAATAGCGTTATATTTTCTGTTTTACTGGCATATACTTTTCTGGGTTCAGTTATATTTTTATCTATAGAAGGCGGAGCTGAAGTTCCAGTTCGACCTAGAATATTACCAGACAAGCAAAAAATAACACATAAAGAAAATCCAAATAAAAAGGACGAGTACGATTACGATTATGGAAATTTAACTTTATCAGCAAATTATTTCTGGGAAGCCAGGAGTAGAGCTGTTGAAAACATTTGGGAGATAACAGTATCGTTAAATATTTTGTATAGAGAAAATTGGACGCGGTTGGCTGCACAGGAAATTTTAAAGTTCCAAAATGAGTTGATGCAGAGAGTCACCACGGAGATGGCGTCGCAGTACGGCGTTAGTTACAGAGAGATGGCGCTCGGCGAGTTCACCGGGAACGACATTAGCAACCATTACGAGGAGCACGAATGGAATTTGGCACTTGCATTTTTCTACTCTTTAACTGTTCTGACAACAATTGGTGAGTTTAGAGAAAAGTTTCAAATATATCTTTTCTATTTTAAGAATTATATTAAATGTAGTAATGTATTTTTTTTATTATTTAGCGCAAAATTTACATTAAAATAAATTATTTTTGGAAGCGTTCGTTTTTTTTAGAAAGTTTGGAGTTACGTTAATTCACCCAATCTGCAACATAATATATAAAGTATACAGAGAGATAACGGGAATTTAGTGTTAAGACACTCCACTTCATTAGTACATTTTTTTGACTGGGAATCGAATCTACAACCTGTCGCACTTACAGTCACACGCTTATGCCCCTGCGCTACGATTGGCCTCAATTATCTAAAGTCTTAAAAAATATTAACATTTTAGTAAATCGCACAAGTTAAGCAAACACTTTCATTGTTTACAGGTTACGGAAATATCGCTCCGAGGACAATATTAGGAAAAGGCGTCACTATTGTGTATGCTCTTTTTGGAATTCCATTGACACTAATATATCTGTCTAGTGTTGGATCACTATTATCCAAAATGGCTAGAAGTGTTTTTAGCAGAGCATTATGTTGCTGCCTCTGTTCTAACTGCGGCTATTGCTGTTACGACGAAAGGCGAATGGCAGAAAAAGAAAGAAGAATGAAACTGAAAAGGCAACAAGAGGAAATTCTAAACAGTCAAAATACTAGTAAGACACCTACAGAAGAATGCTACGTATTAAAAACAGACAGTCAAAAGGATTCCTCAATATCAGAAAGACCTACAACGAGTACAGCTAAAGACGATATCATCAGTTGGCCAGACACTGATTCCAAAGTATCAATGCATGGTTTAAGCATACTAGCTCCAGTTCTGCTCTGCCTTGCGGCAATATTCATTTATATAACGTTTGGAGCTATTGTATTACTTAATATAGATAATATGGGTATTGTAGATGGATTTTATTTTTGTTTTATGGCTTTAAGTACAATTGGTTTCGGTAATATTATTCCTGGCATGAGCTACACTACCATCAATGGAGTTAGATATTATACGATAAACTCAACAGTTCTATGGTTTTGTTCGGCTTATACTTTAACAGGGTTAGCATTAACTGCTATGTGTTTTGGTGTAATCCATGATGAAATAATTTACAGGATAAAACATCAACAGAAAGAATGGTCACAAAAAAGTAATATTGTCAATGATGAAGTTAATATTAGTGAAGCGTATTACATGACCTCTTGACAAATGTATAAAGGTAAATCTGAGAACTTGTACAGTATTATGGAGGATAGCTCTACGGTAGAACGGAATAGAGTTGAGATTGACAATAGGGAAGTAGTTTTAAGTGTAGATGATATATCATTAGCAATTGATTCTAACACAGAGTTTCCACCTCCACCTCCTGAGGAGGAGATTGTTGCTATAGTAACAAAAAAAGAACCAAAGAGTTCCTTAGGCAATATGGTAGCGTACAATGCTCTACCTGAAATGCTTGAACATGTCAATACTTAAGAATATATTAGTGCATGTTGGTAACATTTTCTACTATTTCACTTTAGAGTTTTTATTGATTTACTGGCTGTGATCCAAATACAATCTAAACTATTATCATTTAACGAGAACTATATCTGTACCTGTCGAATTTATTTTCAAAATCTTGTATGTAATTATTAAAATGTAAATTATTGTAAATATTATTACTTAGTAAGGTTTAGAATATTTCTTATATGTCAAGACAAGTTTTATCTCCAACTGATTGTCAACTGTTAATATTAATTAATATAGACCCAACAAATTTCATGTGAATACTATCTTTGTAAAAATATCATTTTATTAAAAAAATAAATAAATTTATGAAATAATTTACAGTGGTTTTAATATATTTTCATAATAATTATAAAAAAATGGCAATAAGAAATATCTACGTTAAATCATACTAAAATATTATTATATAAAAAAATATAAATGAAGTACATCTTTTTACAAACAATTAATAATAATTTAAAATTTCTAGCAAATTTAAATATATTTATTAAAATATTGCTTAGTGTTTGAAATATTTGAAAAGAAAGAAAAATTTATTTATGCATAATTATGTTTGATATAATTATAGCAATATTTACAGAAATATTTTTCGAATTTTAGGTCTAGCACTAAATTAAATTTTCAGAAAAAAAAATAATAAAAAATTGGTTATTGAGTCGAAATTTTCATATAAATTGAGATTTTATCTCAGGGTCACTGCTTATTATTTTCGTTTACAGTCTTTTATAGCTCACAAAGGCTATAAACCTGGCAAAACATGATACTTTTTTCATATAAAAACCCATTTAACACTGTAAAACGTCTTTATTACGTTTAAGAGTAACAATAAAAGGCTTTTAAGAATTCAAGTTGTTATATTATGGCGGTCTATCCCACTAGTCTGACTGTAAATACGAGGATTATGCATTTCATCGCCATATTTCCTGATTTTTTATAAATGGATTCATAAATTACAGCAAAATGAAATAAATTATTTAATTTACATAGATTTCATTTATATACTAAACCTTGATAAGCTAGTGTGAAGGTACTCGATTCTCCAAATTCGTCTTTGACTGATATTTGAAGCTGAGTAAATGAGCTCGATAACTCGCTTTCTTTGGTCAGAGCGGATAAAATTATTTTAATTTCTTGAATAGAATTCAAATCCATGACACTGTCTCAAAATTCAATGATCTGAAAGGATGTGCACCATATCCGTTCCCATTAAGACTCTTCCGTTCCTCAATTTCTGCCGAAATCTGAGGCTTTGCGTATCGAGTGATGGGTTCAAAATCAGCTTTTGATTTGTTATCAGAGCGACGAAATGAGAATATTAAATTTCGATTCTCATTCCTCCAAGTGGAAATGGAACCAGATCCAAACGTTTACAGTGAGACACTTTCACCACTGCGCCACGACTGGCTTAACTGGCCACAGGCTACTTCATCATAAGTAAGCAAAGATTGAAATTACACCGGGCTATTGTATTTCCTTCCATACTAGGAGTAGGCAAAGTTGAGATATAACAAACTAAGTAGAAACTTCGTACGTATGTGAAGCCACAGGCAGTAGGTTACAAATTGTATGAAAGTTTGAAATTCATCTTGATGCAACACTGTTGGGAACGAATTTACAGGTAAATACCAACACTAGTG
>JAKRZM010000138.1:33715-65744 GCA_036379175.1 Heliconius cydno galanthus
GTCTGTCTGTCTTTTACGCAATCAGGGCCAAACCGCTAATTTAATTGTGATAAAATACTCATATAGAGATACTTGAGGGTCTCGGGATGAACATAGGATACTTTTTTTCTCATATTTGTAATATTTTCGATATATACCAATACCTATATTAAAATATTTATTAATTTGACATGCAATTTATTCCGCCATGTTAATAACAACCGTCGTTGCTAAGCAACGATTTACAAAGTTCGTTGTTAGAAAACGTCACCCAAAATGAGCTTGCTTGCATCTCTCTATTGAAAAGTGAAAATAATTTCATAAATATATTTAATAAATATTCGTATAGTTTAAGCGTATATTCGTATAGTTTATAGTTTAAGCCGCGTTCGGGTCCACTAGTATATTTATAAATTGCAGAAGTATCCATGGTTATTGATGAGTTTAGCTTGATTGATGAGGTATTAT
This sequence comes from Heliconius cydno galanthus, assembly GCA_036379175.1. NCBI lineage: Eukaryota > Metazoa > Arthropoda > Insecta > Lepidoptera > Nymphalidae > Heliconius > Heliconius cydno. The sequence continues at coordinate 34,163 of JAKRZM010000138.1, forward strand.
ACGATTATTGGGTTAGTCCAAGGGGGAATTGCATTCATCCTTGTGTTAGCGTTCGTACAAAAGTGGGTAGATTTAGATGAAAAAGACAATAAAAGCAGTGGAATTGTGTCAAACGGACACAGTCGCTTGAAGGCGGAAGCCCTGATTTGAAGGTATCTAGTGCGTAGTGTTGTTATTGAGTGATACGTGTCACTTATTGTAATTACGTGGAACCTCTGTCCGAGTACGTTGGAAACATATAGACGGTATGTGTTTTTATCGTGTTTATTTTAAAAACGTTAACCGCTTCCGTTTTTCTAACACTAGAATATATTCAAATACAGTTACAATAATAGTTTATTAATCAATAATTTATTTAAGATTTCCTTTAAGATATACAGCTGAGCTAGATATATGTACAGCATCTCCATACAAATATCTTCATAACTACAACCCTAATCGTAATACAATAGACTATTCGATGCCTATTGTAGTGATCACGCTATTGTACTGAATAATGAATTCAATAGCGTAGATTACACAAACAAGAACCCCACGGGAACTGGACCTCCCCCCCTGGTAGGCAGAGAGAACCTTGTGTTAAGTCACTCCGTGTTTCACTTTCCGCCTAATTCTGAAGGCATTGCATGTTAAGTGGCGGAACTCAACGCCGCTCTTTACCTCGACATCAAAGCGAAGATATAAATGTAAATAAATATTTAATTTCCTCGAGTGGGGATCGCCGACGGCCTCATTACATGACATATATATTATTTTCGTATTACGTTAGATAAATATCGGAGTTTAACACCGTGCAATTTAGCCAAACCAATAAAGAAAAAAATCCTCGACTAGATATCGAACCTACATACACTCACCACTTAAGACCCATAAGTCATCCACAAGTTCAATTTAATAAATGCCTCACCCTTCCTTTTTCTCCGTCGGAAAAATAATAGCCACGAAACCAGAAGGCGTAAATTGCGGGAGGTTAAAAGGCAAGTCATAAATAATGATATCTCAAGGTGCTCAGTGCCCTTCATAAATTGATAACGATCCCGAATAAAGTTTCTAATCAAATTTTATGAGGCCTGATATCTATTTAGTAATGGACTCTAAACAGGCTAAATAATAGATATTTTGGGCCATATGTTATTTGTTAACTTTTTTTTTGGAATATAATAAACTGGCATAGGCTGCATATATGACTATTCTTTTTAGCTTCACGATTTATCCCGTCAGTGCAGAATCAGGGAGTGTTAAGACATTCTGCTCTCCACTTTTCACCAATTTCTAGAGGCATTGCATGTAGAGGCCCCTTAGATCATATAAAAGTGTTATATTGTGACGCATCAACTGAAATAACCATCTCTGATTAACCACATGGAACTGTCCTGGTGGCCTGATGGTCGCGCTCAGTTAATGCGTAGTATCTATGGAAAACGTGGAATCTAGACTAGGATTATGGATTGGAATTTGGATGGAATGGAATTGGACTGGCTAATGGGCTATTGAAGGAGACTAACGACCTTTGCCTTTACAATAGTCTCAAATTGAATACTTATCATTTTATTGATTTTTAAGATTTTTCTTAGAAACTATGTTTGATATTAGCTCTTTGATTGGTCCTTTCAGATACTCTAATTGTACAAGTAATAAATAAGTTAATACATAAATATATAATATAAATAAGCAAGAAAAACGGCGAAAATCAGTATCGTTGTTCTTCACGATAAATTGTAACCGACGTCTTTTATTAAAACAGTGCCTGGTGAAATTGATGTGGCCATTATTCTCTGAAGAGATTTATTGTAAGACAGCGCCCGGGTCAATTAATTTCCGATTTATATAATTATACTGCTTTGGAGTAACCCTAATTAGGATTTGGCCTTATCTTTGACTGTATTGTTTCGATTTAATATTTTAAAACAACATTTAATGTTGGCTTTGTTTTTTGGGTATTGAACATGTTGGATTTGAACCCGTCTCTTGGAAACCGTCCAAACGCCGTGGCCACTAATTCATAAGTGTGACTTGTGAACCAAGTTCTACTCTTCAGGCACCCTTTACAAAAATTAGCAATTATCTTTCACTGCTCCACCTCAATATGGCTTTTCAAGTACCTACAATCTAATGAAATATCTCTTTTTACAAAATTTTGTTTTTTACCTAATGCTAAGATAGTCTGTTCTCTATGTTCCACCGACTTCTGGAGGCATTGCGTGTTAAATGGCGAAATTAAACGTCGCGAATGAATATAAAGAATTCAAATAAAGCAAAATTTGAAACAAAAATAACTTCACACAGCGTTTAACACCAATAGTTTGTATCGTGTTATTGGTCCCCGATCCCAGGAACATACGTGTGATATGTTCGCGTACAAAAGCCTTACGATTTCTCAAATTGTATTACACGAACAACCCGAGCTCGGCTGAACGGCCGTAATAGCAAATAACAGAAGAAAACTTTCAATATAAGAACATTCGATACATAAAAACATCCTTGCCCCATACGACTGCTGACGTATAGAAATTTCTACCGACACGATCTTGGAAATGAGGAATGATAGAAATGTCAGCGCAATTGCTGGTGGATTTTGTAGAAATATTGTTTTGCTTTAGATTTACCCTGTATCCCGAATATTGGAGGTAGGCAGATGGAAACTAGTGTTGAGACACTACGTTCCTATTTTCTGCCGAATTTCTGCCGAACTCTACGCCGCGCTTTGGCTCGTTACCAGAGCGTAAAAATGAAAATGTCGAATATTTTATTTCCTTGAGTAGGTATTGAATCCACAACCTATCGTGTTTACATTTGTACCCTTGTGCCGCTGTGTCACGAATGGCCTATTGTTACTTTCGAAATAAATTAATATATTTAGTATTTTTTTTAAATAAAATGCTTTAAATAAAGGATTCACAATCATTAGGTATATGCCAAATGATTTTGATTTACCTGGAACTGTAATAAACATACAAACAAATATTCACAATGAAGTCTGACTACAAAAAACTCAATAAAATAATGAAATTAAAAGATCTCTGAGAAATAATTAAATTGAAATAGTTTAGATATAGATATTAACTTAAGTGCATAATTATGCGCATAATTTAAGATGCATAGTGAAATTTGTTTTACATTGTAATATTATATAAGTAGGCTTGGCGGCGTTAAGTTCCGCCACTCAAGAAACTTGTCATATTTCCAGAATTCGGCGGAGAGCAGGTTAGGTTCCCTCTGCCTACTCTTTTATGAACTAATAATCTTATTTAAATTTATTATATTTATTTCATTTCAAATAAATAACACATTGTTGTTCCTTTAACCTTACATGATCGACGTAAAAAGGCAATTTTTTATCTTGAATTAACAGAATCCTTCTTATCTACACAAAGGCCACCGTTTCGCTCGTCTCATCCCTGATAGTGTAACATCATTCACACGATTAATCTTACTTCGCTATATAGAATTCAAAACAGAAAGGTATTATATAAAGAAGAGAAAACACAAAATATATCTAAATACAAGGTATTATAGTATAGTTTTCTTTGGCATAAATGAGAATTTTCCAAAGAAGTTACAATATTCTTGTAATCGGTGAGAATATAGACATGGGGCTTGACCACTCTGTCTGGAAGTAACTACTTCATGCAATTAGGAAAAATTAGATAATCAACAATTATAGTTAACTATTATTAATTTATTAATAAATAATAAAATTATTGGTTAAGGTAGCTTGAATCCGTTGTGGACGAGTCTGGAGCGATGCCTCCATCCTACGTCCTACGTAGGATACCATCCAAACTCAATGGTAATAAAAGACAATAAAAGAGCATCATTCCACTGGTTCTTTTATATGGCAGCGAATGCTGGCCAGCACTATTTTAGCACACTCAGGAGCTTCCCGTCACGGAAATGAAGCATGCCAGGAAGAAGAAAAAGATTATTGATACCTTGGGAGATTTTCCTAGCAATTATAGCTATGGGGACTTTTTTTACTTTTATATATTTTTACTATAATGAATGCATTATAAGGAAAAACTGTCAGTATCTATTATTTTTTTTATAGAAAAATAAATTATCCTCCAAACAGCAATTTTTACCACTACGGCAAGCAAAGCGAGCGAGCAGGGAGTAGAGCCTTGTCCATCCATCCATAAATACTATATCGTATTTTCATATTATTAGAATAAATAGAATTTATATTACGTTTGCAAAATATAGTATTTCTTATCAAAATTAGTTCAGATTTCAGGGTACAAAAATGTTAAAGTTAGACACTTAATAAATGGGTTAGTCGTTTATAATTCATATTAGTAGATAAAAATTCTGGTACCAGTGTGTAGGACCTTACGTCGGTCGTCAGTTTCTAAGTCGAGCTTCCGTTTCCAGTTTTCGAGTGAATTTAACGAGATAACTTTACTACTTCAAGACTGAGACAAAAATTTGACGTTTATTGCAAATGATGGTGGTGGAACTTGTTGGCATTTTCTTTTGTAACTTCAGAATAGTAGAGTAGAAATTATGGTTGTATTTTTTTTTTTAGCTTCGTTCTGTATCCCGCATTTAGCAGGGTAGGTAAAGGGAACCTAGAGTTAAGACAATCCGTTCCCATTAAGATACTTCCGTTTTCCATTTTCCACCGAATTCTGCCTATTGGGTGGAGGAATTCAACGCCACGCTTTACCAGAGCAAGGAAATAAAAATATTTAATTTCATCGAGTAAAAATCGAAAAGGCTATATATAATACTAGTGGACGCGCGCAGCTTCGCTAGCTTATTTAGGGGTGAATTCTAATAAACCACGAAACATGTGTTCAATGAAATATTTTTTAGAGTCTAAATTTCAAATTTTATAAAAATCGATGGCGATTTAAAGATTTTTCCATACAAACTTTCAACCCCTTATTTGCACCCTTAGGGGGAGAATTCTAAGAAACGATGAAACATGTATTCAATTAAATACTTTTAAAAATCTAAATTTCAAATTTTATAAAAAATCGGTGCCGATTTAATTTTTTTTCTATACAAACTTTCAACCCTTATTTCACCCCTTAAGGGTTAAAATTTTTCAAAATCCCTTCTTAGTGGATGTCCAGATTACGAAAGTAAATATCTGTCCAAATTTCACGTTTCTACGCACAGCGGTTACGGCTTCCTTGTTAAGTCCTTTTATATATATATAGATTACATGTATTACGCTCTGGTATTGATGCAAAGTGTTGCGGTAAGTAAAACGTATAACCATATAATAATAATCAATTACTTATAATTTGAAATGACCTTTGTAATTATTTTGTAAATACTGTCTTATATTCTACAACAATGTTGCAATATAAATATTGGCAATAAAAAAGATTAAACTAATTTTCCACCATATATTTTACAGTGGAAAAAATAATCTTTATAATAAGAAATGACGTTTATTTTTCGTTCTTTTTTAACTAGAATTACTATTAAATATTATGATTTTTTTAGTTTAACAAGATAGTGTGTACTTATACATTTTGATTTTAAGAATATCTAGTAGGGTACATAGGTTTGGTATAGTAAATATTCATAGAGCAGGGTAGGCAGAGGGAATCTAACGTTAAGACATTCCGTTACCCACTTCCACCGAATTTTCAAGACATTTCACGTAACTGCCCGCGCTTTGCTTGTTACTAGAGCGAAAATTGGAAAAACTCCACTTAATTAACCTACCTATAATAACCTTACCTACCACAAAAATACAGTACACAAAAATTCCCATACAAAATTTTACAAGGTAGTTGTAAAGGTAGGTAGGTAGGTATTCACCCATAAACGTAGCATTCAACTATCTTTCAATGAGCGTTCGCAATTTCGCTGCGGTAACACAATTTATACCCCAAATTGCCACTCTATTACTATGCGGTTCTGCTCGCATTTAATTTTCATTTCTTGCTCCAGCCTGTCGAGACGAGACAAGCAGCTCGCCGAGTGTGAAATTAATATAAGACGAACTGAAAACTTGGACGGGGCTTGGTAAGTTCGTAGCTAGGCCAAGGTCTAAGNGTCACAGTGGCACAGGCCGGTAAATACGACAAGTTGTGGATTTGATTTCCACTCGAGGAAGTGAAATATTTCATATTTTCATGTCTTCGCTCACTCAGTGTGAAACTAAAAAAAAGGATCTTATAAAATTTTGCGGAGTTAGCAGATAAAAGTTGCTTATAACTGAATTCTTTAGATTCCATTCACTTCTAGATATTGAATGTATAGTGAATAGATCTTGATACTTTGTCTATAATTATTTAAAAATGTATAACCATATAATAATAATCAATTACTTATAATTTGAAATGACCTTTGTAATTATTTTGTAAATACTGTCTTATATTCTACAACAATGTTGCAATTTAAATATATGCAATAAAAAATACTACTAATTTTCCACCATATATTTTACAGTGGAAAAAATAATCTTTATAATAAGAAATGACGTTTATTTTTCTTTACTAGAATTACTATTATGAATTCTTATTATGAATTTTCTACTTTAGCAAGATAGTGTACTAAACATTTTGATTTTAAGAATATCAACCTACTATTAGGTACATACGTTTGATATAGTAAATTTTCAGCTTCATGCTTTCGCATACAGTAGGGTAGACAGAGGGAATCTAGCGTTAAGACATTCCGTTACCCACTTCCACCGAATTTTCAAGACATTACACGTAACTGCTCGCGCTTTGCTTGTTACTAGAGCGAAAATTGGAAAAACTCCACTTAATTAACCTACCTATAATAACCTTACCTACCACAAAAATACAGTACACAAAAATTCCCATAGAAAATTTTACAAGGTAGTTGTAAAGGTAGGTAGGTAGCTAGGTATTCACCCATAAACGTAGCATTCAACTATCTTTCAATGAGCGTTCGCAATTTCGCTGCGGTAACACAATTTATACCCCAAATTGCCACTCTATTACTATGCGGTTCTGCTCGCATTTAATTTTCATTTCTTGCTCCAGCCTGTCGAGACGAGACAAGCAGCTCGCCGAGTGTGAAATTAATATAAGACGAACTGAAAACTTGGACGGGACTTGGTAAGTTCGTAGCTAGGCCAAGGTCTAAGTTTGCGGTGATAATTATAATATGGCTTTACTAGGAAGCACTGGGAAGTACTAGGAAGTAATAGGAAGTAAGTAATAAATGGAGTTATGTCGAAACTACCTATGGTCATTTCAAGAGTTATAGATTCAATCTGTAATATTTCAAATAGCTAAAATAACTATAAAACTTATATAAAAAAAATATAAATATCTTTGAGCTTATGCTAGTGTAACTTAGTTAACGAGGCAAAGTACAAGAATTCGGCGTAAAGTGGGGTTTGGAAATGAAGGGACAACACAAACACTGGATTCCCAGGTGGTCTCTGTGTACCCAGCGGGATACAGCGTGAAGCTGAAAAAATATATAACTATTAGTGTAATATAGCAGGAGAAGACGCGAGAGAAGTCCACGTTCATGATAAAATTAAAAATAAATTAATTATTATATTTTCTTAATGTCCATTAATTCCAATTAAACAGTATGTTAACACCGAGTGAGTAAATTCCAAGACAAAGTAAATAGCATATTTAACAACATCGTAGACTAGAGAGTGCCTATTTAACTATTAAAGGTGTTTTAGTGCTTTGGAATAGAAAAGTGTAGGATCGTAATGTTTATTTTCTATTGTATCTGTTGGTAAGTACACATTTAATATGTATAACCAATCGTAGCTCCAGAACTGTTATTTACAAAAAATAGTAAGTACTTTAAGAATAATTATTTTCATCATTGACGCCAGTGTATGACTGTAAGCGCGACTGGTTTAGTCTAGTATAAACACCCCCCACTTTTTGATGAATTCTAGAGGTATTGTGTTGAGCACCGGAACTAAACGCTGCGTTTTACCTCGTTACCAGAGCGACGAAATGAAAATTATATATTAAATATTTAAATTCCCACGAATGTGTGGAATGGCCTACCCGCGGCAGTGTTTCCAGGTCGGTACGATATGGGTACCTTCAAAAAACGCGCCTATCTCCACCTCAAAGGCCGGCAACGCACTTGTAGCTCCTCTGGCGCTGCACGGGTTTTTTTTCTTGTCCTTTTTCCATAAAAAAAAAATCCTCGAGGCAATCGAACCCTCAACCTAGTGTTGAAAGTCACACTGGTGCCCTTGCTCCATGAAGGCCTCATAAATAGATAGTTTACACTAACTTGCAGTTTGCCATATTAAAACAGTAATTTCCAGAGTGCTCGTAACCTTTGACTTTGACTTCTCACAAACACAATTACATATTGTTGACAATATTATTACGTTTCCTCTGTTTCATAATAGCGTTTTATTGCTTGTAATATCGTTATTCCGTTCTCCACGGTTGAGAACACATGGAGAATAATTATTGTGTACGCCAGTGTTATGATTATGATTTTCTTGTTTGGCCGTCGTGGCGCAGCGGCACAAGGGTGTGACTGTAACGACGGTTGTGGGTTCGATCCCCACTCGAGGAAGTGAAATATTTATTTACGTTTATATTTCCATTTCTTCGCTCTGGTTGAGTTCTGCCACTCAACACGCAATGCCTCCAGAATTCGGCAGAAAGCGGAGAACATAGTGTCTTAGCACTAGGTTCCCTCTGCCTATCCTGCTGTGTGCGAGATACAGCGTGAAGCTGATTTCATTTTTGATTTATTTTCTTTTTAATGACGTTAGAAAGAATTCGTTTTTTGTTAATGGATTCTAATATTTAAATCGCTCGGGCATTGTGCAGATTAAAAATTCACACGTTATTTAGGTAATAACTGACAATGATAGAAACAATTCACAGAATCTGACTGTATTTGACTGAGGGTGTGGCTGTACTGCGACGGTTAGGGGTTCGATCCTCACTCGAGGGAAACAACTATTATTAATTAATATTTTCATTTCTTCGCTCTGCAAAACAAGGCAAAAAACCAGACGTTCCACCACCCAATGCCTCGAAAATTTGGCGAAAAATGGGGAACGGAGTGTCTTAACATTAGGTTCCCACTGTCTACCCTGCTGTGTGCTAGATATAACGCGAAGCAGATTATTTTATTTATTATTAACTTAACCAATTCTAACTTTCCAAACACAATAAAAATTAGTTAAAACAAACAATAAAAAGTAAAGGATTACATTATTAAGTTTGCAAAACAACATAAAATAAAATATTGTTAGAACAACTTCCTTTTGAGAAAGACCATTTACAATTTAAGTCTAACACGAATTCTGCCTTTTATTTCAGAAAGAAAAATGTTCTAAGATAATCTCTGTTTCGCCATTTTATCTTAATTACATGGAGGTGTAAATTTTACGAACTTTGAATCTGTTTATATTAAATAAAACAACAGATAAGACTTATTTAGGGGTTTTATTTTCTTAGATTGGGACGTCGCTTGTTTAGTCTTTGAATGTTGTTAAAACTTTGCATAACGAAATTATAATATTGCTTAGTTTATTTAATGTCAGCGTGTTTGTAAATATAATGATTATGGGTTTGGTTTCCCATTCAGAAAAGGAGAAAGAAGAGGAGGAGGAGTTTTCATTTCCCCTATTCTGGTTCGACTCTAGTAGTCAAACGTGAGTTATGCCGGTATAATATCTATAACTCGGGCGGAAGGCGGAGAACGGAATGTATTAAGGTTCTCTCTGCCTAATCTTCTCACTTTATTTTTGTATTATTTGTAAAGTTATATGAGTCATTTTTAGGGTTCCGTAAAACACAATCAATTATAAGTGTTATAATATAAAATAAATAAATATCGTATATAAAACGGGCAGGGAGCGAAGCCATTATCAATAGCATAAATAATCTGTAAAGTATAAAATTATATAATCAGCTTCACGCTGTATCCTGCATAGAACAGGTTAGGTAGAGGAACCTAGTGTTAGGACACTCCGTTTCTCGATTCAAATCTTGTAGTTTACCACAAATAATTTCAAAGTTGAACTTACTAATAAAAAAACAAGTAAAGCGAATAATTCCAACTAAACTTGACTTCCAATAGGAAATGGACTAATTAGCAGTCGAATGTTGCGGTTGTTGATTATTTCCTTTGATCTTTAAGCAATTACAATAATTGCCAAAGGACTACCGAATTCAGCTATTAAGGAAATAAAGGTTACTATTGGATAAATATATTAGAAATGTTAGCTAAATTATTAAATGATTATATGTATGGATAGAAATAAATATATTATAAAATATATGTTCAAATATTTTTGATTTATTAACTTTAATGTATGTAGAGATCTCGTATATATGTACATACAATTTTATTACTTTTTATTACGCTAACCCGGCGTTCGTCGCTGCTGGTTAAAAGATACCACAGAGGTAACAAAAAGTGAGTGGTAAGAAAGGTAGGGGGGAGACCTTGGTTCACCTTCGAAAACACAGTATCAAAGATACTATAGGAAGGTCACGTAAAAAGCATGAGGATCCCCGGGCATGTATGAAGAGGTTGATGATAGTGGACGAGACGAAAGAGGTATGTAGAGACCTTTTTATTATGTTTGTTATATGGATTAATAAATATTGTTACTAACATTTTAATATCCCGGTGTTTAACATAAGAAACTACGAATAATTTAGCATTTTTTACACAGTAACGACCGTTTGTGTTAAAATTTGCGTAGTGACAAGCCCCGGGTTAAACATGTGTTGTTAAAGTTCAGAAGTGTACGTTATTACGTAAGTTTTATAACATAATTATTTAGTGCAATTAATTTTGCTTTACTATTTTATAATAACCCCTGCGGATTCGCCCGCTTAATCTTCAATTATTATTATTATTTCTATTTATTTTCACACTGTATTCCGCAGTAGAGTAAGCAAAGGAAACCTAGTGTTAAAACACTCTGATTCCCACGCAGAACTAAATTTTCAATAAATTTTCAATTTCGGTGAACTTATTGATTGAAGAGGAAAATGAAAATAAACCCAGATGCTACAATTGTGTTTCTGTATGTTATTAACGAATAAAATATATTTAAGTATATTTACTTTCATCTTAACGCTGTATCAGCATGTTGAAAGGAAGGCAGAAGGAGTCTAATGTTACTATACTCCGCTCCCCACCTTCCACCAAATTCTGGAGGCATTGCATGCTGAGCAGTGGAACTTCGCCACGACACGAAAGCAAATAAAAGAAAATATTATTTAATTTTCTAAAATGGGGATGGAACCCGTAACCTGTCACGTTTATAGTCACACGCTTTCCGCGCCATGACTGGCCTCAAGTATATTCTGTTATAGCTTTTGACCTAATATGCCAACTAGCAATAAAATCCTTTCAATATATCGCTTTATAACCACCAATATCTTCAAGAATAATAAAAATTATATTAGTATATATATATAAATAGTATATCTTAGTAAAATCATTTCGTTTACAATCTTCTGATTGTATGGACCTTAGAAACGTATTTGGTGAATATATATAACGCAAGCTTTATTTTAATTAATTAATATTAAATAAATAAAAAAAAATATTTTTGCAAAATACTAAGAAAATGAGGAAAGAATAAAGAAACTTCTTATATAGAATAAACAAACATTAGCTCAACTGTTAATTCATATTTATGATACAAATAGAAGTTTTTATTTATATTTAACGAATTTTTTTATTTTAAAAAGGATTTTAATTGATTCCAAAAAAATTGTTTAACGTTGTCAGATCTATTACTAAAAAGGACAAGGTAAGCAAATAAATAAAAAGTCTAGTGGGAAAACAACGGTTAACTCTAACTCTATTATCAAATATGTATTTATAATAAAAGGTTTGCAACAAATATATTTTTTTTTAATTTTCTGTCAACTCCCAACGAGCTAGCCTGCAAATTAATGAATCCAGCTAGCTCATTTAAAAAACTTAAAAGGATCCAGGACCTCACAGGATCTTCTGCCGTCATAAAGATCCTCTCTCAGGAGACCTCGTGTGGACATTATGTGTATGCCAATGGGCGTACAGCATCGATGTCTGTAAGCTCTTAATCACCAGCTTAATGCCCAGATGATGCAGTAGCAGGTTTCTTTGATATATAAAAAAATCTGGCACTAATTGATGATGCTCTAATATTGCTTCAGGCTTTTAAACAATGCTTATACATCTCTTGCTTCAAGTTACTCAAGATGACATAGCCAAAGTAAACGAAGAATACAATTTAGATGACGTTAAAATAAAAGATTATATCAATATTATTAACATCTGGTGCAACAAGCAAGACCATTTAGTAGAAGCTCACAAATATATGAGTAAGTTCATTTTCCAGTTATTATTCATTTAAATTTTAAGTTTTGAAGGTTCTATCATCAAATATCTTTTTTATTATACATTTTCTTTCACGCTTTATTCCGGAGAGTAGGCAGAGAGAACCCATTGTTATGACACCCCATTCTCCGCTTTCTACTGGAATTTGAAACATAACGTGTTGATTGGGGATTGAATTCGCAACGTCCACGTTTTAATCACACAAAACTCTCCGTTCTCTCTGACTACCCCGCTAGGTATAAAGCGTAAAGCTAAGTTAAGTTAAATTAACATTTTATTTTTTTCGCTCTGGTATCACAACACGTAATACGTCCAGAATTCGGTGAAAAATGAGGAGATTCTTAACACTACGTTCCTTCTGCCTACGGGATACAACTTGGAGTTGATTTAAAATATATTTATAATGAACGCTTTCAGCGCCTGACGTTATAACACGTCTAATAATTATATCAAGAGGCAAAATTGAGGAAACTAAAGCGAAAATCGAGAGACTAATGACCACGAGAGGTATGTTACCAGAAGTGATTCTAAATAAATCGTACGAGGAATTTGAAAATCTTTTAGAAAATGTGTATGTATTTTAATATATTTTATTTTAGCTAGTAGCGTGTGTTAAAATAATTTAATAGCTTAAGTTTAACCGGGTTGATGATAACTATAGCCAAAAAGCGTAAAATCAGTTTCTAAGAAGAATTGAACATATTTCTCTACTTTTTTTAAAATTAAATTAACATTATTAATATCTATGTGTAACTAATTCAATGTTTTCCACGAATAATTATCTTTTATTCCTTTATATATTTTTCCAGAATATTTATTCCAATGCCAAAATTAGATGTAAGTAAATCAAGAATAATGATAGCAAAATATTGCAATCCTGATCTTCACGTTTTTGATACTTTAAGTTACGTGAGATATACATTTATGGTGAGTATTTGTTTTATTTATTACATAGGGCACGGTAGACAAAGGGAACCTGGGAACCTATCGTTAAGACACTTCCGTTCCCCATGTATACAATAACTTCGCTCTGGTTGAGTTCTGTCCTGCCACTCAACACGCAATGCCTCCAGATTCGACAGAAAGTGGAGAACGGATTGTCTTAACTCTAGGTTCCCTCTGCCTAACCTGCTGTGCGGGATACAGCGTGAAGCTGATTTATTTAGATTAGACAAATTTTATAATCTTTTATAACTTTTAATAATATATATTATTCTTAGATCGGCGAGTTTAGATTATATGTTGACTACAATATATCAGATATACATATCTTGGATTTAAAAGGATTAACATTAAACGACGTAGCACAATTCAATCCAATAATTTTTAGGAAAGGAGAAATTCTTCACACGGTAACTATGGGTATATATTTTAAGGACGTAGTGTTGAGACCCGCTACTTAACACGCAATGCCTCGAAAATTAATCGGAACGTGGGGAACGGTGTATCTTAAAATTAGGTTCCCTCCGCCTTCCTCGGGATAATCGTGAAGCGGTTATTTATGACAAGAAATGCAAATCTCAATGGCTATGTTAAAAGATTTGTAATCTTCTATGTAAAATATTTTTGAATATAAATAACCAATATCTTTAGGTATTTTTTTTAGCTTTACGTTTTATCATGCATATAGTAGTGGGTATAGGCAGAGAGAAAATGTGATGCTAGTGTCAAGACACTCCGTTCCCAACTTTCCATCGAATTCTTGAGACATTGAACTATAAAGAGGAAAATATATTTTTTTATTCCCTCAAGTGAGAATCAAACCTACACCCAGTCGCGTCTACATTATCACGCTTTACTTTACGCTTTGCTTTACTTTACGCAACAGGGTAGGCAGAGGGAACCAAGCGTTAAGAACTTTTAGAGACATTGCGTGTTGAGCGGCGTAACTTAACGCCGCGCTTTGCCCAAATAACGAATTATTCTGCATTTAATATTAAATAGTTATTATTCTTATTTTTAGAAAGGCTACGGCTTAAGAGTAAAAGGTATACATATATTAAACGCACCGACATATGCAGATAAGTTTATATCTGTGTTGAAACCAGTGTTGAGTGAAAAAGTGGCAGGGAGAATCCACGTACATAATTCATACGATGACCTTCATAAATATATACCGAAGGAGTTTCTTCCTGAAGACTATGGCGGAGAAGAACCGAGCATTGCAATAATACATGGTAAGTGTAGTCTATGACCTGAGATCTGTCTTAAGATGACCGTTTTTAGTCATAGATATATAATTTATGAATGAAAACGATATCTCAAGATAGATCTCTGACCTGAGATCGGTTTATAAATACGGCTTATTCCACGGGAGTGAAATAAATATATATTGTAATTATCTTGTTTATCTTTTAAGTTCATGGCTGTATCCTTGCTGTAGCAGGATAGGCTGAGGAATTCTATTGTTAAGACGACACTCGTCTCCCTACTTTGGCGGAACTTAACGCCGCGGAATCAAGTAAAAGCCGTTACGCTATACAGCTTTATAATTCTATTGAAAATTATGTCGCAGTCCATATTTTGTCCTTTCTTTATATGTATAATTTCATAATGATTAAAAAATCTAGGTAAAGGTTATTCTCGTTTCACATTTTTTTTGTACAAATCAACATATTATAATGAAAATTATAAAAAAATACAATTAATTCATTTATATTAATAGAATATGTAATTAAATCTGAAACATACTACAAAATTTCTAAGGTTTTTACAAAAAAATATCAGTGTGTATTTTTTGTGCCTGACGCAATTTTAGAGCAATATTTTTACGTAGTATAATTTATTAATAGCGTAGATGCACATTTAAACTAATAAATTTTACTAAAACGGCCCAATATTTTACTGATTTATTTGTTTTTCTTTATATTATTATATACTAGTATATTATATAAATATAGATCTAAGAAAATTATTGGTAAAAACCAAAAAATGATAGAAATGTTTTTTTTTTCTTTTTATATATATTTTTGTAACTAAATAGAAATCTTTCCAAATTCATTCATTCAATATTATGATTATATTATTAAATCTTTACTTTTTTGCCAGAACAATGGAAGGAATATTTGAAGACAGATGAAGCAAGAAAATTTTTAGAAAACTCGAATAAGCTTAAGAGCGATGAGTCCAAGCGTAATTGCGNATTTCATTGAGCACATGTTTCATGGGTTATTAGAATTCACCCTTAAATACGCAAGCGAAGCTGCGCGCGTCCGCTAGTAATATAATAATACAACTAGCTTATTTACAATATTATATTAATAGAATATATTTTTAAGTGTAAAACATACTACAAAATTGCTACGAAAAATTATTATCATTGCCTATCTTTTTGTGCCTGACGCAAATTTATTAGTAGAGTAAATGCACATTTACACTAATAAATTTTACTAAAAACGGCCAAATATTTTACTGGTTTATTTGGTTTTTTTTATATTATTGTATACTCGTATAATATATAAATATAGATCTAAGAAAATTATTGATATACCTAATAGGTAAAAAATAAAAAAAAGTAAATAAGTAAAACTAAATAGAATTTTTTCCAAATTCATTCATTCAATATTATGATTATATTATTAAATCTTTACTTTTTTTCCAGAACAATGGAAGAAATATTTGAAGACAGATGAAGCAAGAAAATTTTTAGAAAACTCGAATAAGCTTAAGAGCGATGAGTCCAAGCGTAATTGCGCAAAATTCAATGAAGAATATTTGGGAATGCCGGGATCTTTTAGGAAACTTAATGTTGATTAATTATGTAAATTCTTATCATGTTATTGGGGATATTTTAATATATTATTTTAATTTGTTTGATTTTCTCTTGCCTTGAGGTCATCGTGGAGTGGCATAACGTCCAACTGTAAACTAGTTTTTGGTTCTAGGTTCGAAAATCCAAATAATTATTACTATAGTACAAAAATAGATTTTTTTTAAAATATACGTATATTTTTAATAGCAAAGTAGACAGTGTTAGTAGTAGTAAGTAGTGTTCAAAGTATTTGATTCCATTTGGTTTTCCATTTTCAATATTTATTTATACACTCAAATATTTACTTTAATATTACCTAATATTCATATATTTTCATATTTCTGCGTTTTTGACAATTTTGAAGCGTTTGTTACTACCAGAACTCTAATTAAACCTATATTCAAAGACACCTAATGTCAGAAATAGTTAAAATCATCAAAAATTGAAGTCTGGGCCAAAGAAAAAATATATACATAAGCTCGAAACACATTACCCTTCTTCTGGCGTTGGGTAAAAAGGATAGCTAAATGTCCTTGAAAAAGATTAATATAAGTAAAAATTACTTGCATAGTACATCTTAGTTTACCAGAATCTCGTAATTCAATCAAACTGAGCGAGGCCCCTTTTTGTATTCATAAATTGTACCCTACGGGAAAACCTTAGAAAAAGGCACCTTTAGACGGAACAGCGCAAACAACTATTTCTATAATATGAATTTAAAAAAAATGTATTAAATTATTTCTTAATTTTTTAATTAAAATATTAATTCCCTGTTTTGTCGTCTTTTAAATTCTAAATTATGATTGTACTAACTAGGGTAGGTAGAGAAAAACTATTGTACAGACACTCCGTTTCTCAATTTTCAATGATTTTTAAAGCACGGCGTTTAGTTCCGTAAAATATTTCACTAAGCAGAAATCGAACCTACACCAGTCAATCGCTGAGCTGCTGCTCCAAGACAGTCTCTCTATCCTCATCGAGAATAAATATTTTTACTAAACTATTACTGATGCAAGATTTGGTTAATTTATATATTACTACATATTTGTATATCTATATGTTTAATAAAAAACTCCAAACTATTACTGTCGTGACAGGTTGTGAGTTCGATTCCCACTCGAGAAAATGAAATATTTAATATTTCGCTAAGTTCCGCCATTCAACCCGCAATGCCACCGGAATCCAGCGGAAAATAGGGTACGGATTGTCTTAACACAAGGTTCCCTCTGCCTACCTACCTAAATAAAATATAATTGTAACAAATATAACGTGTGGGAGTGCCCTTACTTTGAACAATCTAAAGGGAATTCATGGAAAACAATATAAGTTTTTGGTGGAACAAGAACAAGATGGGGGCAGGTCTTCACCAGAAAAATAAGAAAAGTGTGAGATGTCTTAATATCTATATATTTTATATTCTCTTGAGCCTATAAAATGTAGAAATTAAATATATTATAGAAATATTTGTTTTTGTTATATTCTTTATTTAATTAATATGAGCCGTGTCAATTTTGTTTTCACGCTTTTCACGCTTCACGCTGTGAGGAGTTCAGTGTTAAGACGCTCCGCTCCCCACTTTCCTTCGAATTCTGGAGTCATTACGTGTTTAGTGGAACTCAAGGATTTTTTGATGGTACCAAAGCGAGTCCTCGAGTGGGAATTGAACCCACAATCAATCGCGCTAGCCTCAATATGCATAATATATTAAAATTATATTTAATTTTTGAATTGTATCATAAAATCAATCAATCGCATCCATAGATGCCATTTCAAATCCTAGGGATATTAGGAATATACTTATATCTAAAATATTTAAATTTACAAATTTTTTAGTTTCATAATTAATTGGTTCCACTGTATTATTTCTGTTTTATTTATTTTAGTTTTAGTTTATTTATTTTAGTTTTAGTTTATTTATTTTTCCAAGTAAGAATTGAACTCATAGCCGTCATGTTTATATTTAAATGCAGCATGGTCCACTGCGACACTACGGCCTTTAGAATTAACAACCATGAAACAATACTATTTTAAAAATTGTTACTTTAATATAACTAATTCAAATAATAAAATTTTACGACGTCTAATAATATAATTTTATATTTAATGTCGACGTTCAAGTAAATATGAATATTTAAGTGGAATACATATATTATATATATTATGAACTGACATTTTGTTAAATTATAGTTATAGTTAATAATCTTTAAAAAGAATAAGATAAAATGAAATCAGTTTCACGCTGTATCCCGCACATTGCAGGGTAGGCAGAAGGAACCTCGTGTTAATTAAGAGACTCCGTTCCCCATTTTCCGCCGAATTCTGGAGGCATTGCGTGTTGAGTGGCGAAACGAACGCCGCCCTTTGCCTCACTACCAGAGCGAAGAAATGAAAATATAAATGTAAATAAATAAATAGTATCAATTATTTAATTTTTTTCTCAAGCAACTCAAGCATGAATCACGTGATATTTTTTATTATTTTTATCCCCTCCCTACCCCCTTGGTAATAAGTGAAGAAGGTTTAAGTAAAATGGTAAAGAAGACAAAATAATTATTTGTTTTCATTACTGGCTTTGAATTTATCGTCTTCTAGAATTGTCAAATGAGTAATTTTCCACAAGACAGAGACATGAACAAACAGACAATGAATTATTTAGTAATTCGGGACCCCCGTTTTACCCTTTGGGTACCTAAATATATTTTTTTTGGTGTTAAAATTAATTACTTATCTTTTAATATTGTCCTTGAAATTACTAATGCAAGGTTTTATAATTACGTGGTAGACCTTGCCAAATATTGTAAAACTAATTGCTTCTAAGAATTACATAATATATATGTATATCTTAAAAATAATATTAAGTGAAATATTTATATACATATATCCAGAATAGAACTAAGAAGAAAACACACTGTTATAAAGAACTTCTAAGATCAGTGAAAGAGTGTTACTCTTCCCCAATTGACTTTCCATTCTTTCCTTTCCACCTTGTCATATTCCTTAAATAAAATTTAAACCCACTAGATTTAATGGTTTAAACAGTAAATCATTAACAATTGCATCAAAACAGATGCAAAATAATGAAGTCATAATAAAATCAATCTATATATATAATTACTAGTGGACCCGGACGCGGCTACGCCTGCTTGAACTATAAGAATATTTATTTAATATTATATTATATAATATATTTATTTTTATAAGGATGAATATCAAAATATAAGTTCATTTTGGGTGACGTTTTCTTAAAACAACAAAGAAACTTTGCAAACCGGTGCTTAGCAACGACGGTTGTTATTAACATGCCAGAATAAATTGCATGTCAAATTAGAAAGTATTTTAATTTATTAGTATATATGTGTAATGTAATGTTATATAGCCTATAGCACTTCTGAAGAATGCAGCTTTCATACAAAACAAAAACATAGTAAATCGATCCAGTAGATCCAGAGATCTTAGCGTTCAAACAAACAAACAAACAAACAAACAAACAAACAAACAAACAAACAATCTCTTCCGCTTTATTATATTAGTATAGATATATAACTAGCGGGCGCGCGCAGCTTCGCCTGCTTATTTGAACCCTTAGGGGTGAATTCTAGAAAACCATGAAACACGTGTTCAATGAAATATTTTTAAGAGTCTGAATTTAAAAATTTATAAAAATCGATGCCGATTTAAAAAAAATCCACACAATCTTTCAACCCCTATTTCATCTCTTTAGGATTAAAAATTTTTAAAATCCCGTCTTAGTGGATGTCCAGATTACGAAATTTCACGTCTCTATCTATCATCAGTTACTGCTGTACGTGCGTCTTACGAAAATGTGGAAATGAAATATTTGATATTTATATTTTCTTCCAGATAAGGCGCGGCGTTGAATTTCGCCATTCAACACGCAACACCCTCAAAATTCGGCTGAAAGTGTGAAACGGAAGTGTCCCAATGGGAACAGATATACGGCATGATTATTATATTGGTATAATAGGCGCTCTGGTCACTAAGCCATACGTTCTCATCAAGCTACGTCGAAATTCTTATACGCTTGTTACAACTTATTTATGTTATTAGCATCTCTGAAGGGAGATGTATGGCTTAGTGGTTAGGTTAGCTTAAATTTAACAACTTCAAATTGTATTTCCTGTTGAAATACAATCCAGCAATTAGTACAGAACCCTCGAATTCTTTAACTTTAACTTTAATTCAACACAGTGGCTCTCAATTAAGTATAGATTAAAAGTATTTTAAAAAGACGACGAACGATTCGGAGCAAAGTATTTTTATTTTAATTTATTTATTTTATATTGGGAAACAAAAAGCGCTTGCAATATCTAAAGCTAATATATATCTGTATTACATTAGCAATAAAAACTCCACTTATATATAAAACTGGAGTGAATCCAAAAAAATGATGAATTCGATACATAAAAAGAAATAACTTTATAAAGGAGACAAACAAGTTGTTCAATTAATAATTAAATTAAATTTTATTTAAATTATAAACGTAAACAAATATAGAGTGGATTTATTTATATTCTTTATTGCACAAAAAGATTAAAAAAAAAATGTACAATAGGCGGGCTTAACGCTAACAAGCATTTTCTAGAACAAAAAGTGTAGGCGTGCAAAAAAAAAAAAATTAAAAATAAAATATTAATTTTGAAAATACATACAGATATATATAATAAATACAATATAATATATTCAAACTAATAAAATATTATATATAAATACACACACATATNGTATATATATATATATATACACTATATAAAAAAAATGGATTGTATCGAAACAATGATATGGTGATGTATTTTTTTAGCTTCACGCAGTATCCCGCGCATAGCAGGCTCCATACAATATTTTCCACCATCTTCTAAAGTCATTGCGGGTTGAGTGATGAAACCTTTGCCTCATTACCAGAGCTAGGAAATGAAAATATTAAATATTTACCTCGCGTGGGAATTGAACCTGCAGCCTGTCGCGTTAATAGTCGCACGCCCCTGTGCTACAACTGGCCTAATGTGATAAGGCTTCTTAAGGTGATGTAGGTAATAATTTTTCCCGTTTATAGCACGTTCAAATAAACTGTTTAATTTTTAAATTAGTATAGATATAATAAATGTAGATGCATGTATCAAACAATTATGTACTAAAACATGAACGAAAACAATAGTAACTATTAGTTATAATAAACAATATTTCTATATTAATCGTTATTTTATATTTAATATTTTTTTACAAAAATAGGAAATATAAAATAAATTACAACAAAATCCGGCCAAGTGCGAGTTGGATTCGAGCACGAAGGGTTCCGTACTATTATCTATAAAAAAATCACGTTTATTATATTATGAGAACTCTCTTAAATATTTATTTTATTTTGTTTTATGTATTTTTTGTTATAGAGGCAATAGATAGATATACATCAAGTATAAATATTTCAAATCTCAAAGTCGCTCTTTCACGGTTCATGAGATACAGCATGGTTATAGACGGATGGACAGACGGACAGCGCAATTTTAGTAATAGTTTTCCTTTTACTCTTTAGGTAGGTAACCCTAAAAACTAGAAGTGCAAAATACGCTGTACTATATATTATAATATTACCATAATTTTTCGATAAATTCTTATGAAAATAAACAAAAACATAAAAATTAAAATTCATATACTAATTAATACGATAAAAAACCTAAAATTGCATACCGCTTTATATCTACACGGTCGGATAAAACAATTTACATATAAAAATGATGTATATACTACGTGATATCCTTGTAAGAGAGTCTTTGGGTATACTAAGCCTTAGTCGATCTGTGTTCTTGCTAACAGCTGGACTATTGCAGGTGAATGTTTTTATTTTTCATATATATTAATACATATATATATATATATAATTTAATATATCGCAAGCTTAGAGTGTACACCTGCTAAATATTGGTTTATATTTTAAAATTTTTAAAAGTGAAAATAAAAAATTGGAATTTATTTTATTTTAGACAGAAAAAGATAAATAGTTTTTCAAAATTGTATAAACTTTTTATATATTTTTTAAGATTTTTTATCTATTTATTTATGTTTATAATTCCATTTCTTCGCTCTGGTGTCGAGGTAACGCGCGGCGTTGAGTTCTGCCACTCAACAAGCAATGCCTCCAGAATTTGACAGATAGTAGGGGAGGTTCCCTCTGCCTACCCTACTGTGTACGAGGTACAGCGTTTTTTTATATGGACATTGATTCAAAACATTTTTTGTGACATAAATAACATAGTAAGTAATTAAAATTAATTTAAGATGTATTTAATTAACTTTGTTTTTAGTATTTAATTTCTCAAAAATGCAGTTTTTTCTTGTTCAAAAACATTGAACTCGACACGGTATGTTTATATGCAAATGTCTTGCAATAACTTTGATATCAGATTATGCTCGTACGATTTAGTTTCATAATACTTTGCAATAGAAAATTAATTCTTAATTTTTATTTGAATAAATAATGTTTCGAAACAGTCAAATATGTTTAATGTGAAGAATTGCCTCGAGTGAGGATCGAACCCACAATTGTCGCGTTACAGTTACTCACTTGTGCCCCTGGGCTTCGACGGCCTCATCCACTTTTTAATATATTTTTTAAATATACGCGTACTGTAGAAAGGCAAAAAATAAATAACATTGCAAGGGTATCTAACGAGTTTAAGGACATTTCAAATTATTTAGATAAACATCTAACAATGTTTTTATACGCCATAATAAAATATAAGGAAAATGTGAATTCTATTTATTTTAGTGCTCTATTTACTCAAAATGTCTGTATTTACTAAAAAATAGTATCTTTTTTGTTTATCTACAAGCTTTATCCCATATGAAGCCAGATGAAAACTAATGTTAAAACACTCTCTCTAACTCATATTGATATCAGAAGAAATTAATGCTAGGAAATAAAATTATTCATTGCCCTAAGTGGGAATCGAGTCTAAAACCATTGCGGGTACCTTCAGATACTGTGCCGCTGTACCACGACTTAAATCACATATTTTATACAAAAGAAACAACAGACAGAACAATTTGTAGTTCCATGTCTTTGAGCGCAGCGTTGAGTTACGCTACGCAACACGCAATGATTCCAAAATTCGGCGGAAAGTGGAGAACGGAGTGTCTTGACACTAGGTTCCCTCTGCTTACCTGCTGTGTGCGGGATACAGCGTGAAGAGAGCCTAGTCTTATATAGTGTTGAACGTAATTCAACAAATCAATTTATTTTACCGGAGCGAAGAGATGAAAAGTAATTCAAGTGGGAATTGAACCCCACATCGTGGATTCAATTTTGTTATCGTCGTTCAATTATAATTAACAATTGAAGTTCTATTGCAAGACATTCTGAGGTCAAATACTACATAATATTTGACGTAAAATTTATTATAAGATATTTGCATATAAATTTACCGTGTCGACTTCCATGTTTTTGGACATCAGAAAAAACTGCATTTTTAATAAACTAGTTATATCTTGACAGGTAATTAAGTAGGTACACCATTTTTATTTTTATTTAATTGATTACTAGCGGCATGCCCACGGCTTCACTCGCTCTAATTATACATTTTTTTAGGTTCACGCTGTATCCCGCATGTAGGAGGGTAGGCAGTTTTCTGTTCAGTTGAGTGGTGGAATTCAACTCTGCACTTCTGCCTCGGACACCAGAGCGTAGAAATAAAGATATTAAAGATATTTCATTTGCTCATGTGGGAATCGAACCTTCTTCCTTGCTTTATGAGTGCGGCTTTGATTATGCCAATTAACGCGTATCGAAAATTAGACTGGATTGGAGAACGGAGAGTTTTAACACTAGGTTTCCTCTTTGTTCAAATCTTCTTTATTTATATGTATTATAAAATAACAAACTACGGCGCATCTGGGGCATAATGTGTCTATAACATCAATTATTAAAATGCTAAGAAATTACTCAATGCTCTATCTTTATAAGGAAAAATTAATAGATACGTACGTTTATGTAAATATCAGTACCAGTAATAAAAAGATTTCTTTGTGTCTGTATTAAAGGTAATATCTTAGAATTATAATTTATTTTATATTAATTTTGAAATTTTAATAATTCAAATTTTGAAGGCAATTTTAATTATGAGTAAGTAATTCATATTTTTTTATATTATTTTATTTAAACTTTAATTTAATAAAACTCATCGCTGTCTGTAAATTATGTTAATATGAAAATTAAATAGTAACATTTTTAAAGTAATTTTTTGTTAGCTGTATCCTATTTTTATGATAAAATATTTATTTAATATATGGGTGTTAATGTATCTTGCAAACATTTCTATACATACTTCCTTATATGGTTATGAATTTGAATCCCGCTAAGGAAAGGTATTTTTTATTTCTATTAATGTTTGGGTCGTGGTGTTCTGAAAGTTCAAATTAAATAATCTTACTTTTTTAGAAAACGTATAAAAAATCTAAACATGTATTATAGTGTGGAATAACAATTTAAAAGTGTTAAAAATGTATAATAAACAAGATAGAGAAAGAAAAAATATATATTAAATTTATTACTCGCATAATTAATGTTAAGACGGGAATATAACGTTAAGATATTCCTTTCCCATTTTATCTAATTTTCGACATATTGTATCTGGCGCAATTCAACGCCGCGTTTATTTCTTGTCTATGGACATGAAACTAATTTAAATATAATAATTCCTTTGAGTGTGGATCGAACCCCCAAATATCATCTTGAATATAAAACTTTTTAAATACCTAATTGCAAAAATTAAAAATAATTAATTATTGTTTACATTAAAATTAATTAATTAATTAAACTATGACGTCATTTACCGTCACGTTTATACACTTGTTGTGTTTGTAGTTGTTTTTGTAGCAATTAACTAATTTAATACGTTACTATTGTTCTAGCTTGGTGATTTCTTTTGGAATGAACATTTTAAAAATAATATTTCAATATAAAACTAGTTATTTCTAATTGCTTTAATTATACTGTTTGAAAACAGGTTTTTTTACTTAGAATTTATTTAACTCTGAAAAAAGCGGACGCTGTGATGCTGCAAAGGCTTAAGAATGTGACTGTAAACATGGCTATAGAATCAATTATGGGAAATATTTAATATTTTCATTTCCTCGTCCTTTCTTGATTTCCGTCACTCTAAAATACGGTGGAAAAATGGAAACTGAGTGTTTTAACACTACTTTTACACACCTTTAATATGTATAATGTTATATTAATTAATTGTTTTATTAATTTTAACAAAATTCTAAACTGTTGGAACGTGTAATTCCTGGTATTAAATATTTATTTATAATAGTAGTATGAATAGGTTAAAAGATCTGTACAAAGATTTATACAAATTAATTTGTAGTTCCTTTGCTGTCTTTATTATAATTATTTGAAATAACTGATGTCAAAGGTAAGAACGTAATTGCACTAATTAAGTATACACAGAACAAAAACTATTTACTGTATAAATGTATATTATTGAGGTCGTCGTGGCATTATTGAGCATATTTACTTAAATTTATATTTCTGTTTCTTCGTTCTGGTATAGAGGCGAAAGCGCGGCGTTAAGTTCCGCCACTCAACACGCATTGCTTCCAGAATTGGACGTAAAGTGGGGAACGGAGTGTAGTAATACTATGTTCCCTTTGCTTACTCTGCGGTTTTATAAATATTATTATTATAATATTGAAAGTAAAGTTTATTTAAACTTTTATTAGAATATAAATCAGTAGATTTTTTTAATTTTTAGTGCTTTAGAGAAATAACTACTTATATATTATATTTTTTTTCAGTAGCGTACTATAGTCACGTAAGGAGGCGTCAATATTCTATTCACTTTTTACATAATTTTCTGAGGTTTATCACTATATTCTTTTTACACTTATATAGGTATATATTATTACTATATTATTTATTTTTTGTACAAATTAGAGAAAGAGATAGGACGGCTAAGATAGGACGCAGATTAAATGCCTACTCTGATAAAAAGTATAAAAAAATTGCTTAAGCATTCCACACATCTTATATTTTCCAACAGTCATAAGTACAGTCTTAATAATTATAAACTTATTATATCTTTTTATTACTACAGATCTATCAAAATGGAAACCATACCTCATCACGATCTTCTCCAAGTGACGCGAGAAGAAATGGAGAAAATCCGACAACTTTACAATTTGAGCGATGTACAGAGAGTACGTGAAAGCTTGGACTTGATAGAAGATTGGTGCAAAAAACAGGACCATCTCATATCAGCTTTACCGTATTTGAGTAAGTTATTCTAATTAATAACAGTTCATTGGCGGATTTGGCGGTTCTAAACATCGCATTTATTTCCTCTGAGAAGGAATCATACCCACAACGACCGTATTTATAGTTATTAATAGTGCGCTACAAATCTAGTAATTCTTTAGTAGAATGAACACGTTACATCCTCTCATCTCCTCATTTCGTCGTTTTTGAGATGGAGGTCTATCAGTGGCACGCTGAATCCCGCCCAAAGCAGGGTAGGTAGGGAACCTAGTGTTAAAACACTCCGTTCCACAATTTCCGCCGAGTTCTGGAGGCCTTGCGTGTTGAGTGGCGGAGCTCGGTGGGGATCGAGCCCACAACCAGTCAATCCCCTGCGCCACGACTGGCCTCAATATAAATTTAATTATAATTGAAAAAATATACATATTTCAGGTCGCAGACTATTAGAAAGCTTCTTCATTTTAAGCAAGGGTTCCGTTGAAGCAACAAAAATTAAAATCGACAAAATCCTCACAATGAGAGGAATGCTTCCTGAAATAAACCTAAATAAAAGTTTTGAGGAATTTGAAAATTTTATGGATAGTATGTAAGTTCATTTTTTAGTAATATATAGAAATATTGATCTGTAGGCGTGGTCCCCACGTGGGGAAATTGGGGGGAATCCACTAGGGGAGAAAATATTTTGCTCGACAAAACTCTTACAAGTTAACTGTATTACTAAAATAGCTGAAGCTTTATTTTTCAATGTATAAATATTATTTTTAAAATGTCAACCTTATGAGAACACGAATGTTATTCAGGTTAATAAATAAATAATTTGCTAAGCCGCGAGGGATAGCTATTTTTCAGTAAATTTACTCACTTTGCCCTAATAAGTGTAAGCGCCTACGAATATAAAATAGCAAATTTATAACAAAAATTAAATATTAGTTACTTTTAATAACTTATGTGAATAAATCTGATATTTTCTCCTAATATAAATAATATTGGTCTAGTATTTAATTAGTATTTAATTATAAATAATATTAGTCTTAATTTCTAAATATTATCTGTAGCTCTAAAACGATTACTCGACTAACCCTTTATTCCCCATTAATATAACAGTAGTTTAAGCTTTTATTTCTTACATTAAACTGTTGGATGTGCCAAATTGTGCTCGAAATGCATTACTATTATCTTCTCAAAGCGCTTTGGCGTATGGAGACACTCGTAACTTCCCCGTGATAACTACTTTAGGTCTAAAATTTTAGTGTTTTCGCCCCATTCACTAGCGCACTAGACGATAACCGTATTATACTTCATTTAAATCTCTTTTGACATGTTCTCCTTTCTCAATAAATACAGTTAAGGGGTCAAGTTAGAGTTTTAGGGGTTACTGCTTAAAAGTTTCGAATCGACTGTTCGTGTCGTTAAAAATATTAGGGTCCGATACTACTCGAGTATTTTTCGACATCGATTTTTTTACTTCTCCACGGTCCGGTGTAACGCGGCGTTGAGAGCCGTTACCAATTAGGTCTCTTCTTCTTAAATACCCTCACAATCCCACAATAAAGCTGAACTCAATGCAGAAGGACAATTCTTTAAGATTATAAGGATAGAAAAAAAGACAAATATGTCTTGCTTTCTTTTGTGGTGCTTTTCCCAATTTTAAGCTTTTTAGGCTGACCCAATTATTTAAATATACTATGTTATAAGCGCCTTTAAAATATTTAAAGCAATAGTTGTGTTAAGTAAATATAAAATTATACGTATTATAAATATTAAACATTTGAAATCACCTAGCCCTTCTAGTTTAGTCTTTAATTCTAAATTATTCATTTTACAGAATATACGTACCTTTACCAAAATTATGTCCCGAAGATTGTTCTAGGGTCAACGTCACACAAATAGTACCTGGAAAGTTAGATAATTTTAATATACTGTCTTATATGAGATACTGCTTTTTGGTAAGTACATACATACATGTTCAATGTAATGTGGTATTTTGTATGTAACCACGAAATTAGGAAATTCGATTCCCGCTAAGTTTTCTTTGCGCAGGAAAGACTAAGCGTGGCGTAGAGTTCTGACACTTAATACGTAATATCTTAATTTCGGGATAAAAGTGGATAATAGTGTATTGCCAATAAATTCCCTTTGCTTATCCTGGTAAGCGTAAAACTTATATTTTAATATTTTTTTTCTGATACTATTCTGGCACAGTTGAAAAAGATTTAAGAGGAGTGGATTCCATTTTTATTTAAGGGAAGACTTATTTTAAAATATATTTGATTCTACCAGTCCATTTTGGCGTCACCAGATACTGGTATATTATCTAAAAAGTTATTTTAATTTATATTATTTATTTAACTTAATCTATTTTTATTTATTTTTTAGATTGGAGAATATAGATTGTTCCATGATTATACGTGCTCAGACCGATTTTTAATAGATCTTAAAAATGTAAACATAAATTTCCTTACCAAACTTAATCCAGTTGTATTAAAAAAGGGAGAAATATTGTGCACAGTAAGTTTTATACGGAAATTACATAGTACAAAATTTTTATACTAAACAATGAATTATTTTGTGATTTTGTGAATATTATCGTTCGTGCGTTGTCTTCAGTAAGATTATGAGTATATCACAGAATTCGAACTTTGGGAAAATTGAGTTAAAAGATTTTTTTAACTTCACGCTGTATCTTGCAGGCAGAGGGAATCTGGGAACCTAGCGCTAAGAGACAATTGAAACCATGATAATAAAGAAACGGTAACTACGACAAGAAGGGGCAAAAGTGTGCCATTGTAAATGCGACAGTTATAATTCCTACTCGAGAAAATGAAATATTTAATGTTTTTATTTTTTCGCTCTTGTAACGAAGCAAAGCTCGACGTTGAGTCTCGCCTCTCAACATGCAATGCCTTGATTATTTGGCGGACAGTGGGGAACAGAAGTGCCTTAACACTACGTTCCCAGGTTCCCTCTGCTTACCTTGGTATGCATGGATTTTGGCGTAACGCTAAAAAATCTAGGCACTTTTACTCGCATATATATATAGAAAAATAAAAATGTATATTATTATTTTTTCAGGAAGGTTTCGGTACTAAAATAAAAGGCATACACATAGTTAACGCACCATCGTTCGTAGATAAATTTGTATTTTTAATTAAGCAAGGTCTTAGAGAAAAAGTAGCCAGTAGACTCCATGTACACAACTGCTATGAAGATTTATATAAGGAGATACCTAAAGAATGTCTCCCTAAAGACTATGGCGGGGATTTACCAAGTTGTGAAAAAATAGCTAGTAAGTTACTTTATATATGTCATTTTACTACTGCCAGATAATGGATAGAACTTAACGCCGCGTTTTACCACATCGGCGGTATCACATTTTAAATTAAGACATCATCCAAACGAATTTCTTTATATTTTTTTATTTCAACTTTACTATGTATCTCGCAGATCTCGCACAGCAGGGTAGGTAAAGGTGACCTGGGAATCTAGTGTAAACACACTCAATTCCCACTAAGTCTCTTCCACTTTCCTCTATATTTTTGAGGTACGCGTGTTGAGTGACGGAACTCAACACCGCGCTTTGCCTCGTTACCAGAGCGAGGGAATGAAAATATTAAATACTTAATTCTCCATTCAGGGAATCATACTAACAACACTCGCACCCTGCGCGTTGACGGCTTCATTGCCGTCATTGTTTCTTTATAATAATGATGGAGAACTATAAAAAAAAAAAATTCTACAAAAATAAGACTTATTTGAGGATTTACACGTGTCAAGGAAGCAAAAAAAATTAGATCTCCAATACTGATACAGTATTTCGGTGCCTCGTATTGTTTGTTTTTGTATAAAATCTTAAGATTACGTGTTTATTATAATAATTATCTACACAAAATTATATATTATTAACATATATGAATATTAACAAATTAAAAAAGGTTTATTTATTATTATTTTTTCCTTTCAAGACCAGTGGAAGGATTGCCTTAAATCAAAAGAGAGTACAAGAATTATAGATGACTGCAATAAGCTCGTAGCAGATGAATCTAAACGAAGTCAAATCAAATTTAACGAAGAGTATTTAGGGATGCCCGGTTCTTTTAGAAAACTTACTGTGGATTAATTAAAAAGTGTTTTTTTTAAGGGAACTTTAAGGTAAGTATTATGGCCAAACAACGGATTAAAATAATAATAAAAAGATAATAAAATTTATGGAATTCGGATAATGTTTTTTTTTTATTTTGATCCTTTGCCTCTTTATTTTATCAATTAGGGTTATAAATGCAGAATTACTTTACAACAAGAACTTTATTAACTAAAGTTTTTTAATCTGTGTGAAAGTGTGTCCCTATAAGTTGCTCGAGTGGGCGCGCTTGAGCAAAATGACCAAAGCTCTTTTAAATGATTTTTATCATAGAAGCAATTGTTACATATAGCTTAATAAATAAATCAGCTTCACTCTGTACCCCACTTACAGTGTTAAAACACTACGTTGCCCTTTTCCCCCCGAATTCTGGAGGCATTGCTCAACGGAGTAATATCCTCACATATGAATTGAAATATATTTTATTGAAAAACAATAATATGGTTTTACATTGTATTACTTTTTGTAAACTACTGTTACTGTAAATTATAACTTACTTAACTAATATATGTATAATAATTATGCAATAATAAAATGAAATTTTAATGAGTCCACTAACTAATCTAACACGTTAATTGTGGGTTTCCTAAGGAGAATGATTATATTTTAATTGTTTTTATTATCCCGTTCTGGCAATGACAAACGTGGCGTTAACTTCCGCCACTTAGACGAAGATGGAGAGTCTGAGCACTAGCTTCTTTCTTTTTTAACCGACTTCTATAAGAAAAGGAGGTGATCAATTCGACTGTATTTTTTTAAATTTTTTTTTTTATGTTTGTTACCTCATAACTTTTGACTGGGTGAACCGATTTTGAATTTTTTTTTTATTTGTGAAGCTGAAGCTTCCCGAATAGTCCCATTTTTTTTGGTCTATGTCTGACAATGGTATCTATGAGAAAATCACATAAGTCTTAAATTTGCATTAGGTATGTGCGCGACTAATAGCCGAATAACTCAATGTCGCGCTAACCGATTTTGATGATTCTTTTTTTATTTGAAAGGATACACTTCAAGGATAATTTGGTGAAAGTTTGGTTAGGTTTCGATTATGGAATCCGGAGAAAATTGAGAAAGTTTGTTTTTTTTGGTCAAAAATTAATTATACTGTAATAGTTACAAGCAAAAACTT
>JAKRZM010000138.1:77156-105977 GCA_036379175.1 Heliconius cydno galanthus
AATCACCACGACTGTTATTTAGGATAAAGCGTCAAGTTAAAAGAAATTACTATTCGATTATGAAATATGTATATGAAATATATTCATATATTTTAGCTTCATTCTGATCATTGCATTAGGTATATAAGTATGCAATGTTTTTCAGCTTCCCGCTGTTGAGTAGTGGAACTCAACACATCCATTAGCCTAGACACAAGAGTTAAGAAATACATATATCAAATATTTCTCTACCTCGAAAGAGGATCGAACCCATTACCCATCGCAGTTATAGTCACTAGCTTATGACCAGCCAAGACTGACCTCTAAACTCTTGCAAATATTAATACATAATTATATACAACAGTTGATTACAATATAAAGTAATTAATTAATTAATAAAGCCTTGTCGTGTTATTATATGATTATCCGGAATTCTAATTCCGGATGTTTTCCTTGCATTGTTTAAAAAATTAAAATGGAGATGTTATTTTTTTTTTTTTACAAACATATAAATTTAATTTTTTTGTATGAACAAAAAATCTGTTTTGGACATAAATCTTACGTAATGCTTCACGCAATTTATTAAATTACCCAACCGTGGCGCAGGAGAAGGGAGTGTGACTGTAAAAAGAAATATATTAAAATAGATAGATAAAACTCTTTATTGCATACATAAAGGAAATAAAAATTTTACAAAAAAAATACCAATAAAAAAATAAAAAATATAAATATAAAAAATATAAGAAAGAATTGGCTATATTCAATTGGCTCGGACGAGACAGGACAGACAAACACTTTCGAATTTATAACATTAGTATGGTTAAACGCATGTTATTATACCAGTTAAAAATGACCTTAACCGTATTTTAACTTGCTCTCTTACTAATTTAACAGGGTACTTACTCAGAAGCTCGTAGAATATCATAATTTTCGATACTAACCTTCGTTTACGATAGTTCTGTACTGGTTTTAAAGGTTAAAGATTAATGCATAAACAATAAAAACATCATTTGTAATGTGGAAATTATTAACAGGAAAAAAAATACAAAATACGTCGTTTTACGATACAATGGTAAAGAGAGCCAACCCATATATTAGAAGTTTTGAGAAAAGATAGAATAAAAATTTTATTTAAAATAATAAATTATATAAAAATATAAAAATTAAAGAACTTTAATAATATTTTTAAGGTCGTCCGTGGGACAGTGTCTGACCGTAAGCGCGATGATAGTGGGTTCGGCTCCGCTTCAGGGGAATGTTTGTATCTAAATTCACTGTGCATTAGTCACGGTGTTCTCCACTCTCCGCCAATTTGTTTTGTTTATTTCGTCGAGTGAGAATCGAACTCACAACCTGTCGTGTATACTCTACTAGTATAGCAGTAACTTGGTATGACGCCTGTATTTAAAAAGCTTTATATTCTTCTACAGGTATGGAGTTTTTTTACCAAAAATAACAAACGATCATTATAGAGTATTTTTTTTGAAAAATAAAGGTAAAAAATATATTAATGGATTTGCGGATTTCTACAGATATCTTTTTATGGTAAGTTTTGGCAATGTAGGCTTACTTTATGAAGAATAGATAAAATATCTATAAATAAATAATTGACTATAGTAAACAAAAATAAAATTTATTTTAGCGTCACGTTGAATCCTGCACACACTAGGGTAGGCAGAGGGAACATAGTGTTAAGACATTCCGCTCACTAATTTACGTCGAATTCTGGAGGCAATGCGTGTGGCGTGGCGGACTCCAGGGAGTGATATAGCAAGGCACTTACTTTTGACATAGTTTCTAGGCCGGCGCGTAACGTGGCCAAACTATCTCAAATATCTCAGCATCTTCATTTCTGAGAAGATGCTCAGGAGAGTGTGCCCGAGGTAGTGATGGCTAGCATTCGCTGGCGTATAAAAGAATCGGTCGAATGATGGCTCTTGTATATGAGCCCCTTGAGTTCGTGCAGTACCCTGCGGTCGCAGACCAGTGAGGTCGGCCTTAGATGTGTGTCGATACATTATCGAGCATTGAAGAATGAAAATCCCTAGTAAACCCCTACTGTAACCTGGAAGGGTTTAGTGTCGCCAACAGCCGTCCTAGTCATGAAAGCAGAATGCCTAGGCCTCATGGATCTTGAATTACTATTGAACTCTAAAATATATTTATTTACTTTGTCCTTATAATTATAACTTCTTGTAATAAAAATATATTTCTTTTCAGCAATTTGAATACATACAGGCTTATGATTACTGTAATGGATTAACTATCGTCTTTGATTATACTGAAGCTAACATAATGGAGACTCTTAAATGGTTCAGCCCTGTCAATTTAAAAGACGCAACTACTACTATAAGAGTGAGTGATGAAAATATTACAAATTTCAAGTAAATTAAAAAGTTTCGAAACATAGAAACAGAAAAGGAGAGAACAGAATATTTTGGTACTAGGTATTCTACCCTGTCTATATCTCTACTACAAAGGAACTGAAAAATATGAAGGGACTATAATGGGCTTTCATCACATCGTTTTCATAAAGAAGATAATACATTAGTATCTAGAATTCCAGCAAAAGAATTCAAGAAGTGTTAAGAACACTGTTTTTTTTCTGTCTACCCTACTTTAAATAAGGCATTAATATTAAATAATATATTTTTTTTAATTTTTTTTTTATTATTACAGGAAGGTTACGGTATGAGGATAAAAGGATTGCATTTATTATCAGATTCCAAAGCTATAGAGGCAATCGTTGCTCTATTTAAACAAGTTCTGAGCGAAAAACTCATAGGTCGGGTACATGTACACAAAACAATTGAGTCCCTTTACGAATATATCCCTAAAGATATTCTGCCAGTAGAATATGGTGGAAAAGAAAAATCGTTACTTCAACTTCATGGTGAGTAATGACGATTTTTTAAAAATATTTTTAAAGTATATTAATAACATATTCCGTAAGACTTGAGGTGGAATCGGCCTCATGTTCGCTTAACACCGGCGCGACACACAAAACTCGAGCTTTACCTCTGATGCGAGGCTGTCTTTAAGCAAATATACTCGGGGGATTCGCTCTAAAATTTAGCGGATAGTGGAGAACAGAGTGTCTTAACACTAGGTTCTCTCCGCCTATCCTCTATATACAGGAAACAGCGTAAAGTTGAAAAAAAGAAAATTAAGCATAATTGTAACATTCTTCTTTCAGAGGAATGCAAAAACGCGCTAACTTCCAACGAATTCAGCGATTACTTACGTGAAATGAATAAAGCGCGTACCGATGAAAAATTAAGGCAGGATGACAACCACCAGTACATGGGGACTCAGGGTACGTTTAGAACTTTGAATGTGGATTGAAATAAATATATTTGGTAGATAGTGCCTTTTATTTAATAACCATTCACAACTTCAAAATAGTATACAATAAACTTTACCAAAAATTAAGAATAGAAAATCTATGAAAATTTAATATAATTTATGGTATTGGTTGTACATACTTAGATATATATATTTTTCTTTTGGTTCCACCCTATATCCTGCATGTAGCAGGGTAGGCAGAGGAAACCTAATGATAATACATCATTATGACAAGGAGTTGTTCTGGTCAAGTTATCTTCAGGTGCTCGACATCATTGACCTTTCATTGGTTGTTATAATTAATTAAGTAGATTGTGCAAAAATGAAAACCTCTACTTTCTTATGTTGGCCATGTTTGATTAATAACAATATCGATTACATGTAATTTCATTGTCATTGTCATTGTCAGAACTGAAGCCA
This sequence comes from Heliconius cydno galanthus, assembly GCA_036379175.1. Classification (NCBI taxonomy): domain Eukaryota; kingdom Metazoa; phylum Arthropoda; class Insecta; order Lepidoptera; family Nymphalidae; genus Heliconius; species Heliconius cydno. The sequence goes on from JAKRZM010000138.1 coordinate 80,901, forward strand.
GCCTTGAGGCCAATCTTGGCGCAGGTTCGCAAGCGTATGAATGTAAGCGCTACAAGTTGTGGATTCGATTCCCATTCGAGGAAATGAAACATTTAATATTTTCAGTTATAGCAAAATATCTTTTGTTTTAATTGTATTAGGCTTTTATAGAGAAGTGAAAAATGAGGTTTCATTTAAAGTAGTGATGACATAAAACACTCTATGTAATTTATGTCTCATAAATCTAAAATAACGCAAAGAATATAAAAAAAACTCATTATGAAAATTTGAACATTTTACTGAAGTGGCAGTCTCGTGGACACTTTTCTCACTTTTTACACTTGTTTGTACTTACAGTGGTGCTTAAATTTTAAAAATCAATGGTAAAACCTGGAAAATAAAATTTATGTATTTAAACACCAGTCCCAGAGGGTTAAGTTTATAACAATTAAATATTGATTGAAGATTGTAATACATTAAATTCCGCTTTGCTCAGAGTTCCGTTACATATGAATCCATTAATTCTAATTGAATATGAATATTAAACGAAATGTTCCCAATAGTAAGCTACTTACTGTAAATTGTAATTTAATTATTGATATACTTGAGTGTATTGCGTAAAAGAAATAATTACAAAAAAAAATAATTAAATCAGCTTCACGCTATACCCCGCACACAGCAGGATAGGCAGAGGGAATATAGTGTTAAGACACTCCTACTAGAAAATATTTACAATTATGAAGTTTTATTAAACCCTTTTAAGAAAGTATCCCCTCAATAAGTACAAAAGTATGGAGAAATGAATGTAATGTATAGAATAGAAATTGTAGAGCCATTTATAACTTCTACTCTCCATAATTATATATTAAAATTTTGTCTATAATAAACTTGATTAGTTTATTATGAATTATTGGGAATAAGAAACATATTTAATTTATTTATTAAGTATATTTTTTTAACTTAAAGATTTCAAGATGATGCCCATTCACTAGTCCAGCTTCACCCTTTTCCTTCCTCGTCTTAAAATATTATATAGCATAAATATAATATTTCCGATAAATATATAATAACAAGACAGAAAACGACACCTATGAAGTAGTGCACAACTTTACAACTAATTTTCCACTCAATTAAGTAGAAATGATTAAGCCCATGAGTGTATTTAACAGAGACCAAAGGATTTTTTAAAAAAATATGGTACAATTTTTTTTATGAGGTCATAGTGGCGCAGCAGCACTAGGGTGTGATTGTCACGATCGTGGGTACGATTTCCACTCGAGGAAATGAAATATTCATTTACATTTATATTTTCATTTCTTCGTTCTGGTAATGAAGCAAAGAACGGCGTCGAGTTCGCCACTTAACACGCAATCCCTTCAGAATTCGACAGAAAATGGAGAACGGAATGTCTCAACACTAGGTTCCCTCTGTCTACCTTGCTGTGTGCGGGATACAGCGTGAAGCTGATTTATTTATTTTTTTAATATATTTCTTTACAAAACACTTCTAGCACAGTTTTGTTTTTAGATCCCAGGAATGTAGAATTAATTAATAGCGCCTCAGCCACATCTCACAATGAGACCCTCTTCAATCTTGCCTGTATAGGGTCTTTCACCTTAATTTAGAAGAGAACTTCGTTTAACTGACTTTTATTGCGAGGAACAAAGATTCCTGAACAATTTACAAGCAAACAAATGTATACGTTTATTTTTCTCAAAGTTTCTTCGCCAGTTCCCGTCATTTTTAATGTTCCGAGGTAGGCCAGTATTTCCTCGCTACTAAAGCAGTAAATNATATGGTATAATTTTTTTTTATGAGGTCGTAGTGGCGCAGCAGCACTAGGGTGTGATTGTAACGATCGTGGGTTCGATTTCCACTCGAGTAAATGAAATATTCATTTACATTTATATTTTCATTTCTTCGCTCTGGTAATGAAGCAAAGTACGGCGTCAAGTTCTGCCACTTAACACGCAATCCCTTCAGAATTCGGCAGAAAATGGGGAACGGAATGTCTTAACACTAGGTTCCCTCTGCCTACCTAGCTGTGTGCGGGATACAGCGTGAAGCTGATTTATTTATTTTTTTAATATATTTCTTTACAAAACACTTCTAGCACAGTTTTGTTTTTAGATCCCAGGAATGTAGAATTAATTAATAGCGCCTGAGCCACATCTCACAATGAGACCCTCTTCAATCTTGCCTGTATAGGGTCTTTCACCTTAATTTAGAAGAGAACTTCGTTTAACTGACTTTTATTGCGAGGAACAAAGATTCCTGAACAATTTACAAGCAAACAAATGTATACGTTTATTTTTCTCAAAGTTTCTTCGCCAGTTCCCGTCATTTTTAATGTTCCGAGGTAGGCCAGTATTTCCTCGCTACTAAAGCAGTAAATTTGCAAAATGTAATTCTACTCTGTTTTTTGCTTATTTTTATCATTTCTTTCTTTTTCTTCTTTACACAATGAATTGTTGTTTATGAGGTTTGAATTAAGGGATTTTGTGAAATTTAAGTTTTCTTTCGTCTCATATGATAATCTTTATATTAAGTGTATCTATAGCTATAATTCAGCTTCGCGCAGTATCCCGTCCACAGCAGGATAGACAAAGGAACCTAGAGTTAAGACACTCCGTTCCACACTTTCCGCCGAATTCTGAAGGGATTGCGTGTTGAGTAGCGGAGCTCAACGCCGCTCTTTGCCTCGACACCAGAGCGAAGAAATGAAAATATAAATGTAAATAAATATTTCACTTCCTCGAGTGGGGATCGAACCCACAACTATTAAATTTCTTATTGAGTCAGAAGAATGATTGCTTTTTACATTCCTTTTTCTTCTTTCTTTCTTTTCAGCCTGCTTTTTTATGAGATATTGCATATTGAGTGGTGGAATTTAACGCCGCAGTGTGTCTTGTTACCAAAGCAAGGTAATGTGAATATTCAATATATAATTTCTTCTAATGGGAATTGAACCCACAAACTGTCGTGTTTACAACTGTAAGCATTAATAAATTACAAGCGCCTACGAATATAATATTAGCAAAGTATAGTAAATATTATTATATATTAGCAAAGTTACAACAAGAACAATTTATTAACTTTATTGATTAGTTCATTTTTTTTTTGTTGATATTTATTGATGACATTCCGAGCGTGCCGGTTCAGCACTAATCGTTTCCAAACCAATGTCACGTTGAATGGAGAAAACATTAAGGGGAATGTATGGTAAAAAGAAACAACTTTACACAATAGAGATCCAGCTAAGATACATCCTTCACATATAAAACAAAATAAAATATTTACAATATTTACATAACAGAGAGAGAGAGAGAGAGTTCGAAATGTCGGGTTTCCAAAAATGTATAATCTTAAATATACGCAAATAATCCGGTTAAAATTGTTTCATTTAAAATGTGTAATAATCGTGGAAATCAAAGAACTTATTATATTAAATACTCCATTTACTAGAGTGGGAATCGAACCCACAATCTGCCGCGTTTACGATCACACTTTGTGCCCTTGCCCCATGACTAGCTTCAATATTTATAATAATATATTCTACAAACAGAAAAACATAGCACAAACATAGTTTTGACTGGTCTTAAAGCCTTATTTTATATGATATCTTATATTAGAGGATTGCTTGTATGTTCTAAAGCTGTTCTTAAATGAGTCTCGAAGTGAGCGGTAATGGAGCTATTGCCAGATATATCAATTTTCCAATTTAATAATAACACATTGAATTATGTTAGAAAACAATATGGTTTGGAAAATAAGGAGATATTGGAAGATAGTATCGATCATTTGGCTGAATGGATTAAGAAACAAGAACATTTTATGAGAAAAGATTTTTGTAAGTGCTAATTTTTCAACTAATTTGGGAATTTTGTGGACTTTTTTTTAAATATATAATATATTATTTTATGTTTGTCGTTTATAATAACAAATTAGTTTCGCTTTTGAGGATTACTTTAGTTTTTTTAGGTGTATTTTTGTTTATATATTTTTTTTTTATTTTGCTAATAATATGTTTTTTATTCTTGAAATTACACTAATGTATATTGTTGCCCAACCCGTTCTACAAAAAGAAATGGGTTTGCACTAGAAATATTTTTAATCTTTAAACTAAATCAAATAATATTTTTTTTAATAATAATTTCATCAAAATATATTTAGTAATTAAGAAGCATTTTAAAGTAAAAACATTAACGTTATTTGTTAAAAAAATACGTATATAACACAAATAAAGAATACATAATATTATAAATAATTGAAAGTAATAGATTCATTTTCTGGCCTCAATTGATGTCGAACCACAACTAGCTTTTTATTACTTGTTTGATACACATTTAAATTTCCATATTATAATTTATATAAATATTAAAAATATACCTAGTTAGCCTAAGAGATTGAAACCTTGAATTTATTTTTACATATATGGCATTGAATGTAACCTTATGAGGCCAGATATGGCGCAGGGGCACGATACGTTCTCTGCATACCTCTTTTGCCTCGTCCACGGTTATGAACCTCTTCATACACGCATTCCGAGAGGTCTCATGTCTTTATTTGATCTTCCTCTAATATCATCGATATTGTAGTCTCGAAGGTCAAGAGAGATCTCCTCTGCCTCTTTTGCCACTCACTCTTGATTTATACATCTTTTTTGGCATTCTTTCGTCAGTTATTCTTACTATGAGCTCAAACCACCTCAGGATGTTTTTTTGAAGGTTGAAGGTGTTATTGAATGTCGTCAGGAAGAGAAACATTTATTTACGTTTATATTTCCATTTCTTCGCTCTGGTGTCGAAGCAAAGAGCGGTGTTGAGTTATGCCACTCAACACGCATTGTCTCTAGAATTTGGCAAAAAGTGGGGAACGGAGTGTCTCAACACTAGGTTCCATCTGCCCACCCTGCTGTGTGCCGAATACAGCGTGAGGCTGATAAGTGTATGTTTTTATACAAAGCGAAGGAAAATAATGCATTTCCTCGAATGGGGATTGCGATCTCATAATCGATACATTTACAATTCAAACGCAGTACTGTGTCATTAGGTCTCTATTATATATGGATTATTAATAAAAAATGTATAAAAAGTGGTTTGACATTGAACTTTACAATTTTAATGCCAAAGGCATAAGTTAAACGTTAACAATGCAGCAGTCGATATGTTATAATAAAGTTAAAACAATTATATCATAAAATATATGATGCTATATTATAAATATATATCATAGAGGGACACAAGTGTGGGTACGCTTCTCACTCCAAATGTTTAATATTTTCCTTTTTCTCGATGTGGTAACGAGGCAAAGCGTGGCGTTGTGCTCCGCCACTCTACACGAAATGGCTCATGAAGTCGGCGTAAAATGTGTTAAAGGTTTCTTCTGCTTACGCTGCTAGATAGAGCGTAAAGATAGTAAAAGAATATTGAAAGCTTTTATTACAAATCTTCTTTCTATCTTCTCTGAAGTACAGAAACACTAGTTTGACTGATTTAATCTTCCTTGAAATTCCATCATTGAAATGAAGGTGGAGCTTTCGTTGTTTAATTTATTTATTGTACAGCATAAATAGAAATACAAGCAAAATTTTTAATTCTAATTCTAGTAAGTGCACATGACTTTTTGTGAAGCACAAAAGGCGGTCTTATCGCTAATTAGCGATTTCTTCCAGACAATCTATTACTTTCTATTGAAATATAATATAAGTAAAGAACAGCTCACCTATATTTTGGTCTGTATTTTGACTAAATTCTGTTTTGGTCGATACACGTGTTAGCAAAAATCCTTCAATCCATTGACGTCATTATGACCTTCACATTCACCAATTTGTGCGGAATAATAACACACTTAGGCGGAATAAGTCTTGGAATTAGATTCAAGTAGATGCTGCCGTCGGAATTTACATTTTCATACCTTCTTATCCTTGGTGTATGGCTTCTATAACTTTCTCTACCCATAGGTACTTAAGTGCTTCTAGCAATTTTTTTATTATAATAAATTCCTATTTATACATATGCAAGCTTCACCAATTTTTCTGGACTTAACAAACTAAAGAAAAATGAAAATATTGGAATTTAATTAATTTTTGGGTCCGTAAATATAATCATGTACTCATTTCTTCTCTTCTTGCCCTATGTGTTATTTAGTTCATTAGCTTCTTTCTACTTAAAAACCAAAAATAAATCAAATTCCCGCTGCATCACGCATAGGCAGGGTAGGCAGAGGGAACTTGTTCTTAAGATTAAATTTAAATAAATATTACACCTCCTCGAGTGGAGATCGAACCCACAACCAGTCGGCTTTACAATCACACTTTGTGCCCACGCCTGACCTCACTTCAGAGATGAATTCGATTTTATTGGTACACCAATTGTAGTTAGCCCCAGCGGTGAGGTCAGTGAACGGAGCGCCAAACGCTACGGTCTCTACATACCTCTTCCGCCTCGTTCACTGTCATCAACCTCTTCATAAATGCCCTCCGGGAGGTCCTCATGCTTTTTACGTCACCTTCTCCTTGTGTTTTCGAAGGTCAACCGAGGTCTCCCCCTACCTCACTTCCCACTTTTCCGTCATAAATCTTTTTTGCCATTCTTTCATCACTATTTCGCTGGACGTGCCCAAACCAGCTGCTCACGTGCTTCTTCATTCTCACGTGCCCGAAAATTATAACTAGTTTTTTCATAAGCAAGCTATAAAATTGTAGAATAATAATTTTCCTGTTAAAATTTGTCAGGTAAAAACGTTGGCACTAAAAAACCTGTAAAATAAGATTTTTATTATATTATGGTAAATTATTTCCGTCTAGATGTTTTTAAACTATATTTTTATACGAATATTAATTTAAATTTATATATGTTTATATCTTTAAATATATCAATTTATATCGTTCGTTCGTTCGTGTCATATATATGTTTATTTTGTATTGTTAAATTACGTCGTACTGTACATACCTAATTAAAATTATAACTTATAGCTTGTTATAGCCCTCAAAGCTGACTGGAATAGATGATTATTTATCCTTTATGAATATTTGTTATTTTTACAAGTATTTTCTTTTATTTATATGGCATAGAAATAAAATAAAATATAAAGTGTTTTGAAAAAGTCTTACTATTAAAAGGAAATGTTTATATGCAAATTTCAACTCATTTGGTCCCGTTGTTATAGAGTAAATTAGCTTTAACAGAGGGAACAAAGATACCGATATATGTAATCTTGGAAGTTCAAAACATAATTAAAAAGTTAATTGTAAAAAATTTTTTGAGAGAAAAAGTTTTTATATTTTACTTTTGTTGATCTAATAATGTATGATCTAATCCATTAGTTATGGAAAAGTAATGTAATTAAACGACAACAGCTAATTAAACTAACTTGTATGCTGTTGTTTCGCCTGTTCGCTTCGCTTGCCAAGTCCGACTCGCTTCGCTCACTCGGATAAAAAGGATAAAAATCTTTTTCTTGTAAATTCAGTAACGCAATTTTTTTTATGTTATAAATAAATTATTTTTTTTAAACAGCCAGAGAATATTTGGAGAGGTTAATCATATTTAACAAGGGTTCATTAGAAAAATCTAAACTGAAATTGGACAAATTATGTACGTTCAGAACATTGCTACCATTATTCTTTCAATCATTCGATATCGAGAACTGTCAACTGTTAAAGGAGGTGTAAGTATTTTTTTACTTTTAGTGCATAAATAATTAAGCAAGTTGTTAATAAATATAAGTGGAAGAGTTTGTTGGGTCGACTGAGCTAATCTCAGGAATTATTAGTACGAATTGAAAAAAAAGTTTTATCTTTATAAAATTTCTTTGAATGAGTCGTGCCACAGGGACACACACACACACAAAGTGGGTTCGATCCTTACTCGACTTGAATATTTATATAAATTTATATTTCTATTTCTTCGCTCTGGTGTGGAGGTAAGGCGTCCGCCACTCAACACACAATGCCACCAGAATTCTACTATTTAAAAAAAGACGATTCTGTACTGTTGTTATATATATAATACTAATGCCACGATTTTTTTTGGTGGTCCAAAGTAAAGTCCTACCATAATTGGGCAATTAGACATCAATCTTTTTTACTTACAGCCAGCTTTTGCTACTTATATCGTCTAATTATTTCCAGAAAAGTATTTTTGTTACCAAAGATGACAAAGGAATATTACAGAGTATATGTATTCAAGAATAGTGGTCAGCGCTTCGATGGGGGTTTCCTGGATTTTTATAGATATACGTTGAGGGTGAGTTTAAGATATTGTTTTAAGTGACGTTGCAGTATTAAATAATGATAATGTGGGTTGAACTTCAAAATATAATAATAATGTTATCTATATATATAAAATCGAAAGGTCAGTCACTCATCACGAAATCTCAGAAACTACATGTGCTAGGAATCTCAAATTTTGCATAGGAGCTATTTATAGGACGCAGGTGCTCGCTAACACGGGAATTTGCAATATTAGACTTCTAAGGGGATGAAATAGGGGTTGAAAGTTTGTATGAAATTTTTTTATTCATTGTTGTGTTTCATGGTTTATTAGGATTCACTCCTAATGGTGCAAATAAGCGGGCGAAGCTGCGCGCGTCCGCTAGTTACTTATAAATAAATGGAAGGAGTGCCTAAACACCAATCTTTATTTTGGCGATCTATCTACCTGCCATGCTATATTAAAAAATATATATAATGATGAAAATTGGGAAAGAAAGCATTTTACATTTTCTTCTTTTTATTATTTAAATTTGTTTAGGAAAAAAGGTGAGCTCGTTGAATGGTGACGAGTGAAAACCGCATTAGCTTTTCAAATAAGCTCCTTAAACCTGAAATTTGGGGCGCAGGCCCCGAACACTGTAATATTTAATATAACTTAACTTCACGCTTTATCCCTAGCGGGGTAGGCAGAGAGAACGGAGCGCCAAACGCTACTGTCTCTACATACCTCTTTCGCCTCGTCCTCGTCATCAACCTCTTCATACATGCCGTCTGGAGGTCTTCAAGTATTTAATTTAATTTACTTTTATAGGCAATTGAGTTCGTACAAGCACACGATTATTGCACTGGAGTAATAGGAATTTTGGATTACTCCGAAGCCAATTTAATGGAAGTTTTGAAAGCATTGAACTTGGTTGAATTACAACAATTATTATCGTTGATAATAGTAAGTAGAATTCTTATTATTTTTTACTATATTTAAAACGTTATAAGCTGACAGCTAAAGGTGATGTTCTAGAGGTTTTTTCAAGAATTTTTTGAGGATTACATTTTTAATTTTTGCTTCAACAAAAAAAATATAATTAATTAATTTAGTACATATTGTATTAAAACAATAGAATATGTAATTCCATAAAATATGCCGTACTGTTATCTCCTTAATTAAAATCATCTTCACGATGTATCCGGCACACAGCTTAGGAACTTAGTGTTAGGACACTCCATTCTTCACTTCCACTTTCCGCCGAATTCTGGAGGCATTGCGTGGCGGAACTCAATCCAACCAGACCAGAGCCAGACTAGAGCCAGAGACCAGTTATCAGATGGTCAGTTGAAATTAGATCAACCCTGGGACCAGTGCCAGTTTCCATACTAAGATCTCATAGTGCTATACTCTTCATAGTTTCGTACCTTATACTTATATTTTTATGCATGAAATAAATAAATTTAAAGGAAAAAATATTTTTTAGAAAAAGCTTTTATTTAAACGCTCTAAAAAGGAGAAAATAAAATGTGTCTTTTAAATTTTAACTATCAACTCATAACCTCATTCATTGTACACAATTGATATGATGATAAAAGCTTGACTTCAAAATTATAAAATCTTTGTAAAGTTATTTCTCACTTTTTAGTTCGTTTGTTAGAAGTCGATTTTTCTTTTTGTTAAAAATTAATTTATTTTAAAACAAGTCAATTTCATTTTAGCATTCGTCTATTCTTTTCTATTTAATCGTATTTCTCATTTGTATTTTTTTTATTATAACTTTTTTAGTCTGATGAGATTTAATGCGGCGTTAAGGTACGCCTTGGCTTTGAATAAAAATGGAATTGAAAATAACAGCAGATGAATATAACGAAATGTATTTCGTAATAATATATATATTTTAATTCTAATATTCTTATTACTAAATAATTAAAGAAAAAATATTAAAAAATAATTTCAGGAAGGATATGGTATGAGAATAAAAGGCTTATACTTCACAACTCCATCGAAAGCAGTCGATATTCTAATAGGACTAATGAAACAGGTGGTAAGTTCAAAAATTGGGGATCGGATAAAAGTGCATAAAAGTATAGACTGCATATATGACATTATACCCAAAGAAATGCTACCCTCAGATTATGGAGGAAAAGAGAAGAGCATAGATGAACTTCAAAGTAAGTTACAGTAAATTTACTTTTTATAAAAGCGACAGGTCCTAGGTTTAATTCCCATTCGAGGAAAATAAAATACTATTTTCATTTCCTCCCTTTCCGTGATAGTTCTGCCAAATTAACACGCAATTCCTCATAATTCGGTGGAAAGTGTGAAACGCAAGTCTTAATGGGAATGGAGTATCTTAAGATTAGGTTCCTAGGTTCCTTTTGCCTATCTTACTTTGTGCGGGATACAGCGATAAGCTAAAAAAAACAATTTTTCCCATGTACACTTAAATAATATTAAATAAATAATCGCATAGTTTAAATAGGTGAAGCCGCGAGCTAGTAATTATTATAACAACTAATATAATAAAAAAATATATAGGTATGTGATTTTAACTTAGCTTAATGTATTTTAGACAATGGTCATTGTAGTCTAGCAAAACGCACACAGCAGGGTAGACAGAGGGCACCTAGTGTTCAGACACTCCGTTCTCTACTTTCTGACGAATTCTGGAGGCATTGCGGGTTGACATCAGATCGAAGAAATGGAAATATAAATTTAAATAAATATTTCATCTCTTCGAGTGGGGATCGAACCCACAACCAGTCGGTCTTGCAGCATTTTCATTTGTTTTTTTTTCATTTGTTTTTCTGCAATTTTTTTGAAAAAAATGTTCTTCTGCAATCTTTTAGTGTTTATTTAATATACAAAAACAATACATATAATCTCATTAGAAGTTAATACTTCTGACGGAGAGTTATATAGTCATAGAGACATAGAGAGATGATAGAGAGTATAATGACTGTACTGTATAAATATTTCTTTGTTTCAGTGGATTTGAAGAACACCCTGTTTTCTTCGCAATTTAACAAATATTTCGATTATATGAATGAAGCGCGTACAAACGAAGCTTTAAGGAGTGAAGAGAAGTTCAATAATCAGTGTATGGGAATGCCGGGCTCGTTTAGAAAACTAAATGTAGATTAATATGTGAACTTATATTTAATTATATTCTTTATATTAAAGTTATTTATAATTTATTAGGTAAAATTATCCTTTTTATGGTGATATTAATAAATAATTCATATATTTCTTTTGGAATCGAAGTATATACTCGTAGCATATATTATTATTTCAATAATACAAATAATCAATAGTTAAATAGTATCAAAAATCAGCTTCACGCTGTATCCCGCACACAGCAGTGTAGACAGAGGGAACCTAGTGTTAAGACACTCCGTTCCCCACTTTCTGCCGAATTCTGGAGACATTGCGTGTTGAGTGGCAGAACTCAACGCCGCGCTTTGTCTCGACACCAGAGCGAAGAAATGGAAATATAAACGTAAATAAATATTTCACTTCTTCGAGTGGGGATCGAACCCCAACCGTCGCGTTACAGTCACACCCTTGTGCCGCTGCGCCACGAAGGCCTCAACGGCCTCGGTTATATTGTATCAATTCAATCAATTTCAATTACACATACACTTATTATACAATAAGGAAATAAAATAAAAAAATAATAAAAATATATTTATTTTAGTTTCACATTTTCTTTAACTACTTATAAAGTAAGTAGTAAAACACTAGTATTGTGTAAAAAGGCCTCGTTTTTTAATATCACTTCATACATTTGAGAAACTAAATATATCTACAATAATTTGCTTACAATTAACTATAAACTTTTTAAACAAAATCTTTGCCATCTATATATATATATATATATATATATATATATATATATATATAACCTAACTTAATTTTAAAGAACAATAAAAATACAAGCAAAAAGTAACCTGTGTTTATTCATTGGGATCCATTAAAGGCTTTTGTAGAATCGTAATTAAATGATAGTCTATTAATATTTTTTAGATTAATAATTAAATTATTTAATATTTTATTAGGTACTTATAAATTGTAAATAAAGAAAAGCAGAAAAGAGGGTAGGCAGAGGGAACCTAGTGTTAAGATAATTTAGTTAGTGTTGTTTTAAACGTTATATTTTTATTTATATGTATTTGTAATGAAAAGATTTGTTTTCAATAAAACGTTGTTTGTAAAAAAGATTTTTTAAAATAAATAATATCTTAGATTTCACGTTTTAGTTTTCTCTTTATCCTACCATTTTTATTAATTTATCATGATTGCAAAGTATATTCTGGTCGATTTTAATTTTTAAATCCTTAATATAATTTAACACCTTATTTCATAGCAAGACAAATCAAACGAGGCCAAACACAGCATGTCTATTATCCTTAGTTCAGAAATTCCCCCCCCACCTTCCGGTTCTATCTATCTAGATGTCATTTAGCACTAGATTACTTCATCATGACAAATCACACGGGTTCAATCACGACCTATCTACCTTCCTTCATTCAGAAGCCTCTTAGTCTCTTTGAGGCTTTGGAACTCTTTTCTTGTTGGATTGTATTTTAAGAATCAAGTCCTATTTTTCCTTTTTTAGATTACCAACAATATTGATCATAAAAAAAATAAAAATAAAAAAATATATAACAAAAGTTATCCATAAAATAAAATATATTTTCAAAATAGAGAACGGAGAGAATTGACACTAGATACCATCAGTTTACCTTGTATATATGTGGGATAAAGATAGCTGTTTAGCTTTAGCCCTTTAGGCCTTAAAATATAAGACGATATTAAAAATTTCGCTCTGCCCATGTACAGGTATAAAATGGAAGATTAAATTTTAATAAACATTGAACGAGGCTTTCCCTAAAGCATTCTAGATTTAATGTGGAATTTTGTGAAACTTTTATCAAAGATTCTGTCCGTCATCAAAGGTTATTACAGTGGTTCTAAAGAATGTGGGAATGTTAACGAAATTGTTAAATAAAATGTATATAAGATCTAACCTAAACCAAACTAAGGTTATGCTTATAAAAATAGCAGTAAGAAATAGAAATTTCAATAATTTTTTTGGAGTCAATGGTTGTGGTTGTCAATTTCTCTGCTCTGGCATGATAAAACGCGGCGTTGGGTTTCGTAACTCAACAGGTAATATAGAGAAAATCCTATATATATAAATACTTTCAAATCTATGGCATTTAATATCTGTGCTGTATTTAGTATTTAAATACAATTTTCGTTGCCAGACCGAGTTACTGATTAAAGATAGATAGATAGTCTTTCAAAAATATATGAAATATATTAATTAACATTTTTTTTTACTTTTCAGTGTTTTTTTTTTGTATTGTATTTTTCTTTACAAATCAAGCCCTTTCATTTGGTACCTGTATTAGTTGGGGTGTCCAAAAATGGGCCATAAAATTATAATTTTATTGTCATCAGAATTGATATCGTATATATTTATTTTATTTATTTATTATCATTTAACATTAAAGCCTTATATTATTTTTAAGGACATAATCCTTTTGAAGGGTTATAAGCGTTAATATTTTTATAGAAATTTCTAAGCAACGTATTATACTTTTAAATAAAAAGAAGTATACAGTTTAACATTAGAAACGCCGAAGATAGAGATTTCCCTAGAATCGCTGTCATGGTATTATATTCATTTGTTGAAGAGACAAGAAAGATATTATTAAAATAGTATAAAAAATGATCATCTTCACGCTGTATCCCGCACACAGCAGGGTAGGCAGAGGGAACCTAGTGTTAAGTATAAAATATACAGACCACATTTAATAATCAATTTAAAATTGATTATTAAACGTAAAAAAAAACGTGTTGAGTGGCAGAACTCAACGCTTTTTCCTCCAAACCAGAGTGGAGAAATGAAAATATTAAATATTTTCCTCGAGTGGAAATCGAACCCCCAACTTGTCCTGTGTACAGTCATGTCCTTACGCCACTCCGCCTCGACTGGCCTCTTGGCCTCTTGAAATGACTAGTAGGATTATATAACCGATAGCTTATAACAATGTGTTACAAAGTTACTTTTATATTATAAAGCTTTCGTTCATTTCATTATTATTTACTTTTACCGTTCCATACATTGTATTATTTTTATTTTTATTATTTTTATTATATATAAAATTTATACTGCTAATTTAGTTATTTTTAATATTGAATAAATGAATAATAAATTATATAAAAAATTCCCTTAAAAAAAACTTTAATAATTAGCGGAATTTTAACTTGTGTTCTCCAAGCGATGTATATTATTATTATCTTTACATCATGTTCTATTTCAGATAGGACAAAAACACTCGTTTGCGTCATATTATATTTTATTTATTACTATTTTTTTTGTGAACCTTCTTTTTAGAAGCTCTAGTTGCTAAATAGCATCCTCTAGAACCTTCTAGAAGGTTCTAGAGAAGCTAAAAGAAGCTAAAGAATTTTTAACTATTAAGTTTTAATAGTTTAAGTATCATCCTGCAAATATTTTAAGCTAAAGATATTTTAGGCCTGTCGTGCTGCAGGGGTTTGACGGTAAACACGACTGGTTGTGGGTTCGATCCACAGGATCCGAGGCGTTGAGTTCCACTACTTAACTGGGGAACGGAGTGTCTTAACACTAGGTTCCCTCTGCCTGCCTGCTTTGTGAGGGATATAGCGTAAAGCTGATTAACTATTATCCTCAGGGTTAAAAGTTGTCTGAGGATTTGTCGTCTGTAAAAGGAGAGAGAGACGGAGCATAGATTTCAAATCCTGCTTCACCAGCTTCACCTGTATCCTACGTATAGCAGAGTAGCTCCTTCAGTATTACACGAAATAGTGGGTGGCGTTGACCAGTTACCATCATATGAGCTCGTTTGCATTGTCAACTTATCAATTATACTGTTACCCCCAATTCCCCCTAAGAGGGAATCAAACCCACAAACGCAACTCATATGCTGAAACACCAGGCTCTATCTGTTCAACAATAAAAAAATGAAGAGTTATAAAAAAATACTAGCAAATAAATATACAAAATAATCCTCTAGCAATGAAAGATGAATAAATTGATAGTCGATTCATTCACGTCAGAGATGAAATGGGTTTATTTAATAAAACAAACACGTCGGCGGAACTGTCACTTTGTCCCGTATCTGTCACCGTGACAGCAGCGTGCATATCTAGATATACTATTAGAGATTATTTACGCATTCTCCTATTGTGTAGCAGGGTAGGCAGAGGGAACCTATTGTTAAGACACTCCGTTCTCCACTTTCTGCTGAATTTTGAATTCTTAAGTGGCAGAACTTAACGCCGCGCCTTGCCTTGACACCAGAGTGAAGAATTGAAAATATAAATGTAAATAAATAAATTGTGTAATATATATAGTCTCTTTTTTNCGATACCCAAGTGGAGAAATGGTAGGTATTTTTATTTCTCTGCTCTGGCATGGCAAAACGCGACGCTGGGTTTCGTAACTCAACAGGCCATATAGAGAAAATCCTATCTATATATATAAAATCGAAAGGTCACTCACTCATCACGAAATCTCAGAAACTACATGTGCTAGGAATCTCAAATTTTGCACAGGAGTTACTTATAGGATGTAGGTGCTCGCTAAGACGGGAATTTGCAATATTCGACTTCTAAGGGGTTGTTTTTGGGGTCGAAAGTTTGTATGGAACTACGTTACTACAAATGCTAGGAGTCTCAAATTTTGCATAGACGTCACTAGGACGTAGTCATGGAGACAGAAATTAATAATAACATAGTTCACGCGGGTGAAACTGCGAGCGGGCCGCTAGTATATATATATATATATAGGATTAAGCCATATGCCAGATTTATAAGAATACTTTTAAATCTATGGCATTTAATATCTGTGTTGTATTTAGTATTTAAATACAATTTTTGTTGCAAGACCGAGTTACTGATTAAAGAAAGATAGATAGTCTTTCAAAAATATATGAAAAATATTAATTAATTTTTTTTTTTACTTTTTAGTGTTTTTTTTTTGTAGTTTATTATACTTTACAAAATCAAGCCTTTCTATTTGATACCCGTATTAGGTGGGGTGTCCAAAAATTGGCCATAAAATTATAATTTCATTGTAATCAGAATTGATATCGTATATATTTATTTTTATTTATTAATTATTTATTTATTACCATTTAACATTAAATTTACATTAAGCCTTATATTATTTTTAAGGACATAATCCTTGTGAAGGGTTATAAGCATTAATATATTTATAAAAAAAAAAACATGACCATATGCTTTTAAATAAAAAGAAAAGTATACAGTTAAACATTAGAAGCGCCGAAGGTTGAGATCTCCCTAGAACCGCTGTCGTGTTATTATATTAATTATTGGTATAATACAAGAAAGGTATTATTAAAATAGTATAAAACATGATCAGCTTCACGCTGTATCCCGCACACAGCAGGGTAGGCAGAGGGAACCTAGTATTAAGTATAAAATATACAGATCACATTTAAAATTGATTATTAAACGTAAAAAAAACTGCAGGACTCGATGCTTTTGCCTCCCCACCAGAGTGGAAACATTAAAATACTAATTATTTTATTTCCTCGAGTGGAAATCGAACCCACGACTGGTCTTTATTATATTTTTAAATATAATAAAAGACTAGAAGCATTATGTAACCGATAGTTAATAACAATGTGTTACAAAGTTACTTTTATATTATAAAGCTTTCGTTCATTTCATTATTATTTACTTTTACCGTTCCATACATTGTATTATTTTTATTTTTATTATTTTTATTATTATATATAAAACTTATACTGCTAATTTAGTTATTTTTAATATTGAATAAATGAATAATAAATTATATAAAAAATTCCCTTAAAAAAAAACTTTAATAATTAGCGGAATTTTAACTTGTGTTCACCAAGCGATGTATATTATTATTATCTTTACATCATGTTCTTTTTCAGATAAGGTAAAAACGGTCGTTTGCGTCATGTTATATTTTATTTATTACTATTTTTTTTGTGATCCTTCTTTTTAGAAGCTACTAGAAGGTTCTAGAAGATGCTATTTACTAAGCTAAAGAATATTTTACTATTATTATTTTTAAGTATCATCCAGTTCAGAGCTAAAGGTTCGATGAGCACTCAAGAAAATTAAACATTTATTTAAATTTATATTTTCATTCTCGCTATGGCGTCGAGGCAAAGCGAGGTGTTGAGTTCGACTACTTAACTAGGGAACGGAGTGTTAACACTAGGTTCCCTCTGCCTACCCTGCTTTGTGAGGGATAAGGCGTAAAGCTGATTAACTATTATCCTTAGGGTTAAAAGTTCTCTGTGGATTTGTCGTTCGTAGAAGGTGAGAAAGACGAAGCATGGATTTTCAAATCCTGCTTCACCAGCTTCACCTGTATCCTACGTATAGCAGAGTAGCTCCTTCAGTATTACACGAAATAGTGGGTGGTGTTGACCAGTTACCATCATATGAGCTCGTTTGCATTGTCAACTCATCAATTATACTGTTACCGGGTTAAAGAAATAAAAATCAATTCCCCCTAAGAGGGAATCAAACCCACAAACGCAACACCAGGCTCTATCTGTTCAACAATTAAAAATTAAGAGTTATAAAAAAATACTAGCAAATAAATATACAAAATAATCCTCTAGCAATGAAAGATGAATAAATTGATAGTCGATTCATTCACGTCAGAGATGAAATGGGTTTATTTAATAAAACAAACACGTCGGCGGAACTGTCACTTTGTCCCGTCACTGTGACAGCAGCGTGCATATCTAGATATACTATTAGAGATTATTAACACATTCTCCTATTGTGTAGCAGGGTAGGCAGAGGGAACCTATTGTTAAGACACTCCGTTCTCCACTTTCTGCTGAATTCTGAATTCTTAAGTGGCAGAACTTAACGCCGCGCCTTGCCTTGACACCAGAGCGAAGAATTGAAAATATAAATGTAAATAAATAAATTGTGTAATATATATAGTCTCTTTTTTACCGTACGAAGTGATTAGTGTTGGACTCTCTCTCGAAGTGCCATAAATTAGGAATAGAACAGAGAAAAATCTATTTGGTGCATTCTAGGTTCCCGCTGTTTATTTTGCAAAAAATGCAATTTTATAGTGTCAAAAATCTTTCTATATAAATTATTATTTTTTTAAGGGGTTAGGGCCTAATTTCAAGACTCTCCATTCACTATTTTTCGTTGAATTCTGGAGGCATTGCGTGTTTGCTGACAGAACTTAACGCCGCGCTTAGCCTCGACACGAGAACTAAGAAATAAACATTTTGAATATTTCTTTTCCTCAATTGGGAATTGAACTCCTATCAACTAATTCCAATAAAAGCCGTCGCAGTTACAGAGACTTACCCCCCAACAGCATAAATTAAATTATCGATTCCTTTGTTTATATAGAACTGTTCCTTTCACTTATTAAATTGGTTCAATGAACTTTCCGACATAAGTATCACATAAGGCCATATTAAATAATATTATAATTATAATAAAAATAAAATTCTTATAGCTTATAAAAGCTATTTACGGAAATTAAGCTTAATTATTTAAGTTACACTTCCTTAACAATAAAGATTGTTAAAAAAACAGTTAATACTTATTCTATCCTTTTTTTTATTGTGCTTTATGGCAGAGATTGGTTGTAAAGTGATAGTAGTGAGTTCAATCCCCACTCAGAGTAATAGTTATATAACAAAATAATATTAATACTCGCCAAAAATCCGCTGCGTTAAGTTACGCCGCCGTTAATAAACAGTGTAATGTAAGCGGAAACCGGAGAACAGTGTGTTTTAGCACTAGGTTCTCTCTATAAAAAAACATGCTTTGGAATGATTCATTAATTTGAAGTGGAATGAACAGACACCAGAGGAGCTACAGGTGCGTTGCCGTTCAAGCCTTTCACAGGTCATTGGGTCCCCAATGATTTGGGCTCAAGGCTGATACTGGGGTGCACCAGCCCAGAGATGAGAACAGTACTCCATGTGAGGTCGAACCTGGTGTTGGCCATGGTGTTTTGGCGTGGAGTACAGCCTCGCTCTGTTGATGACCCCCAGTTTCATCGATATAGCGAGCCTATATATTACCGAAATTTCGGTAATTTGTCTATTTGCTAACAATGTATATTTTTGTATACTGTGACCTAATATTTATATTACCGATAGGTTTAAACTAATCTTCCTAAGACAATTTTGATGATGTTTTCAGAATGACGTAGAGTATTAAATATAAATGATTAAAAACATATAATATTCATTTACTGACTGCAGGATAATAAAATGTAACTAACCTAAGAATAATTGTAATTTACTTTAGCAAGAAATAAAAGGCTTTTTATTTTTATTTTTATTTTTATTTTATTTTATTTATTTATTATTGTCTGCAGGAACTTTTTAGAACTTTAATATTCAAAATATTTTCAATTTATTATAGCTTGACGTGAAAAATTAGAAAAATTGGACAGAAAGTAATGAACGGAATATTTCATCACCAAAATCCCTCTGCCTACAGAGACTTATGGGAAGGTTGAGAAGCTGCTTTTTATTAGTATTAGGTTTGGTATATTATAAATAACATTTAGATATAATAAAAAAATGCTATAAAAATAATAATAAATTTTCTTTTAGGTTTCACGCCGTGTTCCACATATAGCAGGATAGGCAGTACGTAGCAGTAGAACCTACTGTTAAGACACTCAGTTCACCTTTCCGTCGAATTTTCAAGGCATTGTGTGTTCAGAGGCGAATGACGATCTCGAGCTTTGCTTTGTTACCAGAGCGGAGAAATGAAAATATTAATAAATATTTTTTTTTCCTCCAGAGGGCATCGAACTCACAACCATCAAATTTATAGTCACACGCTTGTGCCCCTGCGTCACCAAGAATTATTATATTATGTTAAATGGAAATTTTATAATAACAGTATAAAATAATTTAATTTTAATATTTTAAAAACTGTATACCTACTTATTTCCGTTAAATTTTAAGTACTTAAATATTTTTTAATCATTTTTTATATATGTATTGTATATTTGTATGTAATATCAATCGGCGCAAGGTCAACTTTTAAACGTTGATATCCTTAACTGCTATCTTTATCTTTACGTCGGAAGACAAATAATGTAAATCGACTTCTGAGTACGATTTTTTTTAATTCTCCATATGATTCAGTAATAAGGATTTAAATGAAGAATTAAAAAAAAAATCAGCCTCACGCTGTATTCCGCAAGAGAGGCAGAGGCTAAAATGAAATGCTATGAATGTAGTGGTATATTTGGAAAATATGTTCAATGGAGATGGAAGATACGAAATGTATGTGGAAAGGCGTATTGCTGCCCGTAACAGGGTTAACGGAGCCTTAACCGTTGATACCGACGCTTTTATACGGCAGCAAAACGTGTGTATTACAGAAGAAGAATGAAATGGAAAT
This sequence comes from Heliconius cydno galanthus, assembly GCA_036379175.1. Classification (NCBI taxonomy): domain Eukaryota; kingdom Metazoa; phylum Arthropoda; class Insecta; order Lepidoptera; family Nymphalidae; genus Heliconius; species Heliconius cydno. The sequence goes on from JAKRZM010000138.1 coordinate 101,552, forward strand.
GATGATGAAGATGTGCGGAGTCAGCTTAGCTGATCGAATCGGCAATGAAGTGATACACAGAATGGTAAGTGCTAGCGAGGATGTCACGGTGAGAATGAAGAAGAACGTGATCAACTGGTTTGGGCACGCCAAACGAATAAGTGATTAAAGAATGGCAAAAAAGATTTATGATGGAAAAGTGGGCGGCAAAAGTGGCAGGGTCTCCCCCTCGGTTGACCTTCGAGATCTTGAAAAGACAGTATGACAGATACTGGAGGGAGGTCACGTAGAAAACATGAGGATCCCCCGGAGGGACAGAGTGGACGAGGCGAAAGATGTATGCAGAGACCATAGCGTTTCGCGCTGAAGTTAAGTTAATTTTTTTACTATGCGATTTATAGACAACGTGAAAAAAATTACATATAGTAGAATTTGTACCAAAATTTAAAATGCTGATCAACGAACCTTTTCCAATTCACAAGGCACTTTTTTTTTTATTTAATAAAGATATATATAAAAACTCATTCTAAAATTATATATAACTCAAATAACTGTCTCTCAAAACACGCGCGGACTCCTAAAAAATCAAGTTACCAAACTCGATACCGAAGGCTTTTACGATTCTTAATTAATTGTCTGGTACATGTAAATTTCGTTCAGTACATCACTAGAAGCTGTCGCGTAACGTTACATACATATCAACATATAATATAGAATAATATATAAATATACATATTAATAATTTTCATTTAACAAATTATAAAAATGGAATTTATACCGAAAAATGAAATATTAGAGTTTAGGCCGAATACGTTGGTTGAGGTGAGGAAGCTGTATAATTTGGATAAACCTGGAAGGATGCAAGATGCCATCAATATACTCAATGAATGGGTGCAGAAACAGTCACATTTCAAAAAAAAAGATTTTGGTAAGTATTTTTTTTATTTTAAACATAGCGGAATTTGAACAATCTTGGACGATTTCCAAGAGGCACGAGTTAAAATACTAGCTTCAGATTTATACTGTATCCCACACACAGACAGGGTAGGCAGAGGGAACCTAGTGTTAGGACACTCCGTTCCCCATTTTTTTTATATTCCGCTACGTTCATATTTTTATGTTTTTATAAATAAGTTTTTTTCTTTCTAAAGCACTCTTTTTTACCCAACTAAAATGTAATTGTAATCTAGATTATTACAAGTAAAATATAATTTATATTTTACTTGTAATAATCTAATTGTGTATAATCTAATAATAATCTAATCTAGTAATAATCTAATTGTGTAATATATCTTTATATAATTGTGAATGTATTTAATTAAACATGAAATAAGCAATTGAGGAATATTCATACTCTCATATAATAATTTTCCTATAGATGTGTCTAGAATTTCAGTATTTTTTTTTTTTTTATTAAACTTATTTGTGTACTGTAACAGTATAGGTATATCTTTTAGTATTAAAACGCTTAAATAATAAATTCAAATTTTAAATATTCTTTATTCATATAAACTTATTATAAGCAGTTTTGAATCATCGAATGTACATAAAAACAAAAAGCTACCACCAATATATGTATAAGTACATATGTAAGTAACATTGCTTTTTCTAATCAACAATTACCAACTTCAAAAATAATTGACGAAACTAGTTTTCAAACCTAGTTTTTGCTACACTTATAACAAAATACAATCAAGTAGATAAAATAAAAAACCAAAACATGTTACAGTTTCCGTATTCATTTAGCTTGTTTTAGGAATTAATTTTAAATAATTATTTTATTTAAAAAATTAACTGAAATATAAATTTATTAAATTAAAACAAATAGGTCTCCCTTATTTAATTAATTTAAAATTAAAAAGGGGAGATGTGGCATGAAAGGGACACTTGTTTTAAATATTTTGAACACAAACACAATATTTTTAATCCGATATCATTTTTTAAATAATAAAAAATTGAATAAATTGAGTTTTGAAATGTCCCTTTCAATACGTGTCCCTTTCATGGCACCTCTCCCCTTGTATTTATACTCATATAATACAAATGAATTGTTTAGTTAAACATGCGCATCTAAAGGACTAATGATTCTAAATGAAAAAATCTTTTTGTATTAGATTACAGTACATAAATCGAGAAGGGTTATATGTCACAATATTATCGTATTATGTTAATCGTTTCGGTGTCAACTGCGTTCAGGGTCAGCCGCAGATAAAAACTCTCTTTTTTAGTTTCACGCAAATAAAAGCATAGGCATAGGGAATCTGGGAACCTAGTGTTAAGCCACTCTGTTCCCATTATACACTTACGTTACCCAATTTCCTCCGAATTCTAGAAGCAATGCGAAAACAGTAATGCTTTCTCAGAAAGTTCCAGATACGTACATTCCTTTGACCTTCTTCAAACATATGTTAAATAATATACGTAGATAATAGATATAAATAACTATACTATTAATATTATGCTGTTTTTTACAAGAATGCGTATCAGTATAACTAAGAAATTGCAATGATTTATTTTAACTATTTTATTTTTTTAAATGAGCTTCTGTATTTAATATGTTAATTGTTATATAATTATATTTTTTTAATTTTATTTCTTTTCTTGGATGGCGTCAACTTCAATAATAACGTTTACATTTTTAAATAGTAGACAGGTGTATAATATTATATTGTTTATATATTATCTATTATTATTATTACTATATAAAATATTATTTTCTACAATTTAGTTTTAATTCATGTTTATTTTAATTTATTGATGTTAAGACAACTCGTTCCCCATTTTCCCCCGAATTCTGGACGCATTGCTTATCGAGTGGCGTATGCTCTATAACGTTTTATATTTATGTGACAACACTTAGAAGATTTAAAAAAAATAACATATAATTCATTCAACCTCCTTCACGAACTGGTTCTCTACAACCAGTTACATACCGTTATCAAATATCGTTAAGTATTTGTTCAATAGGTCTATAAATATTAAATAGAAAGAAAGATTAATATTTATCTACTTTAAACTTGTACATAGGGCGATGGCTTTTGAATCTAGCTGAATAAATTTATTATATATCAATATGACAGATTTAAATTATTTATTTAAAAAAATAACGTGACGATTGTAGGTTCGATTCTTACTTGGGGGAATGAATAAGTATCAAGGCAAAAGCGCGGCGTTAAATTCCGACAGGGCGTAATGGGAAGTCTTAACACTAGGTTCCCACTGCCTACCCAACTATATACGGTATACAACGGGAAGTGAAAAATAAGTATTAGGTAGGCAAATAAATAATAACGTTATCCATTTTATCTAGATTGTCTTAAATATATATAATAAGGAAGGAAACTCATAAACAACGAACACGTGAGTTTGTTATTTTCCATTCATCATACGAATATACTCTATTATGTCAAATAAATATTCTTACTGAATTAAAATTTAATTGCGGCGTTATGTTCCGCCACTCAACACGCATACCACCAGAATCGAAAGTGGGGAACGTAAATGTTCTAATGGTAGTGATGTTTCAACATTAGGTTCCCAGGTTACCTCTGATTAACTGTGCAGGATACTGTGTGAAAAATTTGAATTGAATTGAATTAATACATACATTTATTACCATCAAGTGTTCTCAGCGAAAAAAAAGTGCAAATTAAATTAACATTAACATCCTCATTCATTTTGGTACTGGAAATAACTATGACATTAAAAGTCATTTTTAGCTTCCCGAGGTATTCCACATAGAGCAAGAGGAACATAGTGCTAAGACACTCCGTCAAACTCTCCGTTCAATTTAAGAATGCGTGCACTAAGTGGCAGAAATCAACAAACTCTACGCTTTTCTCACTGAAAATGAAATGAAAAGAATTCATTACCCTAATGGAACTCGAACCTATTATTATCGTTGTTCTTATAGTCAGCTTGTCCTAATGCATCACGTGCACTGCCTACGAGTATATTACAATATATAAAAAATCATGAAAAAATAAAAATAAATAAAATCAGCTTCACGCTGTATCCCGCAGACAGCAGTGTAGGCAGAGGGAACCTAGTGATAAGATACTCCCTTCCCCACTTTCTGCCGAATTCTGAGTTAAGGGGCAGTCTCAACGCGCTTTGCCTCGATACCAGAGCGAAGAAATGGAAATATTTCACTTCCTCGAGTGGGGATCGAACCTACAACCGTCGCGTTACAGTCACACCCTTGTGCCACTGGGCCACGACGACCTTAAGAAAGAAATCATGAATATTTGTCAAAATTTCGATAATATGTTTCGAAAAGTTCTGCGGTAATATAGTGTACAATCTATCTATACTAATCTATACTAATATAATAAAGCGGAAGAGTTTGTTTGTTTGTTTGTTTGAACGCTAAGATCTCTGCATCTACTGGATCGATTTACTTTGTTTTTGTTTTGTATGAAAGCTGCATTCTTCAGAAGTGCTATAG
>JAKRZM010000138.1:106493-118665 GCA_036379175.1 Heliconius cydno galanthus
GTTCCATATCAATTTCAGGATCAGATAAACTATGAAATGAACTAACAATAAATATAATTTTGTATTGATAATCTAATGTGAAACTGAATTTACAAATGAATGTTCAATATTTCATTTTCTCGAATGGGAATCAAACCCAGAACCCGTCGTGTTTACAGTCACACACCTGTACTCCTGCATCACAAGTGGCCTCAGTATCATAATTAAATATTAAATTCGAAATTCATTTTAATGTTGAACTATTTAAAACTACTGAAGAGTTTTTTGTTATACCTTAAAAAAATAATACATAAGTTACATAAATAATACGTTATTAAAAATTTAATTTTACGCTCCATGCTCTTGACATGACTCTTGTAACAAAGTAAAAATATTTTTTTGTTATTAAAAAAAAAAAAAACAACAATATAAATTTGTATTCCCATAAAAATATTTTATTATTCAATTATACCTACTATAATAATAAGACGAGAGAGTGAGACCTCCCGGACGCCCAAGGAAGCGCGCCTGGATGATGCAGGAGAGCCAACTGTCTAACCACCGAGGACGCAAAAGACCGTGCAAAGTGGAGTAGGAAAGCAGATCCTGGCAATAGCCGGAATTAATGCCAGGAGGAAGACCTACTATAATAATAAAATAATTATATTGAGAGATGAAGCCTTTTAACTCTCACGTTCTCGAATTATGGTGATTTTTTACTTTCTGCATATAACAAGATAAGCAAAACTCTAGTGAAAACCTAGTGTTGAAATTCTCCCATCTCCTCACACTGCCCAATTTTCGAGACATTACGAACTCGGTGGCAGAACTCACCGCCATACCGTCGTTCTTACCAGCGCGGGGAAATGAAAATAACTCATTCCCTCGAGTGAGGAACGGATCCACAACCGTCTAGTTTACAGGCAGACTATGAGCTCCTGCACCATGGTGGCCTCAAAAGATATTATCTATCCTATTTTAAAGTTTAAAAGACTGGTAGATACTCAAGTGGATTCTAAAAGGAGCATTTTTCCAATTAACAAAGTCATTCTTACTGAATACATTATTAATAATTATTATATTTTCATTTATCATTATTATAATAATGATAACACTTACATATTACAATAATAAAATATGATAAATGATAATACTCAGTGGATTTAATGAGAATCCTTCATCTTATACTCGTATTTTTATAAATAAGGACTTAGTAAATAAATACTTATCAATCATTATATTGAATGAATCATTAAATTAATGATATTATTATGAAATAAATTTACATTAGGTATATATTTTCAAGCGTTTATATATTTTTTTTCGAACATGAGGTTAATGCTGTTAGTCCTATTGGTACTCTGTTCTTGAAGAATTGCAAGCACTAAGTGGATGCCTGTGAGGAAGTCGACGACTGTAAGGGCCCCCCCTGCGGGATTCGAACCTCGGCTTGCGGCCGTCGAGTGGACTTGGAAAGCGTTTATGGGGTCCGTGCCATAGTAAATATTTTCTGGAGTAAAAGCGAAAAAATAGAATAGCTTTTTGGGCGATCGAGTCGATTTTTTCGCTTTGTTTTGTGACATAAAAATGGGATACGCATGTAGAGAGCGTATTTGTTTGATATCAGTGAATTGGAGTTTCTAAAACTAGGTGTCTAATCCCTAATTCCAGTTTTACTGCAGATACTAATAATTTTTTAGAGGCCCTCCACGATTCGATTGCCATTCGGGAAAATGATATCCGCGAAAAACTTAATTCCTTAAAAAATCGGAGGGGAGTGAAGGGCAGAGTGTCTGCACACTAGGTTCCCTCTGCCTACCCTACCTAATTTATTGTATAATAGTGCAAGTAAACAAAGGGCAAGCAACCTTGCATAAATCATACCCTCAACCTCACACCTTGCTGTAAATTTTGGTAATAATCTAAAATATCCCCATTTTACCTCTATTATAATATAATTAGCTCTGGAGTCAAGGCTAAGCGCGTAGTTGAGTTCAACCACCCAACACAATCCCTCCAGAATTCGGCGTAAAATGGGGAATGGAGTGGGTAGCACTAGGCTCTCCTTGGGGCTCTACTTGCCTTCCCTTCTACAAAAAGAAGAATTTATTCTTTCCAACCCTACCACAATCAAATCCTAAACATACTACCCCCCCACTCCCCACAATTGCAAAAGCATAACTCTGAATATACTATTACGTAACGAAATTGTATATTATTTCCCATAACGAACGACCCCTGTATCTATTTCAAACCCTTTCATACCCCCCCTTACAATGGCTGCTTTGTAAAGAGAATTGAAATGATCAACTAACAAAAGATAGAATTCAAATAGGCAATCTATTTGAACGAACGATTGATAAATTGATCTGTAAATGGTAACGAGCTCTCGCCTTTTTGGGTGTTAGCGTTATTTTCAAGGTTCCCAAAGTTTAATTTTCAATTTTGGCTTTGAAATATTTTAAAATGGACTTATTGTTCTTGTGTTTTCTTTAATAATTAATTTTGTTTATTGGAATTATGTTAAAGTTGTGTTTTTTTTCACTTTAATATGTTGTTATGGAATATTTACGAAAAAAAAAGATATAGTTTTAGAAAACGTTTGAAAAATCATTATTATAATTTTGATGTATGTATTGAAAAATCTAATTAATTTTCAATATAAATATAAATTCAAATATATCACTATATAATAAGATTAATCCAATTATTAATTATTTGATTAAAAACCTTAAACTAACTAGTTACAATAAAGAGGAGGCAAAGCGGGTCGTTGTCTTCCTCCACTCAACACGTAAAGCTTCCTGAATTTGGCGGAAAGGTGGGAAGCGTAGGCTCTCCCTACTTCCCTTTTATACAGCGGAAGCAGGATACAGCGTGAACCTGACAGAAAGCACAAAAAAACAGAAGCAGGAAAAAGAATTATAGTGAAAATATTTCATTTACCCGACTGAGAATCAAACCCGCAATTAGTGAGTGTGGTACTCCGTCGACCGTCTAGTCAACTGAATTACTGTGCTAACTATATGAGAAATTCGTCGTAAAGCTAAAATATAATATGATAATAAAAGATAATAAACCAAAATATTAGGCACAGAAGAAAAGTACAAAACCATTTTAGAAGTAAAAGTGTTATAAAATAAATCTTTATTTACAAATATTAACAGAAACGTAATTTTAAAGTTCGTTCCAAGAACGAGGAAAACATCATGATGAAAAGAAAAAAATAATTGAAGGGAACTTATTAACGTCAAATCTTAAATCAAAAGTTGTTTATTTATGTTTATTATTTTATTTACTTTTACTTACTTTTCTGATAGGAAAATCGCATTTTGTTTTTTTTTACCTTATACAGCAGGGTAGGCAGAGGGAAGCTAGTGTTAAGGCACTCCGTTCCTAATGCACCGCAAAACCGAGTTCGAGTTCGAGTTCGAGTTTCGAGTGATGTCGTTTTGAGTGACGGAACTCTACGCTTCACGGAAAGAAAATAATTCAATCCTCCGATTGAGAATCGAACCCATAACCTTTATGTTTACTCATTGTAAGTGCATTTTGTGTCTATTAACAATTTCTACATAATAATATGTTGAAATTTCTTATGGAATTTAACCAGAATGTATTTACATATTATGTAATATGTAGTTTTGTTTTTATGAGTGGAATTTTTCCACATGAAATTGAAATAGTAGTTTAATTAAGTAAACATAGTCACTAAGCAAATGCTTTTAAAATAACTATTTTTTATATTCAAGAATGTTTATTTTTATACTTGAAATACATTTCTGGTGGATTTATTTCTAATATTGAATTAGATAAGAATTATTTAGCTTGTAAATTTATTAAGGATTTAATATATATAAGCAGCGATCTTTAATGAGAGGGTTCAGCCGTTATTTATACGTTTTAATTATTGTTAATATCTGTATGGAACTTAACGCCACTCTTCGCCTCGACAACAGAGCGAAGAAATGAAAATGTAATTAAATATTTTATTTCCTATAGTGGAGAAGGAACCCACAATTACTATTTATATTTTATTACTATTTTATATTAATTATTATTTATATTATTTTTATATAATTTTACATGGCAATATTATTTTTAGTTCGTTTGCTATTAATAAAATTTAGGAGCAATATTACGATAGACATACTAAAACAAACAATGGAATATTTGAAGATTAAGATTTCTAAATTACACTTGTTTAAATTTTTCATATTTATTATAGGATTATGTTAAGTAAATATAAAATAACAATTTACATATTTATAGTGAAAATAAAAAAAATAAACTTTTATAATATTCCGCTTATTCTAAGCCACTGTATACAATTTAGTTATTTTCCAAAGAGAATGTTATACTTTAAAATATTCAATGCACAAAATTGCTTTTCTAACTATAATCGTCTATGCCCCGAGCCCCCGAGCCCGAGAGCCCCCGACCTCCTCAGGTGCGAGATTAAGAACCCAGATCACTTTGGGCGTCGCAAAGAAAATGTCTCGTTAAAATTCATGAGGCGCAATTGTTGAGTTTCGCCCGACTTGAGTGATATTAGATTTTTCATTGAAGGTACCGTTTACCCATACCCCATACCCCATACCTCATACCCCATACCCCATACCCATGCGGTTACATACCCGCTTAGTCTTTATACGTTGTTGGAATTTTTTTGGTATGTGTGGGTTAAGCATGTTCCACATTAAACTAGAGCTGTTGTTATACAGGGGGTTAAATTTTTCACAAAACTTTAGAGTGGGTACGAAGGAATTTTTATGGGAAAATTCGTGGAATTCATCAATTTTTGCAGCGTGGCTATGGTTTCTTTTCAGTTCCAGCTGAAGCTTGTATTTTCGGTATTTCGAATTTCTAATATCTGTTGCAAAATAAGAGATAGGAGTGAATGAAAACAGGTAGTCTAGGCGTTAAGTTCAGCATGCCTGAGGTTGTAAAAAAAATTCAATATGTATGGAATTTTTACATTTTGGTGTGTTTTTAAGTTATGCGAAATCATTAATAACTAGTAAACAATATAATACAATAGCAAATTCCATAGTGGCTACTTTGCAAATAAGTGTTTTACTTAATGTTGTAGATTCGATTTCCACACATTCCAAAAATAATTTTGCTTCCTAGGTCTTGTTGCAAGGTACGCGAAGAGCAAAATGCCTAGGTTCCTTTTGCCAGCTTTCGTTATATGAAAATATATCTTCCTTATAAGCAAATAAAAAACGTACCTGACTTATGTACAAGTATATAAATATAATATACCAATTAATAATATCGTGATCCCTTATATGATGTATATATATATTTGTTTTTTTTGTTATTTTATATTTATAAAATAAGCTAAACATAGCTTCACTAAATATCTCCAGTATAGAAAGTAAACGAGTGTCAATACACTCCGCTCAATTCTCTAGAAAATGCGTAGATATTAAGTTCTTTAATTCGTCAATAGTCGGGTTCCACAACCGGGTATTAGTTGGTACTAGACGAATTTATTTTTACATTTCTTTTTTTCATTTTCAGGTCCTTTTTACCTTGAAACAGCGATCGTTGCATGCAAAGGTTCTGTAGAAAAGGCGAAAAGTCAAATAGATAAAATATGCACCATGAGAACTCTGCTACCACAGTTTTTTGGCGACTACAATATCAAAAATGATTTTGAAAGACTAAATGAAGTGGCGTAAGTATATATTTTTTAAATTTTTTTCTTCATCTTTACGCTGTATCCCGCATGTAGGGAGAGGAAGCCTAGTGCTAAGATATTCCGTTCCCCACTTTCCGTCAAATGCTGGAGGCAATACGTGTTGGCTCCTCACGCAATGCCTACAGAATTCCGCGGAAAATGGGGAACGGCATGTCTTCCAAGGTTCCCTCTGCCTATCCTGCTGTGTACGGGATACAGCGTGAAGCTGGGCAAAAATATATAAGTACCAATAATTAAAAATATGTTATATTTTTAGGAAAGTGGTTATGTTACCAAAGCTAACAGAAGACTTTTATAGAATTTATCTTTGCAAATTCAAAGGCCCTCCGCACGACTCCTCAGAATTCATGAGCTTCTATAGAGCAAACATCATAGTGAGTTATATTTAAATATTTTTGGAAACTTCTACTTACCCATATAGAAGGATAGTCAAAGGGATCCTAATGTTAAAACACTACGTCCGCCACGAGAAGCCCTATTTTCAAGATATTGTGCAGTGAGCTGAACTTTATCTTGTTACTAGTGTGAGAAAATGAAAATATTTTTTGTTATAATCAGGCGGATTCCTTTCTTCTCATATTTTCTGTTCGCGGCGTTGAGGTCTGCCAAGCACGCAATGCCTCCAGAATTCGGCAGAAAGTGGGGAACGGAGTGTGTTAACACTAGGTTCCCTCAGTTTACCCTGCTGTATGCGGGATACAGCGTGAAGCTAAAGAAGCTATATTAAGGCCATCACAGATAAATAATTATTTTCACAGCTAGCTGAATATCTAAAGATCCACGACTACCTCAGCGGGTTCATGATAATTGTTGATTACTCAGAGGTGAACCTCATGGACTACGTTTCCAAGATAAACCCTGTGGAGTTAAGACAGGCCATGTCAATATATATAGTGAGTATTGTAAAAATAAACTTAAAAGCTGTTTGTTTGTTTGCTTAAACGGGCATATCTCAGGAATCATTAGTTCATTTTTTTAGCTTGACATTGTATATCACACATAGCAGGGTAGGGAAACGGAGGGTCCTAACACTAGATTCCCTCTGCCTACCCTGCCACGTGCGGGATACGGCGTGAAGCTGATTTTTTTTAATATTCAATTTGTATTTTAGATTTGCGTTGAAATAATTCTGTTATACCACAAAGCTTAAAATTAAAATCATTATGGTGTTGTTAATAAAATTTGCTATAATATAGCTTAAGGGGCAATTTTTTTATCAGAAAACGCCTAATTGTTATTTATTTATAATATATGTATATAATTAAATTAACGCAATGTAATTAATAATTAATTTAACAATATTTATTGCAAGACTAAATATTAGTATAGATAATAAAGAGGCATAATAAAAATTGAAATTGTTTTTTTCTCAGGAAGGCTATGGAATGAAAATAAAGGCAATACACATAATTTCTCCATCTAAACTAATAGAGTCATTGGTTACAATTATGAAACAAGTGCTGAGTCCTAAAGTAGCTAGTCGAATTAACGTTCATAAAAGTGTGGAAGAGCTACGAAAAGTGGTGCCCAAAAGTGTATTACCTAAAGATTATGAAGGCGAAGAGAGATCTATACAGGAACTTCAAGGTTTACTTTTTTCATTATTTTTACAATTTACATTTTGATATACAGTAAGCAATGGGGTGGTGGCGCAGAACCACAAACGTGCGGCTATCAATGAACCATTAATGGGTTTGATTCCCACAAGAGGGAATGAATGAGACGAAATGTGTTTACAGTTCGTTCTTTTTGCCTACCTTGCTATGAGCAAGATGCGTGAAGTTAGAAATAGATTATCTGTATAACACATTTATTAAAGCTTGTTTTTCTCCGCTGTAATTCCCACCTTGTAGAGTAAGCAGGAGAAACCTGGAAACTTAATGTTAGAATACTTCCTGAGACACTCCTTCCTCACTTTCCGCCAAATTCTTGAGGCATTGCGTGCACGTGGACAGCGAACCCAAAATCTTCACGTTTACAGTCAGAGATTTTGAACGTTGTTGACAATATCCTGCGGTTACGCAGATATGATAACGCTGGTGGCCAAAAGACCAGGTTCATTTGAACCTGTGACCTTCAGAAAAGAGAGGAATTAATAATAATAATGTTAAATAATCTATATAATATTCTTCCAGATGAATGGCTAGACATCCTATCATCAGAAGAAAATTTGAATCATCTGAGAGACATGAATGCGGCGGCCACCGACGAGGCCTTTAGAAGTACTGATACATTCAGCGAGCAGTGCGCTGGCATGCCTGGCACCTTTAGGTTGTTGAGTGTAGATTAAATAGAGAAATTTTAGAAAAAAAAAATGTAATTTAGAACTATTTTTAAGTGATCATTGTGATTTTTTTTTCTCATTTTGTACTTACTATTAATGTATAAAGCCCAATTTAAATATTGATATTAATTGTTAAATATAAGATTATCTGTATTATAACTAATGCTATAATAATTCTCGCCATTGCATATTTCTCTCTCTCTCTCTCTCTTTTATGTAATTTAAATTAATTATTTGCTATAAGTTTAAATAAATTTTCATACTAGCAACATGTGTTGGTTTACGTAATCATGAAAAGAAAATATAAAATGAAATAATGAATAATAAATAAAGAAAATATTGTATTAAGAAAAAAATCTTATTTTATAAGGGGAACATTTTTTTAATTAAAATAGCTTTAAAATAAGAACATAGAATAGCATATTATTATTTATATATAGTGGACATAACATGAGTGTTATATTATTTCTCCTTCTTCTTCTTCTTTTTCCTGGCTTTAATCCCGGCTATTACCAGAGTCTGCCTTCCTACTCAACCTACTCCACTTTGCACGATCTTTTGTGTCTTTTATTTCTATGGGATGAATATTCCATAAAATAACAGAAAATGTGAAAAAAAGTTGTAGAAAAGAGACACTGAGTTCAAATCCCAGCTTGGGTTAGGATTTAGGTTTAGTTTAGATATTTCAACAATATCCTTACATAATATGCACTGAAACATACAATTATGACTAAAAAGAAATATTATTAATATACATACCTAATATTGACATCAGTGGAATTAATTTTGGAAAAATGTGCTTATATGCATGAGATACATTTGTTTAAAAAATTATATTAGTAAAACACCAAAATATCTTTTCTTTTGTTTTCAAAATTCAATTTTTTTTAAGAAATTTCTTTGATAGCATCCTATTCTGATTCCACACAAAACATAACTGAAGTTAGTGCGAATCTTTGCAAATATCAGAACTGAGTACTCTTGGAAAACGCGCACACTTGGGCCACCTCTACCAAGCATATACGACTTGTGATGTACCTTTGTAAGCACGTACGACTCAATGGTCAGAGAGCGTCACGGAGCAGGTTCGTGTCCCGCTACATTCAATACAGAAATGTTGGTAAAATTGGTTCTCTGTTCTTCACATTCCTCAAAATCATTAACGCTAAATTATCTGCATTTAAAAATAGAAAAAGAAATGTAAATTTCTATCGGTAACTGGGATTTGAACCCACTAAGGCGTTAAATTAATAGAAGGTTATATTCTATACATATTAACGAATCAATTTAAATAATTTTCAAAACATAACTAAAAACTTGTTTACATCTCGTGGCCATTGTAGTGTAGGTCACAATTCAATGTAAGCTTTATTTTTATTTTAATATTAATTTATCTTGAATTGTCGTTTGTCATACAAAGGCGTAGGCACAGGGAATAGTGTTAAGACACTCCCATTCTCTGCGGAATTCTAAAGGCATTACCTCGACACTAGAGCGAAGAAATGAAAATAATAAATATTGAATTTGACGATAGATAAATAAATTGCAACGCCGGGCGGCGTTAAATTCCGGTACTCAACAAGCAATTCCTTTCCACAATACTGCGGAAAGTATAATAGATAACGAGATATACAGCGTGATATAGGTAAATAAGGCGTGAAGCTTTTTATTTTTATTTTTTATATATAATATTAGGTATAGCCTAATGGCATACAGTTTATTATAATAATATTGTTGACAAAAAAAGACAATGTATTTACTGAATAGATTTGTCTAAATATTAGAGTCACTTAATAATTAAATTAAGAATTATTTTATTTGTTTTTCTCAGCTTTACTAAGCAGATGGAACTTGGCACCCCGAAGACACTCCGTTCTCCACTTTCTGCCGAATTCTGGAGGCATGGCGTGTTGAATGGCAGAACTTAACGCCGCGATTTACCACGACACCAGAGCGAAGAAATGGAAATATAAATTTAAATAAACATTTCATCTCCTCGAGTGGGAATCGAACCCACCACCAGTCGGTTTTACAGTCACACTTTATGCCCCCGCGCCACCACTGGCCTCAAAATTAAATTTAATATAAATATAGCGGTTAGTAAGACGCGAAGTATATAATTGTTGTAAGTAAAAGATAAAAATCTGATATGGGGTTAATAACTTGAAGATGAAGAACACTAAATCAGTTATATTATTGTATTTTTTTGTATTGTTTTCTTTAAATATAGTAATATTCTCAAGCCTGTGAAGCATGAGAAAGGCTTGTTCTAATGTAAATGAATTAAAAATAACCAGTCAAGTGAGAGTGGTTAACATCTACTAAGTGTTCCGTAGCAGTTCAGGATTGAAAAGTTAAAGAAACTTCAAGAAATTGATCTACGTCAACAGGACGTATAAATTAAAATAATTGACAAACTTATCGTATAAAATCAACTACAGATTGAGTGGGAAGAGAGGTAGAGGTATCAAAGATACTGAGGAAGGTCACGTAAAAACATGAGGACCCCCCGGAGGGCATGTATGAAGAGGTTGATGACAGTGGACGAGGCGAAAGAGGTATGTAGAGACCGCAGCGTTTGGCGCTCCGTTCTCTCTGAGTATCCCGCTAGGGATAAAGCGTGAAGCTATGTTAAATAAATAAATATAAGTTAAATATAAGCCTACGCCATATTTTTCTGGAGAAATAAAAAGTAGGTATTCGTTGCCTGTAAAGGGGATATATATACAAAAATTTGATATAAATAATGGAATAACATTATATTTATTTTATCTGTTATTTGTTCTTTTTAAACTATGTTTTTTAACATCAATTCATTATAAATTACACATTTAAAGTATGAAGATATTTTCAATATTTTATTGTCTTAAATCGCCACCGATTTTTATAAAATTTGAAATTTAGACTTAAAAATATTTCATGTTTTATTGAACACGTGTTTCATGGTTTATTATAATTCACTCCTAAGGGTACAAATAAGCAGGCGAAGCGGCGCGCGTCCGCTAGTAGAATAAAATTAAAAAAGAATAAATAGCATCCTCTCTAACTAAATACACGTTTCGTTACGCATTTTTTCATATAGCAGGAAAAGTTTGGTAAATAGTAAATCAGATTCACGCTGTACGCCGCACGAGACAAAGCGCGGCGTTGAGTTCTGCCACTCAACACGCAATGCCTCCAGAATTCGGCAGGAAGTGGAGAACGTAGTGTCTAAACACTAGGTACCCTCCACCTACCCTGCTGTGTTCGGGATACAGCGTGGAGCTTTTACATTTTCAAAGTGTTATTCCACTCTTAGGAAAGAGAAATATGTTTTTTTACAAACGTATAAAAATTTGAACGTAGTGTAATTTGAACTCACACCTTTTGTAAACCGCATTAGCGCTCTCACCACTAAGCCATACGTGATATACTAAAAATTTTTATACACTTATGACAACTTAAATAAGCATTTATTGAATAAAAATAAATATTTTTCTAATATGTTACGAAATGGCGTTAGATATTTCAAAAATCACAATTTTTTAAGGGTTAGTTATGTAAATTAAGTGAATTAGCTAAAATAATAATTTGATTAAAGCAATTTAGTTCTCATACTAGCTCACGTGTTAGGTAGCGTGTTGGGAAGTTGCAAAAACGTGTACTTATTTAAATTACACTACATATTTTTTTATTTCAAACACATTTTAAAAAATTGCGACGTTTTTTCTTTAATTATTAATATTTAATAAAATTTATATACAAGAAAATAATATAACAACGCAATAATGGAGATAAATAATTGATTTTTTTTTTCATATTGAGATTAATAGGGAAAAGTTAACGGCCAGCATCTAGGTTTATTCCACACAAAACTTTTTGTTATAGAAAGTTCTTAGAGGAATGGACATTGAAAAATCCGACTCCAAAGAACTGAAGCCAAACCATCGCGCCTTAAATGCTTCATTACCCATCTTTAACCTTTATGTTTCTTCTTTTTCAACTTGACTCATAGCAGAAGGCAGAGGAGGCCTGGAAACTTAGTGTTAAAACACTTTGTTCCTCGCTATCTGCCGGATTTTGGAAGTTTTGCCTCATTACCAATGCGTAGAAAATGAAAAAATATATATTTATATATATAAAAGGACTTGTCCTCACTGACTGAGGTAAGACGCACGCACAGCCGTAACCGCTGTGCGTAGAAACGTGAAATTTGGACA
>JAKRZM010000138.1:120382-148660 GCA_036379175.1 Heliconius cydno galanthus
TGTATGAAACTTCGTTACTACAAATGTTAGGAGTCTCACATTTTGCATGGACGTCACTTATAGGACGTAGGTGCTCATGGAGACAGAAATTAATAATAACTTAGTTCATGCAGGCGAAGCCGCGGGCGGGCCGCTAGTATTGTATATTTTCAAATGTAATGTAAATAATACTGTGATTGTTTAATTAATCATTTCTTATAATGCCTTATATGTCATTAAATTAATTGTTATTTTCTTCCTCATTTTAATTGTAACAAATATTTTTGTTGTATATAATTATGTAAATATTCTAATTGTATATATAGAAAATGTTATAAAAGCTGTCATGTCATATATGACTGTAATTGTTACTTGTATCACAATCACCGATCTTAAATTTTCATATATAACATGTTATATTGAATTGTTAGTCTGTCTTATAAATAATTATATAAAATTTAAAATTTATCCCCTGAGCGGAAATCGAATCCACAACTGTCGCGCTTACAGTCAGGCACTGTGCCATAACGGCCTCGTAATATTTAAGTTTAAAAATGAATATTTTCAAGGGCGGGCGATGTAAGAGCACTGCATAAAATTTTAACATTGATGACACTTAAAACTTAAGCATCTTAGGCAAGTTAAGACAATGTTGTTTTGAATATGAATAAGTTATTTTAATATGATTTTCAGAATAATAAAGAGTAGAGGCCGCAACGTGTGACTATAATCGTGACGGTTGTGAGTTCGATTCCTGTTTGAGGGAATGAGTTATTCATTAATAGTTTCGTTTCTTCGCTCTAGTGACAAGGCAAAGGCGTTGAGTAACGCCACTCAATACGCAATGCCTCAAGCATTCGATGAAAAGTGGAAAACGCAGTGTTTTAACACAATTCTTGTTCCCTCTGCCTATATGTGCTTTAAGTGGGAACTATGCAAGTCGCTTTTTTGAATGTGCAATCGATAATTCAAAAATACTTACAACAGTTTATTGGAATAAATATTTTGAATTTGAATTTTAAATTACAATATATATTTTTAATATTGTCTAATAAAAAATAAATAATGCAAAAGATTAACACTAAAATAATCAAGTAATAAAACAATTTTATATACATTTTACCTTTAATAACTTTATATGTTTATTTTTAGCGTTATTATAAACACTGTAATATGTAATTAAATGTTGGTATTATAATTATGATATTATTAAGTATATTAACATATAACGTGTACGAAAACGTGTTTAAATACAACGTGCTGAATAAAAAAAAATCTTTAATTATTTAAAATAATGCTTCTTTTTTTTATGGAAAACAGACAAGGCAAACGAGCGTTCGGGTCACCAGATGGTGATCACCGCCGCCCACGATCCCGTACAACACCAGAGGAGCTACAGGTGCGTTGCCGGCCTTTGAGGTGGAGATAGACGCGCTTTTGAAGGTACCCATATCGTACCGACCTGGAAACACTGCCGCGGGTAGACCTAACTTCATCTCATATTAGCTGCATCTTGGCGCAGTTAACAATTAATTGGCTGACTTGCCATTTTTTTCACTTTCACGCTGTATCCCGCACGCACCAAAGGAGGTAAAGGGAGCCGAGTGCTTAAACGCTCCGCTGAATTCTGGAGGTATTGTGTGTTGAGTGGGAACACAACGCTGCAAAAAATGTAAATATTAAATACTAGCGGCCCGCCTGCGGCTTCGCCCGCCTGAACTACGTTATTATTAATTTCTGTCTCCCTGAGTACCTACGTCCTATAAATGACGTCCATGCAAAATGTGAGACTCCTAGCATTTGTAGTAACGAAGTTTCATACACAATTTCAACCCCAAAAACAACCCCTTAGAAGTCAAATATTACAAATTCCCGTCTTAGCGAGCACCTACGTCCTATAAATAACTCCTATGCAAAATTTGAGATTCCTAGCACATGTAGTTTCTGAAATTTCGTGATGAGTGAGTGATCTTTCGATTTTATATATATAGATAGAAGATATTAATGAAGGGTTAAGTTGCAAAGTTGAGTTAATAACTAAAAGAAAAAAAGATTAGGTACCTTATTGTCAGTCTGTCGAGACCACTTATCTCAAGACCGCGTTGAGGTATCAAGCTGAAATTAATATGAAATATTCAAATCCATGGCTCCTAAGTCAACGCATTTACGCCCAATGTTAATAATCGATCCTAATCCATAAATTGCTACCATAGATTAAAATATCAATCTATTTTTTGAGTTTAGCTTGCCAATAACCTATCGAAGTNAGATCCAGAGATCTTAGCGTTCAAACAAACAAACAAACAAACTCTTCCGCTTTATTATATTAGTATAGATAGATATTTCAATTTTCTTCGCTCTGGTATCATATCAAAAGCACGACTTGAGTTTAATCTCTCAATACACAATGCCTCGAAAAGTCGGCGGAAAATGCAGAACGGAGTGTCTTAGCTCTAGGTTCGTAATGAACGTTTATAAATATTTAATAGTGCTATGTAAAATTTTTATTGATGTAACCAACACATTCCTAATTACATAATTATTTTCACATTACTATAACTAACCTGTAGGGTGAAAGGTTGTTTTTTAAAAGATTTTTTTAATTAATATTAAATTTTTAAAGTACCTTGTAATCGTAAAAAGCAATAGATAGCCAATAAGTTTTATATAATTTGCAGGAAATACTATGTTTGAAAATAAAATAACATTAATGTTTTTCTATAAAAATATTTATGTAGCTTATATAAAAAAATATTAAATTTCTATATTATTATAAATCTTATTTTATTTTACATGTTGCTGGCAATCTGTATAATTTTATTCCTGGTCTAGGCATTCTATACAATATCTAATGCGCAACCGAAAATGTATGTAAAAGGCAGAGGGCAACCTAGTGTTAAGGCACTCTGTTCTATTTTTTCAAAACTCAACACCGGCCTTTTCGCCTTTTACCTTTTGGCCAGAACAAAGAAAAAAAATATATAAATAAATAAAAATACCTTCACTCGAGTGGGGATTAAACCCACCCATGTAACCTGCGCCAAGACGGTCTACTTCCTTTTTTATTACAATTTTTATTCAATATAGAAATTTAGACAAAGATCTATTGATTCTATACGTTCCCAATGGAATATTAGGTAGTCTATACAATACCTAAGAATTGTATTCATTATCTAGGTAAAATTTAGGTAAAATTGGAGGGTTAAGGCCACGACTGGCCTGTAAGCGCGACTGGCTTTAAGTTCGATTACCATTCGAGGAAATGAAAAAAAATAATATTTTCATAAAAGAACTCGAATTCACAACATATTTTAATGAACGTAAAAAAAACACCTTTTCGATTTAGTAAATTATCGTCATTAAACTGACATTTGTCCGAAAAATGAAGATTACCATACATTAATCCGAATAATATGATTTTTTTGTCAAAAACAAAAAAATTGAATGTACCTAATGACATTTTTTTTCTTATTTTTGTATTGTATTGTATATAAATATTCTAATTTTAGTATTTTTTTGCCGTCGTTAAGCCTTTATATAACATATAACAATATCTTTAATTATGGACAAAGTTATATAATGAGAAGAGTACTATCGCGAATGATCGTTATGCTTAATATATATAGTTATATAATATACGTAAAATATATTTAAAAAAATCATTTCAATACAATTTGTATAAAGTTTGAACGTTTTGGGCTCGAATTCTTAGTAATCACCTTCACGCTGTATCCCGCACATAGCAGGGTTAGCAGAGGGCTAGGATATTTTCCCCCCACTTTCTGTTGAATTCTGGAGGCACTGTATTATGAGTAGCAGAACTCAACGTCGTGCTTTGCCTCGACACTAGAGAGAAGAAATGAAAATATAAACGTAAATAAATATTTCACTTCCTCGAGTGGGGATCGAACCCGCAACCGTCGCTTTACAGTCACACCCTTGAGCCGCTGCGCCATGACGGCCTCAACGAATACTTTTAGACGTATATTTATTTTTATGATTGAAATGTTATCATGAAAATTCCAGCATTTAGTTGACACAAGCGTGTGACTTCATGGGTGGAAATTCTACGTGGTAAGAAAAGAATAACTCTCCTTTCTTCTTCCTTCTTGATTAGAAGATTATAATGGGGGAGATGAATCAATTTTAATTATAATTGATAGTCAACAATTCAAGAAACTTCTGAAGCCTACATTTTTACATGAATTTGACATTAATATCTATCTATAGGTCTAAAAGTTTTTTTTAAACAAACTTTAGAATTACTCATAATTTATTAATTGTACACATTTTTCTATGCATTCATGATTAAAATTGTTTTTTTTTTATATTTTGACTCGTCGTGTTCTACACTGACACTAACGTGGGAAGCTGGATTTAGAACAATGAAGTTTTAAACATATACTTATACATTTAGGTATTATTCTGGTAACTTCAGACAAAACATGACGTGCTATCGTTTTTTTGACCTGGCTCACCATTGTCCAAAAAAATAGTAAATGATAAAAAATATTATCACATTTCAGTCAATTCTAAAAAAATTTAAAGATGGTTACAAATATTATATTTACCTTTGCCTAACTCCTAAAAGTATATGTTCTATAATTTCGTATAAAGCAGGATAGGCAAAGATAACCTAGTGTCGAGACACTCTGTTCTTTCTTTTCCGCCGGATTCAGGACATTGGATGAGCACCAGAAATCACAGCCCACTATTTATCTTTCTAAATGAAAATAATTCCTATTAATAAATACTTGTTTATGAGGATCGTACTCACAAGCACTGTGTTTTCATTGAGGTGCTTTCTCACAATCCTCTGATGATCTCTCTCTCTCTCTATATATATATTATATTAGCCGTCGTGGCGCAGCGGCACAAGGGTGTGACTGTAACGCGACGATTGTGGGTTCGATCCCCACTCGAGGAAGTGAAATATTTATTTACGTTTATATTTCCATTTCTTCGCTCTGGTGTCGAGGCAAATCACGGCGTTGAGTTCTGCCGTACGAAATTGGGAAACGGAGTGTCTTAACACTAAGTTCCCTCTGCCTACCATGCTGTGTCCGGGATACCATGTGAAGCTGATTTATTTGATTTTATTTTATTTATATACTATATACATATATTTCGTAGATTTTCATCAAAACCCATTATAATAATTAGCACTATACTGTAAAACATAAGACGTTAGTCATTACCATCTTTATTGTACTCAAAATAGAAGCTTTTAACAATAATGTTTAAAATAGATATTACATTTTAAAGTGTAAATATATATAAAGAAATTAAGTACAATGTGTTTGTTCAATAATTAAGTAAATAAATAGTTATAAATTAACACCTTCCAGACGTCAAAAGTTGTTTTAAGACGGTCTTGCTAAGTAACCTATGTTGTAGAGTCATTTTTTTATTAAAATGGAGAGAAAAAAATTACAGAGAGTGCACTTGAAACTCGTTAAATATATATATAGTGTTTATAATTACACAGTGAGTAGAGAACTATTATCTATATCTATATATATATATAAAATCGAAAGGTCACTCACTCATCACGAAATTACAGAAACTACATGTGCTAGGAATCTCAAATTTTGCATAGGAGTTATTTATAGGACGTAGGTGCTCGCTAAGACGGGAATTTGCAATATTCGACTTCTAAGGGGTTGTTTTTGGGGTCGAAAGTTTGTATGAAACTTCGTTATTACAAATGCTAGGAGTCTCAAATTTTGCATAGACGAAGTCGTAGTCATGGAGACGGGTGAAACCGCGAGCGGGCCGCTAGTTGTATATAAAGTAAATAATTCATATTTTATATTTAGTTAACGGCCTCAAGGGTCAACGGTCTTGGATACATTTCGCAAAAAAATTACAGTTCTTTCTTTCAATTCTTTTATACATTCTTGTTATCCGGATAAAAGGAAAGGCAAATATCTAGTGTTGAGGATCTAGGTTCCCATTTTCCGTTTTCTCTTTTCAAAAAGGAGAAAATTACTCACTTCCTGAGTGAGACATATATTTACAGTCATAGTCGCTGCCCCATAACTGGACTCACACATGTTTTTGGAATATAAATAAAAAAAAATCTAAATTTCCGTTTCTCTTATGTGGTATGAAAAAATCAGGAAAAAATACTAATAAATATTATAATATATTCAACGTAGAATTTGAATTTTCATATATTTTTTGATATAATTATATACATTGCGGAGTTAAGTTCCGCCAGTCAACACACAATGCTTCCGGAATTCGGCGGAAAGTGAGGAACGGAGTGTCTCAACGAGGTACCCTCTGTCTACCCTGCTATGTGCGGGATATAACATGAAACTGATTTAATTTATTTCATTTTTTATTTATATATATATATTTATTTTTTATATAAAAATATAACTTTCTATATATTTATTGCTTGTAAAAAAAATGTACATCACAGCTAGTACAAAGTGTTTATCAATTAACGTTTATATATTTAAATAAGCTATATAAACGTCAGAAGGTCATACGAAACTCGTTTTTTTTCTTAACAGCATAGGTTTTAAAGGATCGCTACCAAACTTCAAGAAGCAGTAGTAATCGTGTCTTAGAGTGAATAGGCAGCTTTATGTAAAATATAAAATTTAAATTTAATTTTAAAATATTTTTAAATATATTAGTGATAATATTTATTTGATATTGTAATAAATTGTTGTTTTACACAGAATTCTGTGCAATTAAGGTAAGTTAAGATGTGAGCTTTTTATTTTCATTCTATACTAACGTTTGTCATTAAATAAAATAGAAAATAATTAAATCTAAGAAAAAAAAATACCATACATTACTTTATTGATGATTTCCCATGCCTACTATAATAAATTTTTAATAAAAATATACTATAGAGTGAAATTCAAAACCAAAACAATCGAATTTTAAGTCAAAAACCTTTTGCTACAATACGAAAAACTCAACGAATATAAAATTTTAAATTTATATTATTTATATATTTTTTATTAATAATATACTTTAGAATAGAAATTAAAAAATCTTAAATTATCAAAGTCAAGAACTTTCAACAATACGGTAGAATAAATGAAATTTAAGATATAAGCAATAATTTCCATTTTATATTAAAAAAACAAAAACTTTTTATTTAAGCTTTTCCTTTGAAAAATCGCAACTTGACTTTTACATACAGATTACAAGAACAAAAACTTATTTTGTTAAACAAACAATCGCTCTTATTCTTCTTGCTAATTATAATATATTTTTTTATTTATTTACTGTAAATCTATCTATATATATAAAAGGACTTGTCCTCACTGACTGAGGTAAGACGCGCGCACAGCCGTAACCGCTGTGCGTTGAAACGTGAAATTTGGACAGATATTTACTTTCATAATCTGGACATCCACTAAGAAGGGATTTTGAAAAATTTTAACCCTAAAAGGGTGAAATAGGGGTTCAAAGTTTGTATGGAAAAAAATTTAAATCGGCACCGATTTTTATAAAATTTGAAATTTAGATTTTTAAAAGTATTTAATTGAACACGTGTTTCATCGTTTTCTAGAATTCTCCCCCTAAGGGTGCAAATAAGGGGTTGAAAGTTTGTATAGGTTTTTTTTAAATCGTCACCAATTTTTATAAAATTTGAAATTCAGACTCTTAAACGTATATAATTAAACACATGTTTCATGGTTTTCTAGAATTCACCCCCTAAGGGTGCAAATAAGGGGTTGAAAGTTTGTATGGGAAAACTCTTAAATCGCCACCTATTTTTATAAAATTTGATATTTAGACTCTTAAAAATATTTAATTGAACATATGTTTCATGGTTTTCTAGAATTCACTCCCTAAGGGTGCAAATAAGGGTTTGAAAGTTTGTATGGAAAAATCTTTAAGTCGTCACCGATTTTTATAAAATTTGAAATTTAGACTCTTAAAAATATTTAATTGAACACATGTTTCATGGGTTATTAGAATTCACCCTTAAATACGCAAGCGAAGCTGCGCGCGTCCGCTAGTATAATATAATTTACATACTTTTGATTAATCTACATTTATGCTAGATTGTGTATATTTAATGATATGAAATGTTCATGACTTTTTAAGTGTGACTGTAAAGACTGTTTGTGGGTTCGATTCCCACTCGAAGAAGTGAAATATTTATTTAAATTTATGTTTCCACTTCTTCGTTCTGGTGGCGAAGCAAAGCGCGGCGTTGAGTTCTGCCACTCAACACGCAATGCTGCCAGAATTCGGCAGAAAGTGGGTCTTAACACTGAGCTCCCTCTGTCAATCCTGCTGTGCGGGATACAGCGTGAAGCTGATTTATTTATGACTTTTGAAATATGAACATTTCATATGGTTGATTGTATAGCCAATAAAATGTAAAAATTACATATTTTGTAAAAGGGGACGGAGTGTGTTAACACTAGGCTACTCTTGCCTATCATAGTAGATGCGAGATACAGCGTGGTGCTAAAAATATATAAATAAATAAAGAAAAGAGATTCGAGAATAACTTGTAATAACACCGATAGATTTTTTTTTTAATTAAAGTAAATCACCAATCAGAAAAAAAAGAAAATATTTTGCCTCTTTGTTCTCAATTATATAGAAACTAAAAGAATTAATGGAAGAGAGATAAATAGTAGTGGGGAACAGAAGAGTCTTAATGGAAACGGAGTGTCTTATCACTAGGTTCCCATATTACCTTTGACTACCAGAAAATGATAATAATAAAAATCTAGACAATTATCTGACCACATAATAAAAAAAACGTATAAAATATATTAAGTTGACTTTCAATGCGTTGACAATGTATTTGACTGACATTAACTATGCAAGAGGTCAAGGATTTAATTCTAGCTTATTTCTAAGAGTAGAATTTCCGTAAACAATATTTGTCAATATTTTAATAAAAAATATATATTAAATATATAATTTTTTTGAAAAAGTGTGCAAAGTTGCCAAAACCATCCATAAAATAAGTGTAAGAGTTGTTAAAAAAAACATTAAAATTATTCTTATTGAAATCAGCGCCCCTAATATTTTTTTTGTACATAAATATATTAATTTTACAGAAAAAAGAGTAATTTTATTTAATTTAATATATTTTTTTAGCATGCTCTAACTCGCATATAGCAAGGTAGACAAAAGGAACACTGAAAACCTACATATTATTAAGAGACTCTGTTCCCATAAAAACATTTCTGTTCCCATATTTCCACTCAATCCTGAAGGTATTACTTGTTGAGTGGTATGCTATGCCTCGTTACCATAAGGAAAAAAAGAAAATAGTAAATATATCACTAATTCCTCGAATGGTAATCGAATCCACAACCTCGCTCCTATCTCTGCATACGAACATATGCTACAGCCTACTTAAGCTAATATTTTTTGCAGATGCATATCAAAGATCAACACCCATTCTATCCAACGAGTGATGATGAGCGTCTCCAGATCCGTAAGGAGTTGGGGTTCAAAGAAAGTATACTGCAAGAGGACATCGATTCTATTATTGAGTGGTTCCAGAAGCAACCGCATTTGGTGGATGCACCTATAGGTAAAAAAAAATTGAAAGCCCGGCGTTGAGTTACGCCATCTAGCCTATGAATCTTTAAAAGAGGAATATAGCCTGATAGACGGATCACAGTATTTTTGTCACGCTCTTTCCCGCTTATTCTTGCTTATCAGGGTAGGCAGAGATAAACTGTATACATAAGCTTTCTGCCCACATTTTCCAATGGACCATGGTACAAACTTCGTAAGCATCGATGCTATAAACTAAGCGAAGGTAGAGGGAACCTGAGAAGTTAATGTTATGATACTCTGTTACCATTTAGTTACTTCCCCACTTCCTTCCCCATTAGGTGTTGAGTGGCAGAACTCAGCTTCATTTTGCCCAGAAATATTTAGCAGAGCTTTGCCTCTTTACTAGAGCGAATAAATGAAAATATTAAATATTATTATTATTAAATACTATCTAGGAATATTGTAACCCGATATCATTTACATACATATAGAATTTTTCCTTTATTTATTTCTACGATATATTTATTTATATTATATATTGGTTGGTTGGAAAAACATTTATATGCTATAAAGAAAATTATTTGATAGCTTTATAAAACAGAACGTATTTATTTTTGCTATTTATTCCATACAATTACTTTTCATTCGAGAAACTGAAATAGTATTTAATGTTTTCATTTTGTGGCTCTGGTAACGTGGCGTCATAGACTGAGATCCTAGGGGCCCCAAACCTACGTTATCTTAGCAAAGCTAATATATAAATAGTCCTCAAAATTTCAGGCTTGCTAAAATGACATACGTCTGGCGGCTCTGGGATCTTGAGCTATTAGGTTCTGCCACTCAACACGTAATGGCTCCAGAATTCGACGAAAAGTTTAGCGGAAAGTACGACATTTTGTCGTAACGGGAACAGAGTATCTAAACACTAGGTTCCCAGGTTCCATCTGCCTGCCATACTATGTACGGAATATAGGGTGAAGCTAAAAAATAAATAATAAGAGATCACCAGTGGGTGATAAGGCCGCCTTTACATCATTTTTCATTTGTTTTGTTTTGTCTGTTTTTTGTTTAAGTTAATTAACATCAATTATGGTGTAATAAAGTATTAAATAAATAATAAAAAAATAATATGTAAATAACAATTTGTTATAGGCCGAGACTATATTGAAAAAACTTTGATGGCATCCAAGGGATCACTAGAAAAGGCGAAGCGTAAAATTGATAATTTTTACAAATACAGGTCATTGGCCCCTGAACTTGTTCAAGACAGAACTGATGACCTCAACAATCCAAACTATGATCCATGGACCGTATAGTAAGTAACGTAAATGTAAAAAAAAAAAATATTTTCACGCTGTATCCCGCACATTGCAGGGTAGGCAGAGGAAACATAGTGTTAAGACAGTCCGTTCCCCACTTTTTGACGATTTTTTTGAGGCATTGTGTTTGGAGTGGCGGAACTAAACGCCGGGCTTTTGCCTTGGGGCCAAAGCATAAAATGAAAATATTAGTAAATAATAATTTATTTCCTCGAGTGGAGATCGAACGCACCCTTGTGCCCCTGCGCCATGACGGCTTCTAATTTTATTATAGAAAGAATAACACAGTAAAATTAAGAAAATATTTTCTCAGCTTAAAAATAAACATTTATTCTGGTTAATTCTTCAAAAATACCATAATATATATATTGTTAGAAATAATTAGAAATAATGACCATAGAGGTTATATAAGAACGACTCTAATTACTGGCTGGCACTTTTATGGGCTGTCAACGGCGACCGAAAGAAAAGGATCGCTAACGTCACTCTGCCCGATGGATTCTTTAGAACCAGATATTGTTATTAGACTGCTAGATAATTCCCTTTGGTTGTTTAATAATTATTTGAAGCCTTGTTTTAATTCATTACCTTTCCCACTTTATTTAATATTTCCAATAGTTTCTAACAATATATATATATATAAGCTGGGAATGTTTGAAACAAAAAAATATTAATATTAATATTATTAATTGATATTAATATTAATATTTTTTTGTTATGACAGAGGGAGCATTTACAAATTATAAAAGTATTTTCATTTTAATATGAAAATTTATTTCTAGTACAAGTTTCATTATTTTTATTAAGAAAACTCAATGTTTATTCCTTTTCTATTTTTTCTTTGTAATAATATGAATAATATGAATTATTTTTTTTTGTCAACAGCCGTCAAGCCGCCATGTTAAAACTCTTCAACGGCAAAAGGATCTCAGTTTTCAAATTAACAGAACAAAATGCTAGCAAAATGTTCCTTGAAGTTATATTGAGAAATACAATCATGGTATGTCTTATACTTTTAATTTATACTAATAATATAATGTGGAAGAATTTGTTTCGTTTGATAGCCCTTTTCTCAGGAACTACTGGTTAGATTTGAAAGAAATATTTTTTCGGATAGCCCATTTATCGACAGAGGTGTCAACAAAACGTTATTAATTTCGAGGCTGGTCTTTTAATAAATTATAAAATCCTTATCTCAAAATATATCTATTTTAGGTAGAAATCGAACCAATAACCTGTAAGAAAATAAATTATAAAGAACTAAAATATACGTTAATTTTCAACGATTACTAAAAAATACTTACTTTTAAGCAACTTTCTCTTTAGAAATTCTTTGATTATATCATAATCCAGAGAAATCATTAATTAAGAATATACAAATGAATTTATTACTTACAAAAAAATATTATTTAATATTTTATTAAAATATAGTGTTTACAAAAAACATGTTTTTGATCTGTAGTAGCAAAAAACTAAATTAACATGAGAAATATTATGAATAAAAAATTAACAATCGTATCGTGTTTGGAATGCACCTACGTAATTAACACAGTTATAGTAATTTCAAAGAACACTCGAGATTTTAATATATTTATTTAAATATTTATTAATAATTAAGATATTTTGAGGACAGTAGTGGCGCAGTGGCACAAGATTACGATAGTAAGCGCGACAGGTTGTGGATTCGATTGCTATTCGAGGAAATTAAATATTTAATATTTTTATTTTTTTAGTTCGTAAATTTCGTTTCTTTGTCCTACTTAGATAAAGTACAGCGTTTAGTTTCGCCATCGAACACGCAACAACTCTATATACCGCAAAAATTAAAAAAAACTAATGATTTAACATTTTTTTATTACACGTAAAATTATAAAATACTTAGTAATTTTAAAATTTATTAAAAAAATAATTTTCTAGATTTCACTTTAAATGTTAAAAAATCAGTATATTAACAATTAATTATCATTAGCTAACTAAGTCTCATCCATACACGAAACATTATCAAAATCTGTCGATCCATTGATAAGCTCCAGTGGCGCAATTGGTTAGCGCACGGTACTTATAAGGCAGTAGTCGTGAGCGATGCCGGGGTTGTGAGTTCGAGCCTCACCTGGAGCAAAAATTTTAGTTTTAAATTTTATAAAATTTATGTCTATTAAAATTATTATAGTATTCTCTATTATGACTTTTATAATATTGACATGAAGACTAATACTATATGCTGGTTTTATTTGAAAAAGTTGTACGATTTAATTATATTTGTATTAAAATATTATAATTATAGTTTTATGCTTAATATATTTTAGCTATTTTATTATGTTTTTTTTAAATATATTTAATATTTATTGCATATTAGCTTGCACGTAATATGTAAATTAATTATGTTAATATGAATATTATTGGTAAGTCAATAATGATATTCGTCGTGGCGTAGGGTCACAAAGTGTGACTATAAACGCGACGGCCGTAGGTTCGATTTCCACTTGGGGGAATAAGATCTTTAATATTTTCGTCTTAATAAAAAGACTCGTTCATATTTGAAGCATTATTATTATTAACACACTCTTATACACGTCACGTCATCTTCTCAATTTTCTAAATATCTTAATATATATATTTTTAATATTTTTCTCAGCTTGGAGACCTACGAATGAAATACGACTATATGCTTGGAGACATCTGGATTTTCGATTTGCAAAATGCTTCTTTAAGCCACTTATTACGAGTCAATTTACTAATGTTCCAGAAATTCGTAAATATATTACAAGTAAGTTATAATTATTTTTAAAAAATATATTATATCATTATTTATTGTAGAGACCGTAGTGGCGCAGAGAACTAGCATGACTTTTAACACGACGGTTGTAGATTCAAGTCCAATTCGGGAGATGAAATATTTACTATCAATTCTTCTTCTCACGAGGCAGCGTTAAATTCCGCCACTTAACAAGCAACACCTCAAGAAATCCTCGGAAAGATCGGAATGGAAGTATTTTAATAATAAATTTTCATATAATATTTTTCAGTTAAACGAACTATTGACGTCACCTATAAAAAATAGTTTTGAATTTTTAATCTTAATTCTATCTACTACATTGTTTTCGTAAATGTCATTATTTTACATTATTTTTTAGTAAAAATTATAGTTCTCAAAGTTTTTATTACTATTTTTTTTCTCCTAAAAAACTGCCGTACCATAAATAGTAATTAACGATTTCGCGGTATGTTTTATTTCAGTTATAATTATTTATTGAAGATTACTACGATTTTACTAGATTTATCTATATTTTTTTACGTATATATCTAGATTAAGTATTAGGTATTAATTTTAATTTTAAAAAAATATTTTATCTGTATTATTTGGTATTTGTAATAAAAAATATTTAATTTTCGTGAAATATGAAAAATCTCATCGAATTTACCATTCTCATTTTAATCATCAATAAAAAATATCAATAGTTTGAGTGGGGGAAAAACACACAATGCCACAAGAGTTTGGTGACATGTGGACATCGGAAGTATCTTAATGGAAAATGGAGTACCCTTTGTACAATAGGTTCCCACGTTCCATCTGCCTAAATAAATAAATAATAATATATTTTTTTCTTTTTTTAGGATGGAATAGGCATAAAAGTATATGAAATCCACGTTATAAACGCAACGTCCCTAGGCCAAAGCTTTATCAATATGTTAAGACAGTTTGTAAAACCGAAGATAGTAGAAAAAATTGTAACCCATAAAACTACTAAGGAACTACAAGAGCACATTCCAAAAACCTACTTGCCCAAAGACTATGGAGGTGATCAACCTTCATTAGATGAATTTAAAGGTATTTCAATTTTTTACTTTTCTAATTTCTTCTTCTTCTTCTTCTTCTTCTAATTTCAATAAAATATTATTTATTAATATTTTTATTTCTTCGTTCCGTCACAAAATCAAAATCAGTGCGTCGAAAAATTCTGTGGAAAGGGTTCCCCCCTTTGTGTCCTTACACTAGGTTCCCTATGTCTACCCTGCTATATTCAGTTAAAGTTGATTATTTGATTATTTTTTATTAAATAAACTGTATAATTCTTTTAGATATTTTTTGCTTTTAATACGTGCCAGCAAATCCCAGATTAATTTCTTCAATTTAAAGGAAACTATAACATATTTTTTTTCCTTTTAGAACTATACAAGCGAGAAATGAAAAAAGACACAACAAAGAACTACCTAATAGGATGTTGTCAACAAATTTCTGATGAAAAGAGAAGGCCCGGTGAAGTTAAGGAAGAATACCTAGTGGGCTCTTTTAAGAAATTAGATTTTGATTAATATAATATTACCGAATCGTATTAAGTTACTTTAGTTTTAACAAAGATTTATTGTAATTTATTGTAATATTTAATAGAATTAAATTTGCCTACTATTTGTTAATAATTATTTAAATATAATTCGGAAGGTTTAATATTTTGTTTTAATTAACCCGCTATTCATTTTGTGCAATTGCCTGCAATTATCGAATTTAATGCTTGATCTCGACGCCAGAGCGAAGAAATGAAAATATTAAATATTTCCATTCATTATCTCCTCGAGTGGGAATCGAACTCAGAACCTGTCGCGCATTACTGGCTTTAATCTAGAGAGAACTCTGTCCCTGACTAAATGCAAGTACTATATGGCTGCCTGTGAGGAAGTCGAAGTCTCCCCTACCTCTCTTACATTCACTTTTCCAATATAAATCTTTTTTGCCAATGTTTCATCACTCATTCGTTCGACGTGCCCAAACCAGCTGAGCACGTTCTTCTTCATTAATACTTGTATAAAAAAAAAAATAATCCCCAACTTATGATCGTTGAGAAGTTGTGTCTCCTGTCACCATCACTACCGCAGTAATGTCATTAGATGAAGATGAAGAACAAGCAAACAGTATGTGCTTATAAAATTCGAGGAGTTTCCTTAATTACCATGGGATTCCATCATCAGATACTGACTTGGGGTATTAGAAAATGTCATGCAATAATAGACACCAGTTATTTGTGTTAACGTGGTTGTGCGGTTGCCACTCAACCTGCAATTCCCCCTGAATTCAAATTAATATTTAGTTCTTCCCTTGCAGCACAGAAAAAAAGCTTTTAAGTCAGCGCACATAGGACTATTCTAGGTTTTGATTGCGTTATATTTTGTTGAATTTTACATGAAGTTTGCGGAATCATGTCGATATGTGAATCAGTTTTGCATTTGACCTCTTTTTCTTAATTGTATTTTGTTCTTCTTACTTTTTACCGTCGTGACGCAGCGGCACAAGGGTGTGACTGTAACGCGACGGTAGTGGGTTCGATCCCCACTCGAGGAAGTGAAATATTTATTTACGTTTATATTTCCATTTCTTCGCTCTGATGTCGAGGCAAACGCAAAGGCAAAGTTCTGCCACTTAACACGCAATGCCTCCAGAATTCGGCAGAAAGTGGGGAACGGAGTGTCTTAACAATAGTTTCCCTCGCCCTACCCTGCTGTGTGCGGGATACAGCGTGAAGCTGATACATTGTATTTAGTTCAGTGTACATATATAGGAATGTTGGGGTTTCATTTCCACAGGGTCAGTTTTTGGAAAACTCATAAACGATTCCAGTGGGATATTTCAAAAAATGTTTAAAGATAAAAATGGAAAACTTTCAACCTTTTGTGATTTCACGAGACGAAACCAGGTCGTGTTGTGACAGCTGCATAGGTACCTAGTGACTGAGGGCCTCTTTGTCAACGTCGTCGGGGAAAAGTATTTTTCCCTACAATTTCTGTTAAATATTTGTTGAAACTTGACTTATCTGCTGTTAAATAGTTTTTTGTATTGTCTGAAATAAACCGATCTTTCCATTTAATAATAAAACTAAGTTAAATTAGCTTCACGCTGCATCCCGCACGCAACAGTTCTCCTATTTTCCGACGAATTCTGGAGACATGGAGACACTGGTGGAACTTAACGCCGCTCTTTGCCTCGACACTAGAACAAAGAAATGAAAATGTAAATTTAAATAAATATTTAATTTCCTCGAGTGGGGATCGAACCCACAACCAATAGCGATAGAAATAGTACCATAAAGACAATTAGTGATACTCCTGTCACTTAAAAGTCTGGGCTCGTCTCTTATCTCGATCTCATTCCCCTAATATTATTAAAAACAATGTTTAATTAATGTTTTTTTCCATAAGTTCGTAACTTCGAATAATCTTATTCATAATTATGATTACACTTATTACAGGCAATTAAGTAATTATTTTTTGGAAAATCTTCTGTAAAAACTGATGCATACTCATTTTTATTATTTTATTTGTTTATGTGCTTAGTTAAGTTTTAAAAAGAATAAATCTAAGCTTTTACCAGTTTCGTTTTCAGCTTCACAAGCGATATAGTGATAAGGCACTCCGTTCCCATCGAATTTTCGAGGTATTGCGTGTTAAGGGGAAATAATAACTTTCATCATTCACATCACATCGTTCCCCTGAATGAGAATCGAACCCACAATCATCGCGTTATAGTCACACGCTTGTGTCTCCACTAATTAAGAAGCACAAATAATAAATATTAGCTTCTAGATAATATATTTTTGCGTTGGATAGTCCTTTTATCGAGGAACCCTATATTGCAATACGTTAATTGCTTCGAGGTGCAGTGGGCACCTGCGGTCTGTTACATGAAAACTGAACATTTCCCTTTAGGTTCCCCTCAAGTTTCCTACAACAAGTACGAAGACAGATTGATTTCAGGAAGAATAAGACATACATACATGTCCATTCAAAAATAATTTGCTAGGTCAGACGTGGTAATTTAACTAAACTGAACGCTATTAGGTAAAATTAAAAATGTCTATATTATATAACTTCAATAAATTTTTTGCTAAAATGTTGTAGATCTGGGGACCCTGGGATCTCAGTCTAATTAGAAACAATGCGTGTTAAATGGGGGAACTCAACTACGTGTTTTGTGTCATTGCCAGAGCGAGAAAGAAAAATAATTTATTCCTCCTAATGGGAACCGATTCCGTAGCCTATGCGCTTACAGTTACACGTTTTTACCACTGCGCCATGATGACCTCTTAAAACAAACTCTTGACAAAGTCTACGTATTTAACGTTAATTCATTACTTAGTGTTTATTAATTGTCCTTTTATTATTTACATTTTTATTATTATGACATAAACATGATAATAAAAGATCGTCATTATAATTAAAATTACTTTGTTATATACATAAATGGCTTAACAATGTAGAATATAGAAAAAGTTTAAAATAAAAAAATAATAATAATAAATCAGCTTCACGCAGTATCCCGCACACAGCAGATAGGCAGAGGGAAGCTAGTATTAAAACAATCCTTTCCCCACTTTCCGCCGAATTTTGAAGGCATTGCGTGTTGAGTGGCGGAAATTAACGCCGCTCACACCAACACGAAGATATGATAATATAAACGTAAATAAATATTTCACTTCCTCGAACCCGCAACCTTCGTGTTACAGTCATACTTTGGGCCACGGTGACCTCTAAACAAACCAAAAACAAACCAAAGTATATATCATAGACAGTTCGACTCTTAACAATCTATATCTACCTATCTATCTATCTATCTATCTATCTATAAATCAGCTTCTGTAAACAAGTGGTAGCGGCTAGGCGTGGCCAGTGTGAGTTACGACCGTAGCAGAACTGCCTCCTATTGTCTTTTGGCTGTTGACCGCAGGCATTATTTTATTATCACGATATTTTATTGCAATATTAATATATATTTATTGTTTTAGGGTATTATCTATATATATAAAATCGAAAGGTCACTCACTCATCACGAAATCTCATAAACTACATGTGCTAGGAATCTGAAATTTTGCATAGGAGTTAGTTATAGGACGTAGGTGCTCGCTAAGACGGGAATTTGCAATATTCGACTTCTAAGGGGTTGTTTTTGGGGTCGAAAGTTTGTATGAAACTTCGTTACTACAAATGCCAGGAGTCTCAAATTTTGCATAGACGTCACTAGGACGTAGTCATGGAGACAGAAATTAATAATAACATAGTTCACGCGGGTGAAACCGCGAGGGGGCCGTTAGTACTCTTCCTTATGTCTACTTATTTACTAATACTATTCAAAAGTGAAAATTATTTCATAATAACTTATAAATATTCGTGTAATCAAGCGGGCGAAGCCGCACGGGTCCGCTAGTATATTATATGGATTACTAGCTTTAGTTGTGTATGGCAAGTGGTACGTTCTAAGTGCCAGAGGAAATTCTGGTCCCAAGTACAGTAAGTTATATAGAAATAATTAACTTGTTTGACTAAAAACTATTTTTTATTTCAATCCAGTAGCTTCTGAGATTAACCAAAGAACGTACCGCAACGGACTCAACCAAAGATTTTTTTGTAACTTCACTCTGTACGTGCAAACCAAGCAGTGTAGTTAGAGAAACCAAGTATTAGGGTATTCCGTTCCCATTAAAACACTTCCGTTCCCACTAATACACGTCCGTTATTATTTCTAGTGACATCGGTGGAGTGTTCGAAAGTCAACGCCAAATAATTTTGTTCAAAATAAGCTATAAGAATAATTTTTTTAACGTCAAATAATTTACCGCCGTTGCATTAAAGTTAATACCGAATACCTAAGAAGACCCGATGCAAGAATCTCAACGGGATTTTATTTTTTTTACTTAGAATTGGCTTAGAAATAGAAAAAAAATAGAAAACTTTCGAAGGCGAACGGTAGCTCAGTTAAAATATAAAAGTTATAAATATATATAAAAGTGTTATAAAGCAATAATAAAATAAAAACATTTTCAGTATGTATAAGATATAATATAAAAAATGTAATTTGCATACTCTAGTATCGTCAAATTTACATCTCAACGTTGAATACTTAATTTATTTATAATAAAAAACAGCGAAGGCTCCTTTTAAGGTATAAAAATAATGTTCAAACGTAAAAAGGCATAATTTAATGGAATATACTTATGGAAGTAAAAAAAGTCGCAATATCTTAACAATATATTATATAGCTTGAGGCCGTCGTTGCTTAGAGACACAAGAGTGCGACTGTAACGCGACGGTCGTGAGTTCAACCCCTACTCAGGGGAATGAATTATTATTTATTAATATTTTCATTATTTTGCTCTCCACACCAGAGAAGGGATGCAAAGGGCGTTCAGATCCGCCATTTGACATATAATGCCTACAGGATTCGGTAGAAAACATCTAGAAAATTAGGCGGAAAGTAGGTAGGAGTGCCTAAGCATTAGATTTTCTCCTACCCTATACTGCTATAATTATACAAGACTAGCGGCCCGCTCGCGGTTTCACCCGCGTGAACTATGCTATTATTAATTTCTGTCTCCATGGCTACGTCCTAGTGGAGGAAATTTTCAAGAATATCTTTTTTTTTTTTAATAAATATTATAAAAGAACTAGCTAGATTCTAATAAATTAAATGCAGAAATAATAAAACTATCAATAAAAGTCGCAAATGTATAAAGTAACAGCTTAGTGCGGCATTTTAACATTTTACTAGAACGTATTTACATGTTTTAATAGAATTATATGACGGAAATTCCCCATAAGTAATATAATATGAAAGAAAAATAATATATTTATGTTCACGTCGAGAGCATGAGTGACGATAGAAAAGATTTATGAAGAAAGCGAGTGAGCGGTAAGAGAGTCAGAGAGAGATCTCAGTTGACCTTCGAGAACACAGAATCGATATTACTGAACGAAGGTCACGTTAAAAGCATGAAGACCCATGGTTAACGACAGTGCAAGAGACACAAGAGGTCTACAGAGACCGTAGAATTTTAGGCGCTACATTCTCTCTGGTTGCCCTACTAGAAATAAAAAGTGAAGGTCGCCTGAGGAAAAAGTTTATCTAAAAAGTTTAAAGTATTTAAAAACACTCGCGGCGATCGGGGTCGTCCCTCCGTCGGGAGGGTCCTGGCCATCGGTAGCTAGGGCTCCAGAATCAGGATCCTCTTTATAATACCCACTGTCAAGTAATACCGCCTTCTGCATTCGTTTCTTGATCTAATCGCTAAGCAATAACCTCTTACGTTGCTGGTTGACGCTTTTCGCTATTAAACCATTAACTGAAACCACTATCAGCGCAATGATAGACACATTGACATTCCACATAGCAGTAATATTAAGGGCTAAGTTTAAAGCATTCCTCTCGGTCTTCTTGAAATATATGAGGTCTATTGGCAATAACCTGTCAGTAGAACGATCCAAGAAGAACTCACCGATCAAGACCGATCAAGAATAAACATACCTATAGTAGGGTACCTTCAAGTCCACAAGAAGAACAAGCTACTGGTATATTATCTTGGCGAGTTGATAGTGTCTATGCAAATCCTCACAATTAGCAATTTGGCACATTAGCAACATGAGAACAACCAAAGACAATATTACTGGATTCTTATAATCTATTTAGTGCAGTAGTGAAGTCCTGATTCGTCCTACTTATTGATTGATAGATGTATTAATTCCTTTATACCTTAATATAATGTAAATTCATATAGTAATTCCAATATAACCTACAAAAAAAATAATGAAGATATATTAAAAGTGAAAACATAAGCTTTTATTTAAACTTTAAGATACTATCAATTAAGATTTAACTCGTTCTCGTAGAAGGCGATTAATGCAATAGAACAAGCAACCCCTCAAGTAAATACCTGAAAAATAAAACGTACAAAAAGGACACAAATTTTGTAAACATTTTTTATACAAACAATTTTCGACGCGCACGAGGTTTGAATATATAATAGCGAGACAGAAAAGGCAAAAGACATGTAAATATTTTACAAGGTCGACGTTTTTGTTTACAGAAGCAACCCCTAAATTGTACGGGCACGTCAGTTTGTCATGTAATATTGAAGGGTGGTGAAATGTTACCATGTTTTTAAGTTGCTCTGATTAAACGTTTTTAAAATATCAGCACTAGCTTTTAGATGCGGTTTTGTGTGTGTCATATGTGACACATGACACATGACATGTCATTTTAAGCACCTGAAGTAACTGTGATTGCAGGTGCACTGGTTTACCAGGATTGTGGAGGAATCTCTTGTCTCCCGTGGTTCCGGTTTGTGGCGGTCGAGAAGGGGCACTGTGAGGTTTTAGTGGATAGACGGCCTTCATCTGCCAGTCACCTCACGATTGAAAGAGGTCTTTATTTCTCGATGTAACTCACATGGAGAAATAATGACTTATTATATAGCCCTTGATAGACGGACTACTCGAAACTGAGATTCGACATGTGCGGGCACACAGCAGGGTAGTCAGAAGGAACCTAATGTTAAGACACTCCGTTCCCTAATTTCCACCGAATTATGAAGGCATTGCGTGCTTGGATACAGCATTAATCATTTTATGTTACTTTGCTATATTATATTGCCTACAAATATAATATAGCAAAGTAACATAAAATGATTAATTTTCATTAGCTTATATGAATATATGATTTCCTCTCGCCTTAGTGCGCCGCCTTGAGTGGACGTATGCTGCGTGACCCTGTAATAGGAATCATTTTTGCAAGGCATTGCTGTCATATTTTATGCTCATAGCTTCGTACTACGTGTTGGTTTCTGTTTGCATTTTAACGATCGACAAAAAATGATTTTTAGTATGTTAGATTTTTTTTTACCTAAGTCTACCTTATATTTTCCATCAGCCTTTCAACGTCCACTGATGGACATAGGCCTCTCCTAATTCTCACCACTCCGTCCGGTCCTTTGAATAAAGCGGATTCCCGCTGTCTTTTTAAGGTCGTCGGTCCACCTGGTTGGAGGGCGGCCTGTGCTCCTTTTGCCGAGACGGGGTCACCATTCGAGGACCTTTCTTCCCCATCGGTTGTCGGCCCTCCTGACAATATGGCTTGCCCATTGCCACTTCAGCTTGCAAATTTTGAGAGCTATGTCGGTAACCCGCGTTCGTCTACGGATTTCATCATTACGAATTTTGTCGCGTAGAGAAATACCAAATATACTAAAAACAAGTATACTATATAGAATATCATTGTTGATATAAATTCTATATGCATCGCTTGAAAACGCTACATCACATTTGTCCTCAAAACAGAAAGGTGTACAAATGTATTATTCATGTCTGGAGAAGCTTCACCTCTAAATATCTAGTTCTCTAAATACTCATTTCTGTCAATCTTTTACGTGGCTTTTGAAAAATATACGTCTATACAAATGTTAGTCATGGGTTCGAATCATATTTATGGGAGTATATGAGAATGAGGCCACCATATTGAAAAAAGACTGTGTTTTTCTAGGTAAAATATTTTTCCTCCCCTTCAATGTGCCGAATACATGCGGAGAACGGAGAACAAAGTATTTTGACACTATTTTCTCTCTTCCTACATTGATACATGCGCAATAAAGTATGAAGGTGGAATAAAATATAGATAAATGTATGTATGTTGCAGGGCAAAATCTCGGATGACCTTTAAGAATACCATATCTAAGATACGGGGGGAAGGTCACGTAAAAATCACGAGGACCACCGCATAGTATGTATGAAAGAGTTGATGACAGGCGAAAGAGATATGCAGAGACTGTAGCACTTGCTGTTCTTCATCTAGCTAACCCACTAGGGTTAAAGCCTAAAACTAAAAAAAGTGAAAAATATAAATATATATATAAAAATATTATCGATTGTTTTATCTCATTACACAAAACACGTGATTATTTAACACTACAGTAGGAACTCTACGTTCTCCGTACTTCAGCCAGTATTTTTTTAACAAGTCAACTTAACCAAATTCAAAAATAAAAAACGGTATCTTACTTTTAAACAATGTAAAACCAGTTATAAACTCCAATGAGAGCGGCGGCGTATAATTTAACTTTATAATAAAATACTAAACGTGTACTCTGGAGATATTTTATGGCACTTTAAAGTGAAGTGACATTTGACAAGTGTTAGACGATTTTTTTAATTTAAAGTGTTATGTTTGATGTAATAAAGTAAATAAACGCGACAGTCGATTATATCTATACTAAATTTGAATTTTCAAGTACTAGATGCATTTTATAGTAAATGTGGTCCA
This sequence comes from Heliconius cydno galanthus, assembly GCA_036379175.1. Classification (NCBI taxonomy): domain Eukaryota; kingdom Metazoa; phylum Arthropoda; class Insecta; order Lepidoptera; family Nymphalidae; genus Heliconius; species Heliconius cydno. The sequence continues at coordinate 144,260 of JAKRZM010000138.1, forward strand.
AAACTTTTATAAAGAAATATTAATTCTGTTCCCTTTTTTTCAGCTTCACGCTGTATCCCGCATATAGCAAGGCAGAGGTAAGAGTGAGGCGTAGTGTTACGATACTTCGTTGCCACTTTCTCCCGAATTTTCGCGTCCCGTTTGTGCCATATAACCAGAGAGAAAAAATTTAAATATTAAAGAATTAATTCCCTGGAATGGGAGCCGAACTTACAATCAACACGCTTTTACTACTGCGCTACAACCTTAAATAGTTAAGTTAGCAAATACAGCGAAAATAATTTATAGTAAACCCATTATAAAATATATATTCTTCAAGTAAATAATACATATTTTTAGTAATTTAATTTAATTAATTATTATTTATTTCCCTTCATTACTTTATATTGCTAAGACAATATAGTTGAAATTAAGTTTTATTAATCGACGTTCAAAGTTCTAAAGGTACCCGGGACACCCAAAGCTTGGTTTTCATCAGTCACGATACGTAACTCTTCATCTGTAGTCGCCTTATTCATTTCCTTTATATATTCTTGAAAATCTGGTTTAGTTAGAGTATCTATGAAGTCACCTGCAATACAAAAAAAATAGATTGGTAGAGGTTATGACCATTTCAGAATAAGGGATGAAGAATAAGGGGATGTGAAAAATTATATCTTTCACTAAAATTTTATAATCGCGTGAACTATGATATTATTAATTTCTTTCTCCATGACTACGTCCTAGTGACGTCTATGCAAAATTTGAGACTCCTAGCATTTATAGTAACGAAGTTTCATACAAACTTTCAACCCCAAAAACAACCCCCTAGAAGTCGAATATTGCTAATTCCCGTCTTAGCGAGCACCTACGTCCTATAAGTAACTCCTATGCAAAATTTCAGATTCCTAGCACATGTAGTTTCTGAGATTTCGTGATGAGTGAGTGACCTTTCGATTTTATATATATAGATAATACGTATAAACAAACACTTCAAAAACTTCACATTTATAATATACTCGTATATAGGTAATACTATAGTGGGGATCGAACCCACAACCAGTCGGTTTTACAGTCACAATTAGTGCCCCTGTGCTACGACTGGCCTCACTTTATATTTCCATTTCTTCGCTCTGGTGTCCAGGCAAATCGCGGCGTTCAGTTCTGCCACCCAACACGAATGCCTGCCAACTGCCTCCATAACTCTGGTGGTTGTCTTAACACTAGGTTCCCTCTGCCTACCCTTTTATTTGGACCATCTGGTGTGAACCTAAAGAAAAATATAGCACTTACTATACAATTCTTGCAACGGTTTTTCATTGCCGCCGTAATCTTTTGGTAAGATTTCTTTAGGTACGTATTCGTGCATGGAATCCAAGGTCTTGTGTACGACGAATCGGGCTGCTAGCTTCGCGCTAAGAACTTGCTTGAAAAATGATACCATTGCATCTATAGCCTTTGATTGTGATAAGAGATGGATGCCTTTTATTCTCATTCCATATCCTTCCTGTAAATGTTAAAATGTTTATTATATTTTGTATGGAAAAGACACCACCACTTTTAAAACTAAAAAAGACACCACAAAACTACCCTAAACAATTATTATAACCTTTAGAAATATAGAAGATAAGAGAAAGAAGTAAAAAATGATGCTGATTTTTAGTTCTTTTTTATTAAGCAACAAAATTATTACTAATAAGAATTATCAGTTTATCTAAAGTGAGAATCTGAAAGAAGAATTTGAGAAGAAGAGATCTGAAAGAGTAATTATTACCTTTATTACATCGATAGAGTTTTGCACCTCGGTAATATTGTACGCTTTCAACGACTCTATTATATTAGCTTCATTGAAGTCCAAAATAATTACTAAGCCATTACAATAATCGCGGGCTTGAATGTATTCACATTGCTACAATTAGAAGTAGATTTCTTAAAAAAAATTACTTAAATTTACTGCAAGTAAAAAAAATTAATTAAATCAGATTCACGCTGTATCCCGCACACAGCAGAATAGGCAGAGGGTTAACACACTTCGTTCCCCACTTTCCGCCGATTCTGGAGGCATTGCCTGTTGAGTTGTGGAACTAAACGCCGCGCCATTGCCTCGATACCAGAGCGAACTTAAATCGATAATTATGTTAGTTACAAAAAAGTCTTACCATGAAGAAATGTTGATATAATGAGTCCATGAGGCCACTTGGATAGGTTTTTACTTTATTTTTTAAAACATATATTCTGTAGTGTTCCTTTGTTAGTTTAGGAAGAAAAACATTGGGTCTAAAATTAATAAATAATATAAAAATAACAGCAATTGTTTCCAAGAGGATGTTAGAGGATTACGGTTCCCAAGAGATATGGGTTCAAATATATTTCAATTTATTTTCAGTTTATTTATACTTTAAAAAAGTATAACAAAAAATAAAAAAAATATTTACATATCTTTCAATGATTCACATTCCCTCAAGTCACGTACTCCAAAGAATTTAGGATACAACGTTCTGTATGTGCATATTCTATCCAATTTTAATTTCGCTCTTTCCACGGAACCTTTGCTAATTATAATAGTTCTCTCTAAATAATCCCTTGCTGAAATATATATTATTTTATTATATTATTTATTATATTGTAAAATTATATTATTCATATATTAAATAATAATAAAATAGTTTAAGTGGGAAAGAAATACCAGCTTAGAAAATTTTAAACTTACAAAAATCTTTCTTTCTGAAATGCGGCTGCTTTTTTATCCATTCCTCCAGCAAATCGATGGCTTCTTCGATTTGGCCAGGCTTGTCAAAATTATATTGCTCCCTTAGAAATTGTAAGGTATCAGAATTGAATTCTAAAAATGAATCGTTCTTTAATGATTGCATGGTATTATTGTTGAGATCTTCAATCAACTGTGGCTTGTTATAATTCTATAAATATTTATATAAGGAAATTTTAAGTATAATTAATTTCTCTATTGTAATTAAATATATAACTCATATATATTTATTTAATAATTGCATTAAATTCTAATTCTATTTTTAATTTGCGTTTCAGTAAAAAAGTGAAATAAAGACTTATATAACTACTATTACATAATCTATTGGACAAATGCAGTTTTACCTATGATTGTCAAGACACGTGCTTATGAAAAACCGCGGACAAGCGCGAGTTGAGCTCGCCCACCAAGTGTTCCGTACAAAAATTGGAGGTTTCGAGGTTTTTCTGAAATTCAGGCTTAGCTTAGCCAGAACCCTTTCATCTGATACTTCACTTGAACTAGCTTTAATACCAAATTTTGCCCCCCCTTTTAAGGCTATTATTTGTTAGGATTTAACCACAAATGTATAATTTTTAGATCTTTTCCTGACCTAGTACTATCTATAGATGCTAGCTGCCAAATTTCATAATTCTAGGTAGGAATTTGATTCTCTTTGTAGTGTTAAAATACGTTGTTTGCTATTTAAGATTAATTTTTTTAGGATTTCGATAATGCTTAAGATGAATGAAATAGTGTAGATACATATTTAATATAATTTCTATTAATTCTTGTTATTTAATGAATTACTATGTTATATTCTTTACTTTTTGCGTCAATAAATTAGAAGTAATGTGATGATGTCTGCTATATAGCCCTGAGAGGCAATAAAAGCGAAGGAAAAGATGGCAATGACAGAATTCGGGTGATAACGCACCAAATATACTCGTATAGGTGATAAGAAACTTTATGGGTTTTATAGTACTCGATGTTTTTTTTTACCATATATATATATTTTAAATGCCTTTTTAGGATTTTAAAAAAAATATTGGATTTCTTAAAGAAAAATAGTAAGAATTCTGTCTGTGTAATTATAAAATACTTATATGGCCGTTGGCCGTCCCCAACTGAACATTCTCTAAAATTGACCGTAAATTGGGGAACGGAGTGCCTTAACACTAAGTTTCCTCTGCGGGAATAAAAAATAATAATCCTCATAATCCTATGAGAATATACATTTCTCAACAAGACATTATGTAAGCTGAAATTTACTCATATAATCAAGTATTAATGTCTACAATCTTTTGGGGCACAGAAAAAAAAAAACTATTACAAATTCCTACATATTTTTTATTTTTTTATTTTAATATTTTTTTTACCATTTTTTTTATTTTTATAAAAAAAATTGAATCATATAGCAACTTTATTACAAACCGGTAAAACGTATCAATAAATTTCTTCTCGCATTATCATGTAATTAGCAGACGCGCGCAGCTTCGCTTGCGTAATCAGGGGTGAATTCTAATAAACCACGAAACACGTGTTCAATGAAATATTTTTAAGAATCTAAATTTCCATACAAACCTTCAACTCCTTATTTGCATCCTTAGGGGGTGAATTCTAGAAAACCATGAAACATATGTTCAATTAAATATTTTTAAGAGTCTAAATTAAAA